>JAVLUZ010000033.1:39815-180911 GCA_036768485.1 Mermis nigrescens
TGCGTGTTTTCGCGTTTATTTAAATTTTATATCATGTAAGTATCTTAACCACGCAAGTATACTAAATTTTTATTTTTAAATGTCAAAATTATATTTATTGCTTCGTCTTTTTTTTAGTTTCGGTCTGGAATTTAAGTATCAATCAAATCACTTGATGTTATTTATCTTTAATCCATACACCTATGGTTAAGAGCGCCAGATGACCCCAAACAGCCACCCAGGCTAATCTTCTATCAAATCCACGTGAATACATTCAAAATATACTCCTTTAATCGAGTAGCAATTGTTTTCATATTAAATCAACAGGACCTACTTACAAAATATACTAATTTCCTGAAAAAGACGAAACCTCACATAAAAACTACACAGACCTTATGAAAAGTATATACATTTCCTTCGAAACACATGACCCTCCGCAAAATCTACATAGTCCCACTCAAAGTATATTTAATTCTTTTGAACCCTAAGAAACCCCCGTAATATCCATTGAATTCAATACAAAATACGCACTAATACCAGACAACACCTGTTATTACATAAAATAAATAGAATTATGTTGAAAGTATGTGAATTTTGGGCCCAGAAAGGAATTTGCATATAATCTACATGATGAACAAAATATGGATATCAATGACGCAATTCACTGGCCTATTTTAAAACCACCAATCATAATCTAGAATCTGAAAATCTAGCTAATGAACAGCCAATAGGAAAAGTCACGTGTTAGCTAATCACACCCCCAAGACAAAAAATATAAAAACTTATATCACCATAGATAAGCGCTCAGTTTATCCGTTGACCTAATTCCATCTGCGTCGTTAATTGTATTTATTCGGAATTAATTATTCTAATAACGCTGTATAGCCGCTTTCGGCTTCGGACATTTTAAGAATCCCGCTTATCGTCGCGTGTCATCGTCTGCGTTGTTTTTTTGAATTTATCTTACGCACTGTAAGTTTAATTAGTTAATAGCTGCATATTATACTTTTTTGCTGTGAATGATTTAACAATAAAATCACCCCCAAATATTATGATAATTAACGCAGTACGTAACGTGACATTAATTGTGGTGGCAGCGGTGGGATTGTCCGTTCTATCTTGAAAAAAAAATGGCTTAAAAATATTGGATTATCTTTTGAACCCCCATAATTAAAATACTTATTAGTAATAAATTAATTATTGACTGCGAGGAAATCCATAAAATTAATAAGAAATTTATTCGCTTTTAGCTTCGAAAAACATAGTGGAATTTATTTAATCCCCTGGAAGTTTTATATGTTTTACCTTCTAACCACGTCTTCCCTTTAAAAAATTACGGCGTAAATTCCTAAATTTATACATATTATTAGGAATTTATCGAATTTGGTGTTAATAAGTTGTGGAGTCCTTATTAGGGGCTAAGGAAATCACGCAACGAAGTAACACTGTCGTAGATATATTCCTACGTAAATTATGAGGTGAAAATACGACCTTGTGGATATATCCTTACGTTCTAGAAACGAGGTGAAAACACAATTGAATAAATTATATTTGAAAGGTTTTCCGTAATTTTTTTCCTTTGAGCGCGCGTGGCGGTGACTATACATAGCACCGTTGGGTACCCTTATATTATTTTTGCTGATAGATACTGGCCAGGTCTTCAGTAAACCTTTGTTTATTATTAATTATAAAGCGTAAAAACGCGAAATTGAAATTGGAAGCGTGAAAAATAAAGTTAAAATAATAAAGCGAATTTCTCAAATAGATTCTAATCAGAGTTATACGGAATCTATTTAACAAAATTTATTAGAACGAATTTTCAAAATAGATTCTAATCAGAGTAATACGGAATCTATTAATTCTGACGATAAAATTAGTGAAAGTGAAGATAATTTGGAACATTTATCGCAGTCTGAAGCTCTTGAAGCTTTCGAAAGTACTCTTGACGCTCATCAAAATTTTCTTAACTCACTTTTTCAAAGTACTTTTCGTACCCCAAGAGCTCACAGTACCCCCAGGGCAGAGACTCGACCTCCCGTTCCTCCTCGCAGATCTAGATTGTTTTCTGAGACACCTTGTACGTCCCAACAAGGTTTCATACCCACTGATTCTTTTCAAGCCACAGAAATTTTACAAAAAACCAGCGTTTTTCCAGAAAGTTCGTTAAAACCTTTTAAAGAATTTTTAATACAAAAATCTGGTAGACCAGTGACAAGAAGTATGGTTACCGATCCAGCTCAACTTGAGGCTGCTTTAAAAAAAGCTTTTGAAGGCTTTGCCGAACCTCTAACTGAAGAAGTGAAACAGCTCAGAGAAACTGTAAGGGATGGTAATCAACCCCCAGGTATCATAGGAGACCCTCTTTTACGGTTAGGCACCCTTATCAGCAGTAGACCTCCAAAACCTTTTTCTGGTGCGTTTGGAGAATCTTTTCGAGATTGGCTGGAAAAATATGAGAAATATTTGACTCTTCAAGGAGTCTCAAATGCCGATACTGCCTATAAATTAGCATTCCTGGAGTCCAACCTGACCGGAACCGCTTTAGCAACCTTATCTAATGTACTTAAAACTCTTCGTGAACCAACGTATGCAGAGTTAATAGAAGCACTAAAGGAGCAATTTCCGGAGGGCCGGGATTCTGATATATACCAAGGAATGATATACGACGCAAGGCAACGGAAAACTGAAGCCGTTTTGGAATTTTCCGAGAGATTAAAGAAATTGGCAAGATCTGCTTACCCCCAACTTTCGGAAAATAATCGTGAATCTATCATAAAACCAATTTTTATACGAGGATTAAATCCGAAAATTTATGAAGGAATAAAATATCAAGAATTTTCTACTCTTGCTGATGCAATAAAAAGAGCTACGTATACTGAGCAGCAAATTTTTCGGGAGTCCATACAAGAATATCCCGTTCCACCCATAAGCTCTCATGCGTATAATTTATCTATCTCACCATCTATAGATCGGATAGCCATGGAAAAAGAATTACAACAAATTAAAAATATGTTATCGAAAAGTATTGGTTCTCCAACCTGCTGGCGATGCGGCCGTCGGAATCACACTGCAGATGTGTGTTATGCGAATCGTGTGCGGCCAATTGGACCGCACATCACTTGCTTTAAATGTGGCGAATCAGGCCAACATTATCCCCGCGATTGCCCGATAACTCGAAATGGTAATATTAATAATTCTTATAGAAATCGTAGAGATTATCAAAATTTTAATAATCGTAATAGTAATTCTATCGGTAATAGAGATAATTTGTCGCAAAGAAATAGTAATGTTTATAATGCACAGATTATACATGGAAATAGGAATAATAATCGTGCATATAATACGGGCAGAAATGATGTGGTTCCTCAAATTACTACCCCCATAAACGATCGAGTTAAATCTGCTGATTCTACATTAAAAAACAATCGAACCGTACGATTTTCTCCAAATCTTGATGAATCTAAAAGGAAAATAAATCATTATATTACTGCAGAAAATCATAATGATGAACCTCCTGGAAATTTGAGTTTTTGGATGTAGAAGACGAAGCACTTCTACCCCCCATTATTCCTGATACTCAAATAAATACTCAAGTAAATGTTATATCCTGTCCAACCACAGACTCGTCAAATGCCATCCCTGACAGCCCTGCCTCACCGCCGCCGAAGTTTTCTGGCACAAATTTAGAAAATTTAAATCAAGGCGAGCCCCCATTTCATTCTCGTTCTCCATCTCCAACACCCACTGAATCATTTCAAATCGATGGCCTAGCTCCAGGCCTACGGCGCGATTTCGCTGATAGAGAGGCTCCAACGAACCGAGATGAATTTATGTATGAGCAGAGAATCAACGACATCAACAACTATTTGGACGACGTTTTTCGAGAGCCAGAAATCATATCTCCCGATTTGAATAGTTCGAGTGATGAAGAAAATGATGGCTATACGTGCGGCCACAATGATCCGCAAGGTTATCCGGCTCTAGTTTTATGGGGCCATAATGGTTATCCTATCGATTCGACCATTTCGGCTGGACAACCATTAAATAATTTAAATTTAGAACCGGAGACTGATTCATATATGTCCGCCGTTGAAAACGAATTTGAGGGCCGCTGGAATGTGCTGCATTCACCTAATATGAATGTTTTAGGCTGGCCGAATTCGAATCCTATTCGATCATTATTCGATTTTGAAGTTCGCTCCCCATGCACATGCACAACTTGCCCAGTACACGGAAATCAGGCTGAATATGAGACAACGGCTAGTCGCAAGCGTTGCCGTCCAGCAAGCATGCCGCCCGTCGTAAAAATACCCAAATTGGAAAAGAAAGAAAAGTCATCCGTCGAAGAATATGACCGTGACGGCATGAAGAAGGATGAGGAAACGCCATCAACGAGCACTAAATGGGACCGCCACGAATATTCAGGTGAACCATTTTCTTTACTGATAATTATTTTTTTAGTTTTTACTTTTACGACTAAATTATTCTTTATAAAATCTATTAGAAATCACAAAAGCCTTACATTGAATTATATAACGAACAAGATATCAAATATCTATTTGCACTTATGTTGTATTATGCAAATTGATAAACTTTCAGAATTCAAAAATAATTTTAAATCTATTATTATTGAGTTGTATTCCTTTATTTATGCATATATTTTTGAAATGTGTTTATTGACTCGCCATTGCTTTTATTATATGCGTCTGGATTTAAAAGTTATCAAAGTTAAATTAAAACATTATATTTTGCTTGAATCTATTAGCCACAGCTGCTATGAACAAATTATAAATTTATTTTATTCATTCTCCAAAAATATTGCCAATCTGCATCTTTTTCCATTGAGAAAATTATTTTCCCAAAGTCAACAAGCTAATTTTTTTCCCACATTTCAATTTTCGTTTCCCCAATTATTTGTGATGAATAGAAGTTTATGTTCTGTGCATTTGCAGACCTATCAGACAACGAATCGTAATGCTAAGGTGGAAAAGCGAATTAAAGGAAAGAGTGCAGTTAATTTTATGATAGTCATCACATTGTTGCTATGTGTTTTTATGTGTTATGCACCCACAGCACTTGGGGAAGGGGAATTTCAAATCTGCGGAACAAGTAGAAGCGGTCATCCCGTTAGCTTACCCCGTTCTGTTCGTTGCACCTTACCCGGAGGAGCCCTAAGTAAACCAATCAAGAAAAATGTTACCGTATTTATACCTCGCGTTCAACCTAAAAACACTCCTGCCATAAAATGTATGATAGTTTCCCGAATTGTTTGTACTAATATGGGATTTTTCGGCTCAAAAGGAATAATTTCTGATCAAAGTACTATTACGCCTGTACCCTATGATGCTTGTAAAGATTCTTACGATAAGAAAAATTATATGAATCATAAATTAATCAGAGATCCCCATGGATTTTTGACCACTGATTTAACCCTAAATATTCGATTTTCGTGGTGTTGCCGTGACGTATGTACATCAGTTTCAAATTTTGTAATTGAAGAAGGCCAAGTAGCCAGTTGGGACGGAGATAATCTTATATCTGATCTTGGTGATTTAAGTTCATGTAGACCTATTTATGGAAAATGCAAAAATTTGGAAAGCACTTTTATTTGGAATGGCGAAATATTTCAAGAAATTTGTCCATATACTTCCCATGGCACCTATAATGGACTTTTAAGTTATCCTTATGTAGTAATAGATGAATTGCAGAGTGCGTTTATAATAAAAGAAAAATATACAAAGTGTAGTGATTTGTTAGATGTATACAGTTCAGAGCAAGGAGTAATAGTTCAAATAGCCCAAATGGAACCCTTACGGAGCCCAAGTGTACCAAAAATTTATAAAAAGGTCGCTCAAATTGATTTTGACCCAGTTAATTTAAAATTGAACTATTTAGAATTAAGGCTTCTCCAAGAAGAAATATCTAATTTTCGAAGAATTTGGATCGAACTTTGTCATAGTCTCCAAAGACACATGGACGTTATTTGGCAATTATTATATATTGACCCAACAGTAGGAGCCCGAGCTTTCTTTCAACGTACAGATATAGTGGCCGATTTTACCGGCCAGGCCTTGACTATATGGGGATGTAAAAAAATTAATGCGACTAAAATTTATATGGACCATAAAATCAATGATACATGCTATAAATATCTCCCGGTAGAATATGAAAAGGAAGTATGGTTTGTTTTACCTGGTGGATCTGATCTAGTGCATTTTTCGGAAACGGTAAATTGTTTACATAAGAAAATTGAAATTTTCCGTTATAAAGATAAATGGATAACTAATATGGGAATGATTCATGTTAGTGAAATTCCTGTCGAACTAAACTGGAAAGACACTACCTCCCTCTTTCAATTTAATACACCGGCTGTTTTCCATGATCGCTTAGCTGCTGGTCAACCCACTTTTGGCCTTTTCCGAAATTATTTATATAAAACTGAACATCTAGAGAAAACTATAAAAAATAATAAAGGGAGACACGGAAGGCAAGCTTGATTGAAAGTTGTTTATATTTCCCGAAACGTTTCAGGTTTCAATCGAAAATTCGTTTCTTTTTCTGATTAAGCACTGATGCAAAAAAGCGCTTTCTTATAATGTTTTTCAATACAAACTTGTTATTTGTGTTATGTATGACCCTAGCGGATCCAGAAAAAATTTGGTGGAGAAAGGGGTGCGGTCCGAAGATTTGAAGTCAGATATCTCAAGAACAATATCGAGATAAGCGAAAGTAAAGGCAGTTTTGAGCGTATCTCGGTGAGCTGTGAAAGACGGCGATAAAAAATTTCGAAAGAAAATTTGAAAATTTTTCAGTTATTTCTCATTTTTTGTCTTTGTATTTAATCGTTATGCTTTATGAAGAAAATTATACACACAACAGATAATTCGGCACGAAACGCCAAAAAATTGACATATTCTGCAAGAAGCTCAGATTTGAGCAGTTTTGAGCGGGCTAGATAGTAAGGAACATAGACAAACTTTGAATCCGGCGTGAAGCGCCGGATGAAATTCCGTGTTCTGGATGTCATAACTCAAATTTAAGCTGTTTTGAGTAAGCTAGAAGGCAAAAACTATAGCTGAACAAAATGCCCTCTATGTCTAATTCAGATTTGAGTGATTTTTAGCGGGTTAGAGGACAAAACCATATATTAACAATAAATCCGGCGCATTGCTCAAATACATGCTAAAAACCTATTTTGGTGGTAATTAAGACGCGCTTTGCCAATTTCCATTTTTCCCTTCGAGTCCCTTGGGAGTGGGGAAATAACATTTCTTTTTCATTCCGGGAATGAGGCGGTCCCACCCAAAGGGTCAGGTCAGCAGGCACATAGCTGTGCGGGGGATGGGGGTCCGGACGCCCTGAACTTCAGAAAAATCGGAAAAATACGACTTTTTCCATGCTATTGTGTGCTATTTTTGGCATTTTTGGACCCAGCACCCCCCAAAATTAGTGTTTGTCCCCCAAAATAGGCCTGCAGGTCAGGTCAATGCGGTCTGAACTGAAAAACGAAACAAAACGAAGAATTGCTGCTAACCGTCACAAACCTTTAACACGATGTCCAGCCAGCGTTTTGAGTTTCAACCAATAAATAGTCCAGTTCATACGTGGGCAGCAAGAAAATTCTGGGGGTCCAAGATTTTTTGAAGGTCAAAAAAAGGCCTTAAAAATGGTGGTATGGTGATAAAAACACCATTTTTCGACGTTTCTCATCAAGCACTATCCATTGGCATCAAAAAATTGCGAAAAAAAAACGAAAAAAAATTTCAAAAATTGAATTCTGAGGGGGTCTTTTGATTTCTGGGGGGTCTTTTGGTTTCTGGGGGGGGGGTCCAGACCACACCTGGGCGTGGGGGGGTTTGGGGGGGTATGCACCCCCCAGAAACCAAAATACCCCCCCCCCCCAGAAATCAAAATAATTTCCCAGAATTCAATTTTTGAAAATTTTTTCGCTTTTTTCGCAATTTTTTGATGCCAATGGATAGTGCTTGATGAGAAACGTCGAAAAATGGTGTTTTTATCACCATACCACCATTTTTAAGGCCATTTTTGACCTTCAAAAATCTTGCACCCCCCCAGAAATTTCCTGCTGCCCACGTATGGTCCAGACCCCCCAGACCCCCCACGCCATGTGTGGTCTAGTTACATTAAATAACTAAATTGAAGTGAAGCACTGGTATATTTTGGCTGCTTCAAACACGATGCTAGAACGCTTTAAGGAAAAATAATGATGCTCAAAAAATTTTCAAAAAGTGTTTTTTTAGCAGGGGAGCGGCCCACCCCCTTCCTAAATCCGCGCCCGATCTACGATAAGCCGTGCAGATGAAAAATATTCAAGCTATCTTTTAGAACGCCATTCTCTATGGAAATTCATGCAATTTTTTGGTAAAGAGTCAGTCGAAATTAAATCAAAATCGCCCGACAGTGACATGAGGCTTGGATGTTGGGGAAGTAAAACCTCACCTGTACATGTAAGACGGGGATGGGGGATTGTTCTTACTCAAGGTCGGACTTCCCGTATCCCGCCCCAACAAGCCTGAAAATTGACCCTCCTCCCTCGATTTGTGGAAAAAATCAAATTGAGCCCTTACATGTATGCCCTCACCCCTAAGACAGCATGTGCTTCCCACATGACTTCAGTAATTGAAATAAAAAGGACGGCTAAGGGTTGACCGAGTCCGAGCTCATCTTAATTATTTATAATCTTGCTTTGGGAATACAGTACTGTTTAAAGAGCCAGAAGATTTTTAGTATCAAACCTCGTTCTGCATTGATCCAGTGACCCAGCTTTGGCTTTTTATGACAGGATAACAAAGCTATTTCGACAGTTCGGATGTATAAGCAAGTCAAAAATCATGCATTATGCATTAAACTTGCGGTCGAGTTCGGCGTCCAAACTGACACGAAGGAGCCAATCAGCGTGCTCATTGATACGGGCAAAATTTTTGGGTAAGGCATCATATATGCACATGATGAAAATAGCTAGGGAGGGGTGAAATCAGGGAATTAGTTGTATTTATCAGGTAAATCAGGTCGAATTCACTTGAAATTCTCTATTACTTGCAAAGAAAAATGCTCGATGGAACAAAAAAAGTGAATATACTTGGAATTGCGCTTTATTAGGGATACAAAAGGTGGGGACTAAGAAAAGCCACCGGTGCCTACAGAAGTCAGAAAGAAGAATATGCTCAGCTTTGGCATACAAGCCTACAAAAATCGCAAAATATTCTAGAAATCCGACTTTTTCTAAGCAACTCAAAAATCGAGTATATTCTGCGGCCTGTGAAAGGAAGTAGCACTTTAAATTAAAGAAAGAATACAAGGCATGGATAGCATACAGCCTACAGCCCTATCAAAGCACTTATGATTAACTTTGCTACTGCTGCGCGGCAAAACTGCATCAGACTTCTGAGGTACATTTATAGTCAATTTATGCTGATAAATTTAGTGAAAGCCATTTAAAGTGATAAATGTAGTGTTGTAAAAGATATCTTTATCTTTATCTTTTTAGCAAGATAAAGATAACAGGCTTTCTTTATCTTTATCTTTTTGATAGGAATTTATCTTGCAAGAAAGATAAATTATGTACATAAGTTAGCATGTAATCCAAAATGAAGGTTTGACGTGAAATACATTTAGACGCATTCAAGTTTTATTGTAATACAAGAAAATAAAAGAAAACGATTGTTTAAACCCTGTGGCGCGTGGCCCGAGCTAATGCCTGTATATCGACCTAAGTAAGCGGCAGTGATACCGATCTAAGTGGGAGTACTACTACTAGCACCCACAGTAATATAAGCCCAAGCCTAGAAAACAGAGAAGTTTGAAAAAATCAATAACTGTTGTGACTATACTTTGTACAGGCGCAGAGAGCAGGGTTTTGATGCTTGTGAAAAGAAAGAAGTGACTTGCTGTCTGCCAGTAGTAGTAGTAGTACGTGGGTCAGTCAGACACCTCGGGTAAACCCCCAAACCTATATTTATGTGTGCTTAATGCCTATCACCTCTTTGATCTCAGTTGTAAAAATTGGGGCATTCAGTTGGCTGCTTTACATCACCCTATCTCGTTTATTGCACTTCACTAACATCATTCTCCTGGGTCCAGGCGACCATATTTACACATATACACTTTATCTTTATATTTATCTTTTTGGTTCCTTTATCTTGCAAATTATCTTTATCTTAATTTTTTATCTTTAAGCCTGGTTTATACTTCACACATCACGCTGAACTTGCAAAATATCACAGTTGCAGGATTGGGCAAAGCACGCAAATTTGATTTATACTGTCACACAAATAATTGTTCGCCCGAATCACAGGATTGTCCGCGGTATGATTTTTTGATTTAAACTTCCTGTGAAGTTCGCATCGCTTAATAATTTGCGCAGGCAAGAAATTTCGTCGTGCGATGAATGGCATTTCAGTTTATACTTCATCGCGATTATCTCCGCAAAAAATGTCAAAAATTACTAATTTTAGTAACAAGTTGACGTCCGACGCAAATTCGCAAAATTGGGCTCAGAAGTGAATTGCGTCCTTTTTTTTGCGCACATTTCTATTGAACTGTCAAATTTGACATGTACAACGCCGATCAACGCGGGTCAACCACACCTGGGCGTGGGGGGTTTGGGGGGGGTATGCACCCCCCAGAAACCAAAATACCCCCCCCAGAAATCAAAATACCCCCCAGAATTCAATTTTGAAAATTTTTTTCGTTTTTTTCGCAATTTTTTGATGCCAATGGATAGTGTTTGATGAGAAACGTCGAAAAATGGTGTTTTTATCGCCATACCACCATTTTTAAGGCCATTTTTTGACCTTCAAAAAATCTTGCACCCCCCCAGAATTTTCTTGCTGCCCACATATGGGGTCAACGTGCATGCACGGCACACAATACACATCGATTGTTCGTTTGGTACGTACTTGCTTTGCTTCCTAAAATGTCTTATAGGCATACCTATGTGTTTCTTTCCTAATGGGGATAAAAAATTTAAATTAATGCCGAGAGAAATTTCAAGAAAAGGTAGTGTTATTATTTTTGCAAGTTTACCGTAAGGTTATAGTGAGCCTTTCCTGTGGACCGATCGGAATAGCATGAGTAGGTTTTCGTTTGATTCAATTTCCGATAAGCTGCAATAATTGATTGAATCTTTCTGGTGACATCCGGAAGTAATTAAAATACATTTCAGGGTTTTTTCTCCTCAATTCTGATACTAGATCATGATAAGAGACCGGATTTTTAAGTGCAAAAAAAGTTAGATTAGGTGCAAAAAAGGTGCGGAAAATTCATCAATTAGGTGCAGAATTAGGTGCATATATTATTGGAAATCCACATGCTAAGAGCGCTTTTACTCAAGCAAAACCTTGTTAAATGCGTATATTATTGGCCCATCACTTGCAAAAAACACTTTTACTCGAACAAAAGCTTATTAAATGCGATAATATTGTACATTTCGATGTTGTCAAATGTCAGGTTTTTGCGGCAATCGGATAAGATTAATTTATAGAGTGAAAAAGATCGCTCGACGTCCACAGAAGCGAGGGGTGCAAATAGCGTCTTCAGTCTTTTATCAGTATTCATTTCACTGACAAAAGCTTCAACGTCTGGATTTCTTTGTACACTTCCGCGGAATTTTTCCAAGATCGATCCATCCAGAAATGCTGACACGTCTTAATACGTGCCTGTGGGAGGGGCGGGTGAGGGAGGAGGAATAATTTACTGAAATTAGATCAGAAAAAAGATTAGCCTATCAATTCTGTTTAAAAGAGGTAGGTACCATAGGCCGATTTTTGCTGAAAAAACTTTACTATATCCACTTTTTAATTCAAAAATTACCATACCCTACCCTCCCTAAGAGTTTGACCTCCAGCGTGTGTGAAAACAGCTACTAATAAAAGTTGTAAGCAATCCATGCAGCAACATCGGCTTCGATGGCTTTCCATTAAATTGTCCAAACCAGTATGTTCAGCACACTGTTTTGCATCCGTTGTTTCGTCCAAAACAAAATACATCGGATTATTGCCTATCAACCATTTAATCTCCTTAATCGTTCAATTGTAAATTGGCAAAACATAATTCTTACGCAGGGTTCTTTCATCAGAAATTGTGCGGTTGGTATATTTTTCAAGAAAATTTTTCATAGGCACTGACTGAATTAATCTTAAACAGAGGAACACCATTCAATTTACAGTTCCCAACTTTCGGCATGTTGCCAAAAACAGAATTATGCACCCGCGCTCGCTCAACAGAGTATACGCCATGTACCATCTTCAGTGACTGTGCTAAATTTGAAAAACATGCGTAAAATGTGTAACTTGTGAGCTAAATTATTGAGTTTCAGGTGCAAAATTGACAAAAGTCGAGATTAGGTGCAATTAGGTGCGCAAATCCTATTTCAGGTGCAATTAAGTGCAACAAACCATTGACTATATGCTTCAAAAACACTGTTTTTATGCTTTTCTGGCATTCTCCTGTCAAGGCAGGTCAAAAAAAATAAAAAGGTGCAGCACCTAAAAATCCGGTCTCTAATCATGATATGGACTCTTTAGAGGCCGACTGATATTGACTGGTCAAACCTACCATCGCCAAATTCTCTGTTTAAATCTCTGATTCAGAACATAATAAGCAAGGGCAAAGTCAACAACCTCTTCGTCGTTCTCCATCTTTTTGCACTACTACTACTACTTCTACAGATATCGATTTTAAATTTCTTCATTTGTACCTACTTAAATCATTTATGTCACACAACAATGCTTTGAATTTGTAATGAGGTCAGGCGAGGACGAAAATGAGCAAAAATATGCGAAAAAATTGTGCAATGATTTGCAAGATTCACAGAAAAAATTGCATGATTTATCGCAGGATAGTCGAGTTTGCGAGAAATCGCAACGAGTATAAATCGAAGACGCGATACGACGCATTTTGTCAATTATCGCACGATTTTTTGCAGGAAGTATAAACGGACAGCGCAATGCGTCAATTTGCACGATTTTGGCAGGATGTGCTATTTTTAGAAAAAGTCACGCCATTTAATCCTGTGACGCAATACTGCGAGAAGTATAAATACGGCTTTATCTTTCTTTATCTCCTAGATTTTCAAATTTTAACTTTATCTTTATCTTTTATCATGCAAAAAATCCTTATCTTTTACAACACTAGAACAAAGTTACTTGCGCCCAATAATGGTTTACAGCTGCTGAAAACAGTTTGCATTGCTCAAATACACGCTAAAAACCTATTTTGGTGGTAATTTAGACGCGCTTTGCCAATTTTCATTTTTCCCTTCGAGTCCCTTGGGGGGAAATAACATTCCTTTTTCATTTCGGGATTGAGGCGATCCCACCTAAAGGATCAGGTCAGCAGGCACATAGCTTTGGGGGGAATGGGGTCCGGACCCCCTGAACTTCAGAAGAATCGGAAAAATAGGACTTTTTACATGCTATTGTGTGCTATTTTTGGCATTTTTGGACCCAGCACCTCCCAAAATTGGTGTTGGTCCCCCTAAATAGGACGGCAAGCTGCGTGCCTGCAGGTCAGGTCAATGAGGTCTGAACTGAAAAACGAAACAAAACGAAGAATTGCTGCTAACCGTCACAAACCTTTAACACGATGTCCAGCCAGCGTTTAGAGTTTCAACTAATAAATAGTCTAGTTACATTAAATCACTAAATTTAAGTGAAGCACTGGTATATTTTGGCTGCTTCAAAGACGATGCTAGAAGGCTTCAAGGAAAAATAATGATGCTCAAAAAATTTTCAAAAAGTGTTTGTGTTGGCGGGGAGCGGCCACCCCCTCCTGGATCCGCGCCTGATCTATGATAAGCCGAGCAGATGATAAATTTTTTGGTAAAGAGTCAGTCGAAATTAAATTAAAATCGCCTGACCGTGACATGAATCTTGGATGTTGAGGAAGTAAAACCTTACCCATACATGTAAGACAAGGATGGGGGATTGTTCTTACTTAAAGTCGGATTTCCTGTATCCCGCCTCAAAATCTGAAAATTTTTGACCCTCCTCCCCGATTTGTGGAAAAAATCAAATTGAGCCCTTACATGTATGCCCTCACCCATAAGGGAGTATGTGCTTCCCACGTGACTTCAGTAATTGAAGTAATAAGGATGGCTAAGGGTTAACTGAGTCCGAGCCCATCTTAATTATTTATCATCTTGCTTTGGGAATATAGTACTGTTTTAAGAGCCAGAAGATTTTTAATATCAATCCTCGTTCTGCATGAACCGGCTTTGGCCTTTTTATGACAGGATAACAAAGCTATTTCGCCAAGTCGGATGTATAACAAGTGAAAAATCACGCATTATGCGTTAAACTTTTGGTCAAGTTCAGCGTCCAAACTGACACAAAGGAGCCGATCAGCATGCTCAACGATATGGGCAAAACTTTTGGGTAAGGCATCATATATGCACATGATGAGAATAGCTAGGGAGGGGTGTAATCGGGGACTTACTTGTATTTATTAGGTAAATCAGGTCGAATTCACTTGAAATACTCTATTACTTGCAAAGAAAAATGCTCGATGGAACAAAAAAAGTGAATATACTTGGAATTGCGCTTTATTAGGGATACAAAAGGTGGGGACTAAGAAAAGCCACTGGTGCCCACAGATGTCAGAAAGAAGAATATGCTCAGCTTTGGCATACAATCCTACAAAAATCGCAAAATATCCTAGAAATCCGACTTTTTCTAAGCAACACAAAAATCGAAGTATATTCTGCGGCTTGCGTAAGGAAGTACGTATCAGCACTTTAAATTAAAGAAAGAATACAAGGCATGGATAGCATACAGCCTACAGCCCTATCAAAGCATTTATGATTAACTTTGCTGCTGCTGCGCGGCAAGACTGCAGCAGACTTCTGAGGTACATTTATAGTCAATTTATGCTGATAAATTTAGAGGAAGCCGTTTAAAGTAATAAGTGGAACAAAGTTATATGCGCCCAATAATGGTATACAGCTGCTGAAAACGGATAGTAAACTTAATGTGAATATTGCTTGTACTTTGACGCAGTGGCGGATCCAGAATATTCCTTAGGGGGGCGGTACCCCTAAGGGGGGCGGAACCCTGACTGGGGCGGAACCCTGACTGGGGCGGAAAAATTAGCCGTTTTAACCAGAAAATCGCTAAAAATCGCTCAAAAATCCTTAATTTTGCGCTTTATTTTGGGCCCATGGGGGGTGGGCGGCCGCTCCCACCCCCTCCCTAAATCCATCCCTGATTTGACGCTTTGAATGGCTGTATCTGCTAAGTGACACGCTTAGTTGGTGATAATGAATACGAACAACTTAATTATACATTTGTTAACAGCATTTCACTTTCAGCCACAATATTAAGCAACTCAGACTTGAATGAAATTTGTAAAAAGTCGCGTTACGTAATGTGCTTTCAAGCTATTATGTCGAGCAGCAAAAGTTATTTCAAGATGATACTTTTCTTTTGAGAGGCCGCAGAATATACTTCAATTTTTGCGTTGCTCAGAAAAAAGTCGGAATTTTAGCATATCTTGCAATTTTTGTAGGCTTGTGTGCCAAAGTTGAGCATATTTTTGACTTCTGTAGGCATCAATAGCTTTTTCCTAGTCGCCCCACCTTTTACATCCATAATAAAAATGTAATTCCAAGTATATTCACCTTTTTTCGTTCCATCAGAGCATTTTTTTTGCTAGTACCCTACTTTTAATCAGCAGTTTCGGAATATTGTAAAATGACAGTCAAAATTGGGTAAAAATCAAATAAAGTCTGGTTGAGTGATTGAAACTAACCAGAAACTGTGGACTAGTTTGGATTTTACACTATCTTGGCATTTGCAACCGCTTTTTGCCTGAGCCCTGCTCTTACTGCATGCTGATGCAGATTCACACTAGTTGAGGTTTTTCTACTATTTAATTTAGAAACGAGAACTTGAAGCCGGTGTTGATATCTGGCACGTTAAGCCGATTATCGGACATCCAAGTTGCATCCGATGTGAATTTGGCCGCCTACAGGGCTAAGTTGATTTCCTTGGGGGAACAATTTCAAGTTGGTATCACTACCATATTGTTATTTTCTTGGTTCACATCATGCAGACAGACCATATATACACCAGGATAGGGCTGGTATCATATCTCAAAGTGTCCCAGTATCAAAGTGTCCGGCTGGAGTTTCAGGTAATTTTAGATGCACACGCAATCTGAAATGAACTGAACTAAAATGATTTATTGCTGAAACCTGACTATTCCGAAGGATACGAAAGAATAATAAAAAGTACGGTCAATAATGTAAAAACGTCCAGCAAAAGGCGACAAGCGAGTTATACAAATGACGAACTAATCATGCCCCCTAATGAATCAAAATAAGTCGACGTCAATTAATCTAGATTTGAATATGCTCAAGTTGAGGGACGAAACTACATAATCAGGTAGGTCAATCCAAACAGAGATATATGTACCAAAAAATCGATTATTTGCATATTAGAGCAAACACTAGGAACAACTAGCTTAAAGCGATTTGTGCAGCGAGTAGTATTTTTATTAAGCACAAAAAATCAGTCATGGAAAGACCAGGGCCGGTTTCAATGAGACAACTTCCATCTTAAACTTAAGTCTCAACTTGAGCCTTCGAACTAGGTTAAGTCTGAACTTGAGTCGATTTCAATAACAGTTTAAGTCCGCACTCATTGAGCCAGAACTTAATTCCTAAATATAGTTCGAAATTATGACCATGCACGCACATACACTATGTGAGCAGTCAAACATGCGGAAACACAGATTATAAACCGTTGGGTTAACAATTTTGATTGTAAATATCGCAGGATTTTCGCTTACAAAAGATTGGTCGATACCAGACGTGCATAAGTTGGGGATTCTAGGGGAGCAGGGGAGTGGGGCCAAAAGTTTTTCTAGAATTTTTTGAGCTCAAAAACGTTGGATACAGTACAAACATTTTGGCGTCTATGATAACGCTCTATCTTTCTAAACGTAAAAAAACATAAAAACAATGCAAAAACAATTTCGAAAAAAATGTTGAAAAATTTGAATAAATTACACAAAACACTCGTATAATCGAATAAGGAATATATAATGCGCAAAGCGCCGAAAATTTGGCACTTTTGAGCAAAACAATAGCTAAAGTCGCTTAAAACAGTGCCTTTCCAAGGAATTTTCTGCATAATCACGAATTCTGGGGAGAGGTAAAAAACTGGTAGTTTGAACCCCCTGTAGATAATGTGGGTCATCACGTCATTTTCATGCTGTCTTATGCCAAAACAAACTATGAAGAAAAGCGATCTTAAACGATTTAAGAATTATTACAACTTGGAAATGTTGATATTTAGATGTAGTCGTACATTGACTGCAGCCAAATTCTGGGGTCTAAATAGTGTTAAACCTGCAAAAATAACAAAAAATTCATGCAAAAATTCAATTCTTTGGGGGTCAATCGATCTCGGGGGTCTATTAGATTTCCTATGATGTACCCCCAGGCCCTGCATGAATAACAGACAGATCATTGAATTTAAATATTGGCTTCACATTTGCCTCGAATTGGTTAAATTTTCTTTGAACGATATTACATCAGAATTTTTGAATTCACAATCTATGATGAAACGCTGTCCGCGCCTGTCATTAAAATATTTCTTTACGTTAGAGAAAACTGACCTTTATAAGAGTTGCCGAGTTTTGAAGTAGTACATAGTTCTCACCAGTGTTTTTTTTTTGTACAAGGTCCGTTTGTACATGTACAAAGATGGTCCCCAAAAGTCTTTGTACATTTTGTACATGCAAATTTTTGTGTACTATAATATAGTACAGTAGCGATTTTAGTGTGGTAAAACAGGGTTTTCGATCTTTGGTAGTGTATTCTAGCTAATTTATGGGTTTCTGACGCCAAAAATTACTAAAAATTATCTGAAAACGGCGCGAAGCGCCGAAAAATGTTAACATTTTTCCCATTCTAAATGCAAATTCTGCCATTTTAAAGGTATATAGGACAAATAATTCATCAGTTCGGAGCGAAGCACCGAAAATTGTGGGAATTTTACATCTTTTTACAGTTTTTGTCTTCCTAAAAATCTTTGTACATTTTGTACACACAAAATTTTTGGGCACGATAATATGGTATAGCAGCGACTTTAGTGTGGTAAAAACAGAGTTCTTCGACTTTTCGTAGTGTGTTTTAGCTAATTTCTGGGTCTCTAAGGGCAAAAATCACTTAGAATCGTCTTAAAGCGGCGCGAAGCGCCGAAAAATTTGACATTTTTACTTTTGAAATGCAATTTCTGCCATTATAAAGATATATAGAACACACAATTACTCATTTCGGCGCGAAGCGCCGAAATTTTTCTAATTTTAGACCTTTTTTACAATTTTTGTCTTCCCAAAAAATCTTTGTACATGTACAAAGACGGTCCCGAAAAGTCTTTGTACATCGGGAAAAATCTTTGCCGAGTACAAAAAAAACCGTGGTTCTCACTCTAATTTAGATCAACAATGGTTTTTAAGTCACAGGATCACCATAGGCTGAAGTTTCACGGTTTCTGATAATTCCGTCTAGGTAATCCGAACTTGGTAGTACATAAAAGAACTATAAGCATAATTAAATCGGGCGATCTGAAATTACGGCTGGTAAGCATAGGTGGGCAGCACCGAAATTCTGGGGGGTGGGAAAAAATTTTCAAAGGTCAAAAAATGGTCTTAAAAGTGGTTGTATGGCGAAAAAAACACCATTTTTCGACGTTTCTCATCAAGCACTATCCAATGGCATCAAAAATTGCTAAAAAAGCAAAAAATTTTTCTGGGGGCGGGTATTTTGATTTCTGGGGGGGGGTATTTCAACTTCTGGGGGTTTGCATACCCCCAAACCCCACGCCCATGTGTGCTGGTAAGTGAGAGATTGTTATGCATGAAAACGCAATCAGATTGTGTTTTATCATTCGACTTGAATATACCGAATCTTTTATTTTTGAGGGGATTCGACCCTTGCAGAATGGGTGCTGCTGACCCTCCAGAACTGTTGATAGTTCAACGAAAAAATCTAAGAAACATTGCTTATTAAGTGATTTTAGCCAGTTTTTGACCAACAAACGTCAATTGGTCAATTTACTTAAATTTTCCCTCATTTTTTTCAAATTTTTTTTTGTGTTTTGAATAGAAGAAGTATTGTCAGAAATGTGAAAAGAAACAATAAAATACACGTTATAAAATCTTCCCTGGCTGATCCCTGCTTCCTCAGAATTCCCATACTGTAAGGCACCTATATGCTATCACAAATTCACATTTTTATTTGTTTAGTACAGCAATTAACCACCATATCGGTTTCGTTCACCTTTTATCGGTCTAATTTATCATCAAAAAAAGTTTGGACACTTTGCGGTAATGCTTGATATGCCAGACACTTTGAGGTGTGACACCGGCAGAATGCTGAAATCCTACAAATCTAAACCAATAGATTTTTTTGCTTATTTTTTCTGCCATTCAAACCACAAAAATGATCGCAATAGCATATTTAAAAAGATTTTTGCTGTAAAGCCATATTTTTAGAGCATTGTTATCCATTCCGGCTGCATTAAATCGCTTTTGACAGTCCAAAAATATAGAAATTGATTAGTTCTAGGCGTTTTTCATTAAAACGCACTTCAAGCTTTATTGCAGCTTTTGGCTTTAAAAATGATGGAAAAAACGTAGTACGGAGACCCCCACCCCGCAAGCGCATTTTGGGGGCGCCACACGTTATAACATGGGACGATTCTCCCGAGCTTTCCTACTTGGGGGCGCCATGCGAGTGACCGCCTTTGGCTACCCTCGCTTTTCCATGGAGGAAATTTCCCCGGGGCAGTGATCGGACCGAGGCCTCGGCCTTGGCAAGCCTCGGCGTTTTTTGGAGCCTCGGCCTCGGTGCCGAGGGCGAAGCTAAAAAGTGCCGAGGCGCCGAGGGTTAAAATCAAATTTGAATAAGTTTAATATATCCGTTGAATATCAGCTATTTAGAATACATCTGCAGTACAGGCTATTTTTTACCTATAGACTTTTTTATGGTTTTACTCGCGTACCCAGTTACACCAAGTTACATACAGCAAAGTGCCAATTTATTATTCATGTGATGACTTAGTTTTAATTGTCATGCTCGTTACATGGATCGGAAACACACATTCCCAAAGGGGGGTGAGGAGAGGGTTATAACCCTCCTCTCAAGGTACAAGACTCAAGTCACTGTCAGACGATTTTTCATGCAAACCTTTTGAATAATTTTTGAAGTTAATTTTTACTATGGCAAAAGTGCAGCTAACTATTAGAATTTCACGAAGTGATACAGTATTTTTGAATGTGAGCAAGAGTAAATAGACAAACTATCACTATGAAGCATGCATGCAACAGCTCAAAATTTTCGTAAGGGGCTCCTCGGCATACATGTAATGGCTTGAAATTTCGGGTAGGGTTCCCTGGCCATTTTTAGAAGGAGGGGGATTAGGGACTCTAATCTTATGTCAAAAATGGCAAAAGCACCTAAAAATAGCCATCAAAGCGCAAATTTTCGCCAAAAGTGGGGAGGGTGGGTTAACGTTGGAGGGAAGGGTGTGGGGAGGATGTCCAACCCTGGGTAAATGGGGAATTCCCTAAACCCCCTGTTACACGTATGGTTTTCGGCCATTTTTATGGGAGAGGGGGTAAATGATAACGAATTTTCGGCCGAAAATCGCGAAAATGCACCTAAAAAAGGCCAATAAATGCAGGTTTTGCCAAAAATCAATTTCGGCTCGCGCATTTTTTGGAGCCATTTTTATACAATGTTAAAATACTTTCTTGGACAAAGTGATATTTATTATATCGTTTTTCAGTATATTTTAGGAAATTTCAAGAAATTTTCGGCGCTTCGCGCAAAATATCGCTAATATACTGTATTTAGATTGAAGCAGGGGAAATAAACACTCCAAAATCAATTTTTGTGTAATCTAGGCATCTTTATGCAGATTTAAAAATGTTTTGTATCTATTTATACTGTTTTTAAAAATTTTATGCAAAATAAGTACTATTTAATAACTTTGCACTTTTTTGCCGTTCAAAGAAAAAATTGACTAATTTATCCTGATGTTGCATTGGATTTCTACGCACAGTAAAGCTTATTACAAGATTTAATTGGCATATAACTATCTGTAATATTTCTGATTTTGTAGTACAAGTTGTTTTAGGTTTCTCAGTCGAATTTTATGTGTAAATTTCATCAAAAGCTGATAAAAATTTCGGCGCTTGGCGCCGAACAAATATTATCAACTAAATTCAAGCCAAGTTATCACATTTAGGGCCACATTTTTTTGTATTCGGCAAAGATTTTTCATAATGTACAGAATCTTTTCAGGACCATCTACATACACAAAGATTTTTGGAGAGACAAAAATGTAAAAAGGTTTAAAATTTCCGAAAATTTTCGGCGCATCAGTAATTGTCTGTCCTATATATCTTTAAAATAGTAGAATTTGCATTTAGAATGGAAAAATGTCAAACATTCAGAAAGCCAGGAATTAGCTAAGATGCACTACCAGAGGTCGAAAAACCCTGTTTTACCACACTAAATCGCTACTGTACAATACTATAATAGTACACAAAAATTTGCATTTACAAAATGTTCAAAGACTTTTGGATACCATCTTTGCACATGTAAAAGGTATCTTGCACAGAAAAACACTGTTTAGGACTGCATGCCGGTTGCAGGTCACACACTGGCAGTATGTAAAAATGTGTATGTTTAAAAATATATTTATATAAAATATCTACAAAAATTTGTTCGCTCATACAAAGACACTACTTAATTTACTGGTCCCCCATTTTGGGATTTCACCCTTCCCTCATCTCTGGACCTTGGGAAACTATGACCGGAAAGTACAGTGCAGTTTCCGTCATATTACCTGCCACAACAGAATTGGATGACTGAAAAAGTGTGTTTAAACATGCATTACTGCAAAAGCGAGCACAACAATGGCTACAGTTCTGTCTTTACTTATCTTATTTCGTTTGTTCGTTTATTTCTTCGACACTGTTTTCTTATTTATAGTAATAAAAGTTTTTAAGTGCTTGTTCAGCCATATTTTTTATAAACTTTTCCAAGTCTTCATCAAAGGCAACTTGTTAAATTAAGTATGTTTTCATGCTGCTGACTTTATTCAATAAATCCTTCACACATTTAATCAACTATTATTGAAAATAAAAATGAATTGTTTGACATTCGATAAAGTGTTTAATATTACGATTATTCTCTAGCTCATGTGCACACAAAATATTCTAAGAGTACTATTTATGGGTATACATAGGTATATAAGCTTGACCCTCGGCATTACCCTCGGCCTCGGCCTCGGCCGAGGCAAGGATTTTAAGTCGCCTCGGCCTTGGCCGAGGCCGAGGGTCCAAAAAGTACCCTCGGTCCGATCACTGCCCCGGGGAAAATTTTTTAAAAGTCTTTCAGTAGTAGTTAGGTGTGGGTCCCTAGGTAGATTTCTATTTTTTTATAACAAAAAATCAATTATGTGGGACTAGTCAATCAGGCTGGGGATGGGCGCCCGCCCAGGGCCAGGGAGAGGAAAGTGCGGGTGACCGCCTTCGGCTACCCCCGCTTACATTTATAGATTTGAAAAAAGTCGCCGAGCTGGGAATCGAACCACCGACCTGCACGTTTAAAGGTTAACCACTTAACCACTGAGCGATTTTGCTTGTTTGTATAAATGTAAGTATTATTCATTAGGGATGGACCAGATCCAAAATTTTTAAAATTTCGGATCCGTGTCCGGATCTTAGTCTTGGAGTAACTTAAGAATATGGTACTTTCAGAATACTAAGAAATAAACTTCAGAAAGCAAATTTTTTCGCTCAGTACTTAGAACATGTTTAAAGAGAGCGCGGAAAAAAAATTTCATCCGTCTATGATCAATATTACAAAAGCTATGGGTTTTGTTAATTAGCCTCTTCTCGACCTAAGCAAGCATCTTCTCGACCTAAGTTTTTGAAGATTCAAACAGCTGAATGCAGAATCACATGCAGATACCCAATTTACATCGATCTACATAAGCATCTAAAATCGACCTAAGCATCTATACATCGACCTAAGCATCTATACATCGACCTAAGCATCTATACATCGACCTGAGCATCTATACATCGATCTAAGCATCTAAACATCGACCTAAGCATCTATACATCGACCTGAGCAGGAGCGACCTCGACCTAAGCAGCTTAAAACACCTTTAAAGATATACTAAGCCTAAGCCTTAGTATAATAGAAGCAAAAACTTAGATTTTTAAATATCTTGTCAAGTAAAACCAAAAACAGATGCAAAAAATATGAAAATTTTCTTAAGTTTTTTTAAAATTTCAAACAGCATTTCGCACCTTTTTTCTTTCTTCTCCTTCATTGCTATGCTTCCTTCCGTAATTTCAGCCCATATTATTTATTTCTGACAAATGTGTAAGTCCTTGGATCGAGCCGTTTAATCGTCCCACCCAACACTCACATAGAGAGTTGCCTGCAACTTTGTAAGTATGGCTCAGATTTTCACCAAATTTTTTTCCGCGCTTCAATTTATCACATTCTAGCCTTATAGCAAAAAATTTTGGCATTCCATATTCGTTTCACTTCTTTTCTAAAAGTACCATATTATTAAGTTTAGCCCTTAGTCTTTCAAAATTTCGGGTCCGGATCTGGATCTCAACAAATTAAAATTTCGGGTCCGGATCTGGGTCTTTGACCTTAGACCCGACCGGGTCCGGATCCGGGTCCAAAGGTACCCTAAATTGTGTGAAAATTATTTATATCTGCTGTTATATTATATTATTATATTCATTGTTTTCAGATAAGATGGGGCTGGTAACAGTGTTTTTTTGTACAAGGTCCGTTTGTACATGTATAAAGATGGTCCCCAAAAGTCTTTGTACATTTTAAACATGCAAATTTTTGTGTACTATAATATAGTACAGTAGCAATTTTAGTGTGGTAAAATAGAGTTTTCGATCTTTGGTAGCGTATTTTAGCTAATTTCTGGGTTTCTGACGCCAAAAATTACTGAAACTTGTTTCAAAACGGCGCCGAAACGCCAAAATTTTGACATTTTTCCATTCTAAATGCAAATTCTGCCATTTTAAAGATATTTAGGTCAAACAATTACTCATTACGGGCTGAAGCACCGAAATTTTTTGTGCATTTTACACCTTTTTACAATTTTTGTCTTCCCAAAAATCTTTGCACTTTTTGTACACACAAATTTTTGGGTACTATAATATGATACAGTAGCGATTTTAGTGTGGTAAAAACAGAGTTGTTTGACTGTTGATAGTGTATTTTAGCTAATTTCTTGGTCTCTAAGGGCAAAAGTCTCTAAGAATCGTCTTAAAACGGCACGAAGCACCAAAAAATTTGACATTTTTCCTTTTGAAGTGCAATATCTGCCATTATGAAGATATATAGAACACACAATTACTCATTTCGGCGTGAAGCGCCGAAAATTCCATGCGAATTTCAGAGTTTTTTTGCAATTTTTGTCTTCCCAAAAATCTTTGTACATGTACAAAGACGGTTCCGAAAAGTCTTTGTACATTGGTAAAAATCTTTGCCGAGTACAAAAAAAGCAACACTGGGTAACATGATCGAAAATCATAAATAAAAAATGAATACTACTATTCAAAAGAAGGTTAAGCTAGCTTTGATCCTATTGGCTCATGATAAACGGATTTGCATGATGTACATAGCTCATTGGAACGTTTTTTTTCGAAAGTTCATGAAGTGAAACTATGATGACTTAACAACTTTGTTTTTTCCAGACAATGAAATAAATTAAAGGCTACACCTGCATATTGTCACTGAATCAATTCATATCATGAAAGTTTTTTCCAATTTTTCAATACTTCTAGTATAAGCTATTTCGAATTTCATCATTTCAAAACTCAGCCTTTGAGCGTCACTCTGCATCATGATTAATACTCTATTTGAATAGATGCAAATCAAAATATACAAAATATTTTTGCTCCAAAATCCGCGCTTCTATGTTTATTCTCGAAAACAGTTAGCCTCAATAGAAAATACGTGACTCATAATACCGCATGAATGAAGGAAAATACAAAAAGATATTAGATTTAAATGGTAATTGCGATAGCCTAGGTCCGCCGGCTCAACGCCATCCATGTTATAATGATTAAGCACTACAGTTGTATGCAATAAACCACATCGCTACATCTAATTTGAATAAAATTCAGGAAAAAACATTTATCGGTCCGATTTGTTAAACCTCCCTCACTCACTGCTATATAAACCCTCGCACAAGCATATTTCAATTTTTCCAACCAGCAATTTTTGGGATTAAATACTTATTTCTCAGTTTACTCAGAATATAGTTTGACTCGGTTCCTAAAAATTCATAATTCTTGGGTCTGGGTCCAGGTCCGGATCTTTACTTTTGAAAATTTTGAGTCCGGGTCTGGGTCCGGATCTTTATTTCAAAAGTTTTGGGTCTGGATCCGGGTCCGGATCCAGAAAAATCGTCGGATAGTGCCGGATCCGGGTCCGGATACTTGGACCCGTTCCATCCCTATTATTCATAATGTAAAGTTGGCATATCCTGCCTAATTTTTAAGCAGTGATATTTATAGGCGATATCTGAAATACAGTTTAACGATAGTTTTTCCGAACTCAAAAGGCACAGGTTTATCTTGATCACTCTTAATGTTCACTTCAACTGTATTGAATGATTTTTGAGCACAGGTATATAATGTGGACTAATATATGCGTGATTAACAATATTTATATACTTCCCTTCTGTATTCACAACCTGCAGAAGCGGTGCAAAAATATTTCATTAATTTGAGGCTCAACTATATCACAATATACATAAAAGTTATGCATTCCACCTAGCATGTCAGGCGAATGGTGCGCAACTATGTTTAATTCTTTTTGAGAGTATAATCTATATTCCTAAGCTGGTTCTCTAGAAAACCTAGCATATACATTAAATGCTTTGTCAGCTTTACACTTTGAATATATCCAGTATTGATTGTTAAGTGACAAAATTTCCTATTTTCATCATACTTTATGCCAAAATATTGCATGTAATCAAATTTGTCTATTTGGCTAACCGTTTTTATTCCATTTCTCATGGCTTGAATGAGGTCATGTATATTTAAATATCTTGCTCGAGGAATAAGCAATTTTTGTCACACATTGTTTTTGATGTCATAAAATTGTATCATATTCTGCTCCTTGGCAACATTGTGCCATGTATTTGCATGAATTATTTCAGCTAACCCAACCTCCCAGTTGCCAGTTAATGCGATTCGTCTAGAGGCAGATTGCTAACAAATGTGGCTGCAGTATTTATTTCTTGTGAATTGCATGGTAGAGTAAGATAAAATTGTTTCATATCCATGTTTACAACTTAAGTTTATTAAAGTATTTATAGATTTTTTCATGTTGCATTGATGTGGCAATTCTCTTAAATGAAATACCTTGTGCACGCCAAACTAGAAAATAGATGGACATGTGCATGAAATGCTGAATATGCCTTGAACTTTTGCATTCTTTTGCCATATGCTGTATATACTCTGAGCTCAAATGGTTTTCGTCCATAGCTGTCAAAATAGTCACAGTGTCCTTTGTGATTAAAATAGAGGGCAACCCAGTGGGAGCCAGGTTGATTGCTATCATCTTGGTTCACTACAAGGGCAGCAGGGTAACTCTTAACGCAAGGTACAAGGTCTAATGGGAAAACACCTAAAAGTGTACGATTTTGAAGAGCAGCTTTCAGAATTTCAATTATTTCAATAGTATTCATGTTTTATTGTTATAATCATGAAAAGTGTTACGGTTTTTGTCAATCATTTTCAAATTGTCAAATTCAGCATATATAATAATTTCAACACCTGAATCGGGCAAATTACCACTGAATTTTATATGAATGCTGGTTGTACCCTCGTGGATTAAATCCCAATGCCCACTATCATCTTCATCGGGAGTCAGGTCGAACATGAAAAAAACAATGACTCGTTTTAAATTCCTCTCTGCTAATAAAATTACTTTCACGCCCTAAATCTAATGCTTCAAACATTTGATTAAAAGCTTGTAGGTATCTATCATGTTTGAATGAAATGCTGAGCGGGTAAGCTGGATATGTTATACCTCCACATGTTACTTTTACATCATTTATATTAAAATGCTTGAAATTAAATGGCGATTTTTCTATATTACCTTGGTAAGCACTGCCTTCAAGACTTGCAAATACAATACGCCGAGGTAGCTGACCAGTAAACAATGTATAATTAGGCGTTTCTCTTGCTGGATTTGATAAATGCAAGTTGGTCATAGCCACTCTCCTTATGGGATATTTTGCAGTACATGATTGCATTGTTTGCTCAATAGTTAAGTTCACACTGTCCAAAACCTCAACTTATTGATTGAAAAATTTCATTTGTAGGACCAGTAGTTCTAAATTTAAATCCTCAAAGCACTGCAAAACAAAAGCATTGCTATTTCTATATAATTCTAGCCGAAAATCGGTAAAATTAAGCAAATATCTGTCTTGTGAGAACATGTCAACGTGCAGTGGAGCTTAAACTTCTACAATACTTTCATCCTTAAACATTTTTGACCGCTTTTTGAATGCTTCATTGTCTTTTGTGTCAACATCACCTCCACCTTCGTGAAAGTACAATGCTTTCTGTAAGTGAGAATGCTTTGCATCATATCCAAAATTGAGCTCAGTTTCAAAATAAGCCCTGTAAGCATATTTGTCAGAGCTGTCAAAAACTACTTGCCCTCCTAAAAAGCACTTTACTTGCTTGAAAAAAGTTTTACCAATTAGATTGATAGGCGCATAGTCGGGTATTGCTGCCCCTGCAGCAACCGCTGGTTTTCTTATTCTTAGTAACATATAAATGTGGTTTTTGCTAAGTTGCAGGTAATGTGGGTCAGGTGGCATTCGAAATTCATATGGGCCTTCAGTTGTGATTGGATACGTTGGCTGGATTTCACGCCAGAAGCCTTATTTTATGACTATTTGGGTGGGAGGGGCTGTGAAAAGGTCAAGTTCGGTTTTTGTACTTGGAGTTGATTTTATGTCTATGAGAGCCATTATTTTTGTTTAGTATTGAAAAGGCATCATTCATATTAGTATTTATAGACTTTAGGCGGCTACCAAGCCCTTCTCCTTGCTGCTGCTGAAGTGCATGAGAGGCTTCATCAAAAAATTGTGCAGCTTCTCGCTTTGAGTGTTCCTTGGTTGACTGAAAAAGGGGTTTTCCTTGGGCCAAATCAGCTGCTATATTTGAACCTGCCACTAAAGCATGTTTTCTAACTCGCTTACCAATTGATTGTAAAACAGGGACTGCCATTCTAGAAAGCGAATGGAAAAAGCTGCCAAGACCTATGCCCCGCTGGTATGGGATGCCTTTAAACCCCTCCAACCCATAGCCCGCCTGCCCAGTGTAGTACTGAAGCCAAAAATTGTAATTGTCTGGATGAAATTGGACATTCATTTTTGTGAATTGCTACTGCAAAGTAATAGGAGTATTTATAGACTTTCATCCCAATCAAAATCTAGGTCAGTTCGAGCTGCTGCAAAAAGGTACCTTCCTTGTTTATTGCCAATGCTTTCAATTGGAACATTCATATGATTGAGTGCTTTTAGTAATTCTATTGTACCTGGGTGTTTGCTTATATTTTTTCGCTCACGGGCTAAATCATGCACTATATCTGTGACATTCGAACCATAAATTTCTTGGCCATCAATTACAAGCTGTCCACTAGGGGAAATTTCGATATTTGGACTGCTGTGAATGTAGTGTAAGAGCATTTTTGCTTTCTGATACTGCGATTTTGGCAAATCTTCAAGAATTTCCACATCATTAGCAATTCGACTTTTTATGATATTTGCTTAATAGGGTTGTTTTTTCTTTTCCTGTAATCGCATAAATCTACCAACAAGCTGATTAGATTTCATAAGCTTTACATCAGGTGGTACACTCTTATCACTTAAAAGTTTTTGCATCTCCTTGTCTAGAGTGCCAAGTAAGCTATCAACAGGTTTCCTTCGTTCAGTCAGTTCACTAGGTATTAGAATTATTTTTTCTGTGTGCTTCATTTTCTACCCATTATTGCATCAGCTGATAGACTGCCAACAATTGAAAGTATGGGAGTGAGTAATCAAGGAAGAAACCCACCGTTCTGTAATATAATGTCTTTTCTTTGCTTTGTTGTTGCCTGCTTATTGTTTGCTAGATATCTAATTTGATTCTGGTACCTTCTAAGTGTGTTGGTGTCCTTTTCTAAAAAAGGAATATTACCATTTAAAAAGTTATGAGCACAATCACATATGCAAAGAATCTGATCCTTGCTAGCAGTATTTATAAGCGCGTTTCTCTGAGGTTTCTTTGCAATGCTTAGCACGTGTAAACAAGTTATATTCTGTTTCAGTCGTTTTGGAGACATCTTAAATTTTTATTTTTTATTTTCATTAGTATTTATGGACTTTGGTACATAGATAGATGGATGTTTATTGAAAATAACCGTTTTTAGCCTAAGTTCATCTCTAGCATTCTGAGTAAGATCAATCAAGAGATAGCCATGCAGCTGAGAAGTTGCATCTGAATAAGCTTCTAAAAAATATTTCGAATTGGCAGGATAAAGCTGACGAGATAAAACTTGTGCCTGTAACTGATCAGCAGGATTTTTAAATAGCACAATATAATCAGAATTAATGCGAGAAGTACACAGTCCATCAAAAAATAGGTTTTGCACTATGTGAATGACACTGACATTCCAGTGGTGACAACCTCGTGTGAATAATTGTATAATTTTCCCATTGCCTTTACTTTCCTGCATCAGATCATCAAGTATAAGTAGTTGAGGCGTTGGGCTTGTCTCTTTGAGTCTTTTAAAGTTAGGCAATCCTTTAAGGAAGGTGACATTTTTTATTTTTTTGTATAATGGCTGATCTTCTGAGAAGCACCACCAAATTTTGGCAATTTTAGTGTCAATTAGTCTTTCACGATTTTCTATAAGTTGTTTCACAAACATTGTTTTACCTGATTTTGTAGGGCCCAAAACAGTGCATGTAAAAGGATGCTCTTAAATCATTTTGGCTGCTCATAAAACCTCAGTTCTTTCTTTGTTAATTCTGTACTAAACTTATTTGGCCAATTTTCGAATTTAACTTTGTATGTCCCTTTACCAGTATTTATAGCTTTTGCAACTCTCTTATGCATTTCAGCCTCAGGTTCAGCTACTTGGAGCTCCGTTCTATAAAATGCTCCAATGATTGGCTCTCCCATTAAAACCTCCAGCCTGTATGTTTTAGGGCAACTGTCTGATTCCTCTTCAATGTGAAACAACTCATCAGTATATGTGTGCTTGCTTGCTTTTGCAAACCCGCTTTTGAGGGAAGTTATTCTCACAAATTGTCCAATAGGAAGTGCTGCTTCTGGTTTACAGAGCATTCGATTTTTCAGCATAAATGCTAATAATTCTCCTGTATTTTAAGAATTTACATCACTTGGCGCTATATTGTTTAGGCTTCTGTGGGGTGTGTTATTGTAGCTCTCAATGATGCTTTTATATACCTTTGTCCAATTTTCATTTGAATAATATGTCATATATCGAATGAGCTTGTCACGGAATGTTCGATGAAATCGCTCCACAAAATTAGCCCTAATACGGGACTACTTGTCAATATATGCTTGATTTTGTGTAATTTTAACAATTTATTAAACTCACCTTTAAATTCATTACCATGATCAGTTCGCACTGCCTGAGGGGTGTCAACAAGATGCAATATTTTTTCAAAAGCTTGTGATGCAGTCTTAGCACTTTTATTAGTCATTGCCTGCCCATAGGCTTTACGCGAAAATATATCAATGACCGTCAAAATGTACCGATTTTTATAATTTTTGTTCCTAAATTCTTTGAGATCAAGAAGGTCTACATCCCACAGGAGATTAGGACTTGAAACTATGATTGGTCGCCTGAGAAATCACTTTCTCACAGCTTTACGCAATTGATAAGTAAACTGTTTTGACAAAAATTCTCTTACTACTCTATTTGATGTTTTGCTATTTTTTCGCAGTTTATTAGTACCCGAAAATGATCCTGGCTTGCTCACCTCTGTCCACTGTATCTTTAATGGTTCCATTGTTTATAAATATATAGGAAAAGGATTTGTTAAATAGTATTTATTAAAAATGGTCACCATACAAAACATTGTGTTGACTACATGCCTGCCAAATGTGCTTGACCTAGATGACATCTACTTGAAATTGCCAAATACAGCACAGTACAATCGGCAGAAATTTCCAGGTATTGTATTTCGATTACTCCCAGCTACATTGCTGACTTTCAAGTCGGGCAGCATTGTATGTGTTGGAGCTAAAACTGTTCAAGAAGGAGAAATTACGATAAAGACATTCATCCATATACTAAAAATGGAGAATTTAATGTTGAAAATAAAGCCTGTGCTGTTTGTTGGCTCGGCTAACTTGGAATTTCGCATTGATCTTTGCAAGTTTTATGAACTGGTGAAAAGAAAATGCATGTACGAAGTAGAATTATTTCCCGGCCTAGTGAACAAATTTAGAAATGTGACTTTTTTACTCTTTACAAGCGAAAAAATGATTCTCACAGGTGCAAAACACAAGCACGAGTTGCATATAGCATATAACATAGTTTCAAAAATGCTTGAGAAATGCAGATTAGATACATCATATTCTAAAGTTTACAAGAACTTTTCCAAACTTTGCAAAAAATTTCCAAACTTTACAAAAAATTTTCGAAACTGCAAAAAATTTTCCAAACTTTAGAAAAAATATTCCAAACTTTACAAAAAAATATTCCAAACTTTACAAAAAAAATTTCGAATTTTACAAGCTTTTGTGCCCATCTGTCAATGTCCGATCCACACCACGAGGAGGTTGGCACAATGGTGGATCATTTCCAGCTAAAATTTTTACTCGCAACTTCGAGACTCCTGACCATGTGCCCATTTTAGTAGGATATCAGGTGCCTTGTTATTGTGCATGAGAGAAGCTGAAATTTATTTAAAGTTTATATATCTAGCGGGACTGTTGTTATTCCATCAGGTAGAACCTTTCTTTTAACATACAGGTATGGAAGTCCCTGCTTTTCTTGTATGTATGTCCACATTTGATTATCAGGTTGCATGCAGAAACCAATATTTCTTCCACCTTGAGGTTCCTGATTTTGCAAGACATTGCTGTATTGTTCAAAGCTGAGCTTGTTTATTTTTTTCATCAAGCCTTTACTGCTAGCTTTGATTTTGTTAGTTTCCTCATCTATAGCAATGTATGTTTGAGCTGCCAAACAACACATTGCTGTTCCTCTGAAATCCTCTTTTAGCAGCCCTGGAGTTCTTCTGGCTTCCTTTGATGTTACAAACCAATATGGATATATGTTTTCGAATTCCTGCCTTCTTTCTGGCTTAACTATATACTATAAATTGCAGATTGTTCGTAATATATTGTTTTCTCGCTGAAGCTCGACAATTTTGGCAGAATCTCGTTATAAAATTGACTTATTGTAGAGAAAGTAGTGTTCATCAAGTTTTTAAATTTTCTGACTGCTCCTAATCACGAATTTTTGTTTGTCAGTGAAAGGCATTAATCGTTGAGAAGCAATATATAGATACTATCGTTACTTCTCTTGACGACAATAAGGTGTCATTGTTGTATGATTTGAATAATGCGTTTAATGCGCTGGGTGGCGACACAAAAATGACTGTTGTGCAGGCTATTAAAATGATAGATAATCTAGCTAGGCGTGGGGTATTAACGAATGAACTGGAAGCGGCAAGAATTAAGGATTACGTAAAAAACGATATGACCATGACCGACTTGTGGAAATCACTTGATGAAGTCAGAGCACTGTCCCAGAGCCCTGTGCGGGGCGGGTTCGCCCGCCCCTCAGGCCCGCGCGGCCCGCGTGGGCTTTTTGCGGGGCGGGTCACACGGCTGGCGGGGCGGGGCGGGCCTTTCTTTTTTTAGAATTTTTGTTGTGCAAAAGGATACGTGCATGAAATTGATTTCCATGCACAAGGTTTCGCGAAATAGACTATAGTTCTGAGTAATGCTCTGCTGCTCATCCTTTGAATAAAAGCTTAATGAAATAGAATACATGAGGGGCTGTTAAAATAATACAAATTGAAATAATCCAGCTTTACCATGCATGAGCTTACATATATACAGTGTTTCAAAAAAACGAAACCCATATTTGACCTTGTAACTTCCTAACGGCTCGCTCAATTTCAATGCAAATCGTTTTAAACGATAGACAAAAACCTTTGTAAGAAACTTGCTAAGTTCTGTATCCGTAGCTTGCTCTGTTGTTAGTGCAATGCGCAATTGTGTAAAAGTCGTTTTTTTCATTGAATACAATGCGTGTTTAGAAATAAATCATGTGTTTCCAACGTTGTAGCTTTTAATCGAGTAAACATTTTAGAATACGGTCTGCTCTATTCAAAAGCCTGTTTGTCTAGCTGTTAGCCTGTAAATTTTCGTACTATTTCGCTACTTGGTTCGAGAGTTATTGAGCTTTCGCCACATGTCATTTCTTAGGTCATTCACAAGCACAAGCAACTCGCTGCTTATTTTGTCATTGCTGGCTCAATCGCCGAGGGAGTGACCTTAGGCAAAAGCTCAATAGCTCTTGAACCAACAAACAAAATAAGACTAAAATTTAGAGGCAACTAGCTAGATAAATGAGCTTTTGATTGAAGCAAACCGTATTCTAAAATGTTCACTCGATCTAAAGCTACAACGTCGCAAACACATATTCATTTCTTACGACACATTGTATTTAATGAAAAAAACGACTTTTACCCAAATGCGTGTTGTATAAGAACAAATAAAGCTGCGAAAACGAAACTTTGCAAGATCATTATGAAGGTTCTTATCTATTGATTAAAGCAAGTTGCATTCGAATTAAACGATTCGTTTCGAAGTTACAAGGTCTGATATGGGTTTCGTCTTTTTTTAAACACCCTGTATATATAGGTAGGCAGGTACCTACATACACGCGTGGGCGTGGGGGGGGGGTTTGGGGGGCATGCACCTCCCAGAAGTTGAAATAGCCCCCCCCCTCCCCCCGAAATCAAAATACCCCCCAGAAATTTTTTTTGCCTTTTCAGCAATTTTTTGATGCCATTGGATAGTGCTTGATGAGAAACGTCGAAAAATGGTGTTTTTTTTTGCCATACGACCACTTTTAAGACCATTTTTTGACTTTTAAAAATTTTTTCAACCCCAGAAATTTTTTCACCCCTACACAGAATTTTGGTGCTGCCCACCTATGCCTACATATATGGAGGTACACACTACATAAGGTAGACTATCACCTATAGGATTTGAGTAATGGCGAGCATTGGGATCTGGGTTGTCCCCTGGGATCCAGCAGACCCCCAAATTGATTTTGTTGTGCTAGTTTTTGCGATTTCGCCCCATCAGACCCCTCAGAACTTGAGCAATCAGCAGTGCAAGATTATGCCTTTTGCAGCTTACCTACATACCTAACTATAGTCTTTCATTTATTCGAGAGCTTTTTAGTCAATTCTTTTCAGGGCTACAGTAAGCTAAACAAGACGAATTACTGTACTTCGGCAGATCAGCTCAGTGAGGGCGAGTGGCTAGAATTCTTCCATTTTTAATGCACGAATACGCCCAGATAAATTTGATTTAGGCATTTAATCAGTGCTGGGACATACTACAGTAAGTGCACTAAACAAAAAGCTATCGGCTGGAATCGAACCCGGGTTGCTTCGACTACAAGCAAGAGGTTTTACCACTAAGCTATGCGGGAGTTGGCAGATTTTCTTAGCATCTTAGTCGATTGTGTTTAAAGTGACGACTCAGGATAAGATGAATAAGCGAGTTTTATCAGTAAGTCAATTGATCTGCTGGAAGACGAGAATAAATTATGCCGCAAAAATGTTATTGAAAAACCCTTTGCTATGTAGCTACAGTGAGATCTAGCGACTTACAGTAAATAAGAAAAAAGGGGTTACTGTAACCTCCGAAAACATTTACTGAAAAAGCTCTCGGATAAATGAAACAGACTATACACCTATCACAGTAACATCATTGTTGTTCCAATAAAGTTTATTGCTGTAAGACATTAGCTCATATTCAATTTACAAAATTGCATTGCACTCATTTACATTGAAGATTTTGTATTACTCATTCTCCGGTTCTTTATCTTCTGGCATTTTGGCTCCTTTTCGACCAGAAATGGATACATAGAGTACATGAAAAAATTTTGCGGGGCGGGGCGGGCCTAATTTTTGTAACATTACTGGCGGGGCGGGGCGGGTCTAAGGAGCTGCGGGGCGGGGCGGGCTTTATTTCTTTCTTGGCGGGGCGGGGCGGGTCAAAAATTTCGGCCCGCGCAGGGCTCTGCACTGTCCCAACATGCCACAGTGTCCAAAATAGTGCCCTCCGATTCCACGAAAGTTTGTTACATTTTACGTTTTATTTTTAATTTTTCGTTCAAAAAAACTTCACTTTTTCTTATATCCGAGTAAGTCAGCGCTTATATAATCGATCCGGTAGCAACTAGTTGATTGATTGCAAGTATGGTACTGTGATTTGTTTGGATCTGAGCTGGGGTTTTGACATTAGTTTGCCCTGTCCGTTTCTGCGTGTTTTCTTCGTTCTTATTTACATTTAATTGCTGAAGATTTTAGGAGCGCGTTACCATTACCGACCTTTGAAATTTTTTGCCAAAAATAGCAAGATAGCAATAAAATAGACAAAAGGTGTCAGCTTTGCAAAATACAGGGATGAAACCGTGTGGGAATTCAGAGGGGTGTGGGGGTAGCCGCCCCCTATCGTCAAAAAATATTGGGCGCAATAGAGAAGGACGTGTTTTCTTTGATGATCTTAGCCATTTTTTATTACGATTTTTCAAACTTTTCTCTGTGCTTCGCGCCCGGTTGTATTCATTAATAACATTTACTGACTTTCTTGACGCTCTAAAAACTTTTTCTGGTTCGAAGAGTTGTTAATGTAGAGAACAATGATTGTTCAGTTCCTTAAATGTACTCTCAAGTATTATATCGGTGTTTCGCGCCGATTTTTATAGTAATTTTGAGCGCTTTCCATAGAAAACTTTTGTAAATGTTTCACTTTTTCAGACAAAAAATGATTATGTTGAAAATCGATCCCTTGAGCATAATGGACGAATTTTTGCACAATTTTTGACGCTGTAAGGAAAATTTGGGGTTCCGCCCCTGATAGAAAATCCCGTACCCGCCCTTGGATGAAAGCGGCATACATGTAAGAGGGGGAAGGAGGGATCTCTCCACACAAGGTCAGCTACCCCCCATCCCCTCAAAGTCTAATGTTTGAAAAAGCGTATTTTCTGGCCATTTTGGCCAAAATTTTGTGGTCTACCTAAAAATGGCCGGGTTCTCCTCATCCAAAACTGTGAGCTGTTAAATGCATGGAAGGACGTCACACTTTTGGCAAGTTTTCATAACCTAATTGTTCTATGCTTGTACCCGTACTTAGGATGTTATTCTTCTTTTAGTCTTAGTCTGTATATCTCTGGAGACATTTTGCGCGATTGAAAAAAGTCGTTATAAACCAGTCTCAAATACTCTTTAAATCGTGGTACACTACCAAACATGCACAGCATGTGCGGAGGGGTGAAGTTCTGAACCTGTTCTAGAATATCCCCCCACCGTTTTTCCCAATGACTACTAACTTTTTAAAAATTTCATTATTAGCTATAGTGTACACACTTATTTACAAGTTGATTTTAAACTTTAAATGTAAGTTTAAACTATTAACGCCAATAAATCATTCATCTGTCAAACGTCTGTATGTATGATTAAACGATGCGCCTACTGGAACTTGCACGTCTGCTTAACGATAAATCATCGTCAGTAAAATATTTCCAAAAGTATGGAATTTTATCGAACGGTCGTCTATGTCAGAATGGTCACATAATGAATGTTAGTTTAAGTGATAAGGGGGATCGTTGGAGATGCCGTGCTCGTACTTGCAGGCAGGATATTTCTCTAAAAAAAGGATACTTGGTTAGAAAATGCGAACTTATCATACAAAGATATACTTTTATTCATTTACTGTTGGGCTAACGAATTGACAAATATAGAATTTTGCGAAAATGAATTACTCTTAAGTCATGCCACGGTTATGGACTGGAATAATTTTATGCGCGAAATTTGTGCCCATACTATTTTGCGAAATCCTCGTAAAATCGATGGCCCAGGTTTGACCGTAGAGATTTATGAAAGTCAATTTGCTCGGCGGAAAAATAACGTGGGTCGTTTACTTCCAGTGCACTGGGTTTTCGGGGGTATATGTTGAGAAACGAAGGAATGTTTTCTTTTCGCAGTTCCCGATCGTACGTCTCAGACTCTGATTACCGTTATTAGGGATTCTATAAACCCTGGTTTATAGAATTCCGGGTGTAACCCACAAGATCCTGTATGGTTATCATCAGACGTGGGTGTGGGGAGGGTTTTTGTGGTTTGCACCATAGGTGCACAAGATCAAACTTCTAGAGGGGGTTGAAAACCAAGAATTGATAGATAGCTAATTGTTTCGTAAAAACTGGTATAGAGCTTTTTTGGGCTCAGAAAATTAGCTATATTGCCTTTTTGGGTGCAGAAAGCCAGCTATACAGGCTTTTTGGACCCACAAACTTTTTAGTCAAGAAAATAGCTATATATATTCGTTTGAAACTCAGAAAAGACAAGTAAATTGCATTTCTGAGCTCACACGGTAAATTTCTCAGTCCAAAAATGTCTGTGTAGCTAGTTTTCTGTGCCCAAAAATGCCATATAGCTAATTTTCTGAGCCTAAAATAGCATATATAGCAATGCGTTTTCGGCTAAAATGGCTGTATAGCTATGAGTTTTTCTGAGCTCAGGGTGGTAGTACCCCCTCTCACTGTTTTTGTAAATTTTCTCTCTTTTTCGCAATTTTTTGATGCCAATGGATAGTGCTCGACGAGAAAAACGGCGTTTTTTCACCACTTCACCATTTTTAAGACAACTTTTTGACCTTCTAAACCCCTCCCCCAGAGTTTCGTTGCTACCCACCTATGGTTATCATCCCGTCTGTACGTGCTTGATCCGCGTCTGATGATAACTAATAAGCACTATTGACGAGTTCTTGATCGTCAATTATTATCGCTTTAGGTCTTTGCCGCTGGCAAAGTTGTTAGTCGTCAGAGTCCGTAAATCCCCAAGCCATCGAACAAGATTGATAGGACCACAGCAGCCGACCTTCAATAACTATGTCATTATCGATTGCAGTTTTACGGGATAATTTACATATGTACGTCGTTTTCATAATTCAGCGGGCCGGTTAGAATTAAAGATTCGAGTTTACCAAAATATTTGCTTGTTGGCAATAAGTCGGCTGCTTTTGGTTTATGTTATCAAATCACTTTCAAAAGAGGAATGGTCGAATTTCACAAGAAAAGTCTTTAAATAATAAAAACAACTCTAGGTAAGTCTCTTCTTCATCCTCTGCAAGAAATCAGTGAAAAATTATGCAGTTTGATGAAAAGTAGTTTTGTTGCCATGACAACGTATACTTAGCATTGGTCTTTTTTAGGTTACAGTGGTTTTTTTAGGTTACAATCGAACTTTTTTGACACTTTTGGGGTGATTCTCATTTTTTATGAAAATCAAATATCAGGCATCATGCAAGACGCTACGAGGCACATTCCTGCTGAGTTTTGTGAAAATTGGCGCTGGTTTTTTTAGATTACAACTGGTTTTTTTAGGTTTGACTTCGAAGGTATACTGTAGCTATGTGGATGACATTGGACAAATAAATTTTTTTCTGACTTAGTCTGCAAGGGAGTCTAACGTGAAAACATAAAAGATTCCAGCAAATATGAATAGGGTAGAAATACTGACCCTAAAAAATGCTTTAAACAATCATAAAAACGGCAATTTTTTGAAACTTCTTGACAAATTTATATCTAAAGTTTCTGAGTGATCCGGAAAGAGATCAGGGGTCAGTTGTAATCCTCAGCATAGTTTGTTCGCCAGTATAATAACAGTCATCTCATTTTGGTTATGGAAAAAAGGGGTTGTTTTTTTAGATTACAAATTGGTTGGTTTTTCTTAGAGGGCCAGCACCACACCTGGGCGTGGGGTTTGGGGGGTATGCACCCCCAGAAACCAAAATACCCCCCCCCCAGAAATCAAAATACCCCCCCCCCCAGAATTCAATTTTTGAAAATTTTTTTCGTTTTTTTCGCAATTTTTTGATGCCAATGGATAGTGCTTGATGAGAAACGTCGAAAAATGGTGTTTTTATCGCCATACCACCATTTTTAAGGCCATTTTTCGACCTTCAAAAAAATCTTGCACCCCCCCCCAGAATTTTCTTGCTGCCCACGTATGGCCAGCACTATACATATAAATAAACTTAGCACTCTGAAATTCAAATCACCATAGTCACTATGTGCTTATCAGTTGAATCTTATTTCTACGTACATAAAAAATTTAGTGATTCTGCAAAAATTTAGCAATTTATTCATTAAAACTTAATTTAACAAAATTTGCAGGAATTATGTTTAGGTTGTCGCGAAACCCCCCCCCCTAAAAATTGCACAAGAATATTGGGTGGCTAATGTATAAATATACCCACAGATCGAGAACTGTTCACTATTCCCAGAAGATATTAGAATTGGTTTTTCATTTTTCTATCTTTTTATCAGTGCATAGAGCCTGATGTTAAAACCTCAAAACGTTCTTGTTGCATCTTTCAGTAATTCTTAATTTTTAGTATCCTAGATAGACCCCAGAATTCGTCGGACCGCAGAATATAATTTTTGAAATTTTTTCGGTTTTTCGTGATTTTCTGATGCCAAGTTGGATATTTTTTGTAAAAGACGTTGATTATTTGCGTGACAAGAAATCGTTTATTGATACAATTTCTATAATTAGCAGTTCTATGAAGTTTTATCATGTTACATATTTCCTTCCTTTTAAAATAATCTTAATCATTTTTGCAACAGAAATGAAATATTTTTGTGTACACCATGTGTGATATATAAAAAAAGTTTAGGTCATACAAAAATATTTAGGGTTGCTGCATATGTATATCTTGACCCTAAATCATGAGAATAAATGAACATCATTAAAATCAATGCCATATAAATTTATAGAGAGATACATGATATGCTGCAACCTTTTACAAGGCTGACGTACATACGAGTAAGCTAATATGTAGTATCCTTTTATCAGTTTTGAGAACCGGACGACGGATTTGTTCATGAACAGTTTTTGCTCATCAGTGCTTGATTTTTACAGTGCGCTGTCTCTGTGATAAAAACCATGCATTAAACTGCAAACTTATTGTGCCTCGTAGACGTGTAATATAGGTGCACAAGGTCAGGGGCGGAGGTAAAATCCCAGAAATCCAGATTAGTAAATTTATTGTTCACGCTTTTTTCTGTAGTCAAATAATGAAGATGATCAAAATATGTAGCCTGCATAAAATGTTTTTTAGTTATACCGCATTTTTTAGCATGTTTGCTTCGTTCTGACTGCTTTGTATCGCTTTTAACGCTAAAAAATGTAGAATTTGATCAATTTGGCTAGATATTTCGAGTTTTTCAATCAGTTATACACATTGTTTTGCATTTTTTGAATAAACAGCATACAAAATCATTAATCCGGCGCTAGTGAAAATTTTGCGATTTTCACTGCGTTTGTCTACAAAAAGGATGCAGACCATCTTCCAACAGCTAAATATCGCCGGATAGTACATACCGTAGGTTAGCAGGCACCAATATTCTGGAAGGGGGTGCATGGTTTTTCGAAGGTCAAAAATGGTCTTAAAAATGGTGGTATGGCGGAAGAACACTATTTCTCAACGGTTCTTATCCAGCACTATCCATTGGCAAAAAATGAAAAAATTGAATTCGGGGGGGTTGGGTATGCAGCCTTCTCGTGGAAGGAAGCATACTCCTTCGCTTATGTGTGGTACATACCTACCTGGCTGAGCGTTCAGTGGGGGTAATGCCCCCTTATCATTACATGGGCAGCAAGAAATTCTGGGGGTCTGGTTGAGTGAAATCGCCAAAAATATAACTGAAAATAGAATTCTGGGGTCTACAGTAATCTGCGGGGTGGGGTGTAAAACCCCCAGATCCCACGCCCGTACATGCCCCTTGCGCCTATGTGCATGTTTGATGCCTGTCTTTTAGTCGTTTCGCTAGTGAATCTCATGTAGAAGATGACGAGTGGCGATATCTTTTCATGTCTCAAATTCTTGCCCTTTTTTATATGCGAGCAGGACAAATTAAGGAGTTCGGTATCTATTCGAAAATGACTTGTGTTGTGTGTGTAGACGTAAACATTTGCTGAAAAAGCAGTAACAATTTTCGACAACGCAATATTGTCGTTCTGCATTATTTTATGCGCTTTAAGAGTGACTAATCCTGGATTTTCTGACGGGGAGCGAAATCCCAACTTTTTCTAAATAGTGTCAGAAATTGTTCGAAAAATCCGTTCATTTCGCTTATAGTATCGATTGTTCCGAATTTTCTACGAAAAATGCGCATTGTTAGTTTGGAAATCGGCGTAAAGCACCAAAAAATGCTCAAGAAATCATTATCAGTTAAAAAGTCCTTGTTTTGCGAATAAACGATCTCTTCTGACATAAGAAAATAAACACTATGGAGTCAAGATAGTCAGTAAATGTCGTTTATGAGTACTATTTGTGCGAAGAACCGAAATACTTCGAAAAATTGTGATAAAAAATTGCATAAATCATCAAAAATACACATTTCTCTCTATTGAGCCCCATCATTTTTTGACGAAAGGGGGGCCCTACGTCCCTCTGAATCCGTACCTGTGCTCTAATAGCTTACATAGATGCATACGAATTTCGTTTTGCCTATTGTTATAATTTTTTTCTTGCCAGTCAAGTGTTTTGTAACTCGTTTTTGTCCGCTTACATTAAACGTTGCAGTCTGCGTTGTATTATGTATTCAACATTTTACGCGTATCATACATACTAGTCCTTCTGAAATCTATAAATGTACTAATCGTCTTCATTATACACGTATGCATACGTGGGCAGCAAGGAAATTCTGGAGGGGTTCAAGATTTTTCAAAGGTCACCATTTTTCAACGTTTCTCATCGAGCACAGCACTATCCATTGGCATCAAAAAATTGCGAAAAAAAATTTTAAAAATTGATTTCCGGGGGTTGTTTTGGTTTCTGGGGAAGGTATTTTGGTTTTCGGGGGGGGTGCATACCCCCCAAAACCCCACCCCACGCCCAGGTGTGCTCGTATGCGCATGTGTCGATCAAACACATTTCCAGCGTATACAATGGAAAAGTTTTCATGCTCGATCAAAACAAAATTTTAACAGGTATACTAGAAGCGACTGACAGCACAAAAATCTTCATGTTGGATCAAAACTGAATTTTAGTGTCGTATGAAATTAATTTCCATATTCGATCGAAGCGAAATTTTCGTGCTATCATAATACTAACTTTTAGTGGCAGCCAGTTACACGCTAATTCTTCGCTTAGATACAACAGATTATTTTTTACAGTGTACATTTTGTAGTTTATCCGAATGATCCGCTTTTCTATAGTCTGTTTCGAAATTCTTGACTTTTTTACAGCAAGGTGATTCGAAAGCACTAAAAATTCAGCCAATCAGCGTGCGGGCTTTCATCCGGTTAGCTATCATCTATTGCTCGTTATTTGGATCTAAAATTTGTTCTGGGCACTCTGGGTGTTTTCTTCTTCGGAAGTGTGAGAATACAACCAGCAGCTTAGCGCTCGAAAAATTTGTATCCACACGGGGAGTCAAACTCCGTATTTCTCGCTGTGAAGTGAATGGTAATACCGATAGACCACTTAGGGAAGCCGCCGCGAAGTTTAAAATGTTACATAGTTCACTGTACAATTACCGAACCAGTTGATGCGAGAGGCGGTTACTAAGAAAGCACTCTTTGCCGATTGGCTGAATTGTTAATAGTTTCGAATCACCATACTGTAAGTCTCAAGAATTTTGAAACACAGTCTCTTTCTAATCATATAGCATGTATTTAGTACCTATATACTAAAGTGTTGCCTATTTTCAATATTTACTCTACTTCGCTGTCAATTTCTTGCATCTGAAGTCAATGCAGCGTTGATTTTGCACATTTTTGCATTTTAGTAAATTGTAGAGCGCACCTGGAAAAAGTGTTGTTGAAAAATTCGGCGGCTCAAATTTAATGGAGTGAAATGTACCCAAATAAATAAAATGTTAGTGATTAAGACGTATAAATTATGCAAGCGAGAATTGAACAACAGAAGCTCAGCAACACCAATTAACAAATCAATCACATAATAAAGGTGATGAAGTCAACGAGAGGATCATACGAAGCAAAGCGAAATCCTAAGCTAAATTAAAGTACTAAACTCAAAGACAACATTCTATTGCAGCGCCAGCGGGTGTAAATTAGGCTCATAAATGAGATCACTTACTGTTGCTTATTATGCTTTAGCTATCGATCTAAGCTTAGTTTAAAAGACGTGAACGTCGATATTATCGAAAAAAATTAAAAAAACTGAAATAAAACAACGAGTGAGTGGAATGCTGCCAGATTGAGAGAAAACCGACCAGTTTTGGAAAATTTTTGACCAGTTTTTAAGTCATTTGGCCTATTTTGCAAAACTTTGCTATATTTACATTGTACAGTGATTAACCGAGTTTTATACTATATTTGACTTGATTTAAAATTTTCAATGCATTAACAGTGTAAACTGGGCACAATTGTAAAAAGGTTAAAGTGATATGACCTAAAACATAAGTACATCACTTGACACGTCAACTTTCAGTGGCGGATCTAGGATTTTCCTAAAGGGGGCGGCAACCATAGGTGGGCGGCACCAAAGTTCTGAGGGGGGGGGGTGCAAGATTTTTTCAGAGATAAAAAAATGGCCTTAAAAATGGTGGTATGGCGAAAAAAACACCATTTTTCAACGTTTCTCATCGAGCACTGTCCATTTGCATCAAAAAATTGCGAAAAAAATTCCAAAAATTGAATTCTGGGGGGGGGGTATTTTGATTTCTGGGGGAGGGTATTTTAATTTCTCGGGGGAGGGCGTGTATAACCCTCAAACCCCCCACGCCCAGATATGGCGGTAACCCAAATTTCCAAAAAATTGCAAAATATAGGTCCAAAAATTTGCTCTGCACGTTCGAAATAGCGTTTTTCGGCGTTTTACATTGTCTACTTTTGTTTAAAATCACTTTTGACGCAACATTTTTTCGAAATTTCAACAATTTTGTGCAAAAAAACATTGAATTTCTTTGACTTTGGCGAAAAAAAAATTTGTGAAATTTTGGCTAAAGAACGTGCATAAGCTTGATTTACTGCTCGATTTCATGTATTCGTGGCATTTGACGCCGGATGTCGAAAATTTTTTAAAAGTTATGCTCGAAAATAGAAGATATATATGCTGAATTTGCTGGTTTCGCTGTTGAAATTGTTCTGGAAACTATTAAATGAGCAAAAATGGCTTCCAAGTTGCAAAGAAAGTAAATAAATGTCATTGAAAGACATATATCGGCGCGAAGCGCCTGAAAAACTTTGAGAAAGTACGATCCCTGTCGGCCAAAAATCATTGCAAATTACATATCCATTCTTTATCTCGCCAAATATTTTTGGCCAATGGGGGAGGGAGCGGGGCGGGACTATACGTGGGCAGCAAGAAAATTCTGGGGGGAGTCGCGAGATTTTTTGGAGGTCAAAAAATGGCCTTGAAAATGGTGGTATGCAAAGGTGGGCAGCACCAAAATTCTGGGGAGGGGGGTAAAAAAATTTCTCGGGGGGTGAAAAAGATTTTAAAGGTAAAAAATTGTCTTAAAAGTGGTTGTATGGCGAAAAAAACACCATTTTTCGACGTTTCTCATCAAGCACTATCCAATGGCATCAAAAAATTGCTGAAAAAGCAAAAAAATTTTCTGGGGGGGGTATTTTGATTTCTAGGGTGGGGGTATTTCAACTTCTGGGGGGTTGCATATCCCCCACGCCCATGTGTGGTGGTATGGCGATAAAAACACCGTTTTTCGACGTTTCTCATCAAGCACTATCCATTGGCATCAAAAAATTGCGAAAAAATGAAAAAATTTCAAAAATTGAATTCTGGGGGGATATTTTGAATTCTGGGAGGTATTTTGGTTTCTGGATGGTGCATACCTCCCACGCCCAGGTGTGGGCGGGACTAAAGCACTAAAATAATCCAGCGGATTAATGCGCGATACAAGAAGAGACGTTTTCGTGGACGATTTTTGACTTACGACTTTACACTATAGTAGGATTTTAATTCACAGCCGTAATAATCTAAGCAGTAATTCTATCCTGGCCGGATTGTTCATCGAAGCATTTTGGCCAATAGCACCCAGAATAGGAACCAAATAATCGTCCATCGTCGAAGCGAAGGCTCCGGGCACTGGATTCCCGTCAAAACCGACGCAATACTCCACCTTGTAAACAAAAGAAAGAAAGTTACTTGAACCCGAATAATTGGCGGATCCAGGATTTTCCTAAGGGGGCGGGGCGGTACCCCTAAAGGGGGGCGGGGGCGGAGCCCTGACTTGGGCGGAAAAATTAGCCGTTTTAACCCGAAAATCGCTAAAAATCGCTTAAAAATCCTTAATTTTGCGCACTACTTTGGGCCAATGGGGGGGCGGCCGCCCCCCCGCCCCTAAATCCGCCCCTGACCCGAATAATTAGTATGCGTACGTAGAAATATAAAAAAAATTGAATAAATACTTTAAATTTACAAAAAAATAAGAAAATAATTGTCGGAGTCGTTAGATTAATGAACAGGGTATAGCACATCTCATATTCGGGTACAACGAACAAATCATTGCTGGTTGAAAATTGAATATACTCGTATTTTCAAATTTTGCGATAAATTCCCAGGCTGTACAAAGAGAAATCGACTGCTGAACTGGAGTCCAAACGATGGAGGACAAAATCATCCAAATATTATGCTAAAAAGCGTATCAATTGACTCACACAGTTGAAAATTACGCTCAAAAACCTTATTTGCTACATTATAACCCTGAATAGATGCGAATTTACGTGAAATTTTTTTGATAACTACGAATTTTTACGACATAAGCGTCAGGCACTAAGCTGGCCATCTTGGGGCCAACATTAATTGGGGGGTACCAACTTCAATTTGGGGACTATACCCAAAAAGGCCAAAAATAGCACAACATAAGATTTAGAAAGTCATATTTTTCCGATTTTTTGAATTGGGGGGTTCAAACTACCCATTTCCCCCAACAATACGTGCCTGATTAGCGTGAAACCTAGTGCAGGAATACGTTGAAAATTATAATACGTGCGACCACCGATCGACAGGGGCGGATTCAGGGGGGCGGGGGGGGCGGCCGCCCCCCATTGGCCCAAAATAGTGCGCAAAATTAAGCATTTTTGAGCGATTTCCGGCTTAAAACGGCTAATTTTTCCGCCCAAGTCAGGTTTACGCCCCCCCTTAGGGGTACCGCCCCCCCCCCTTAGGAAAATCCTAGATCCACCACTGCCGATCGAAATTGAATAAATAAAGTAATAAACGAGCTCTTCGAATTAATAAGAGCTTAAAAATATGTAAGCAATGCTACTTACAGTATCAAGACCCCAGGCAAATCTAACGCCAATCGATCGAAATTTGAGGTCGCCGATTAATTTGTTGGCTTTGCCGAGAACGCAAGTCGCTAGGCTTACCGTAACGCGCTTTACAACAAGGTAAAAATCTTCTGGCGGTTCCCTGTGATACGGCAACACGCGTAAAAAATCAGAGGGGCGCGCGTGGAGTCTTCGGAGATACGGACTATACACTTACAATGCCCAACTTTGGAGAATGTCAACAAATTCTAGATAGGGGTCGGCAAAGTTCAAAGGGGCCAGAAAATGGTCTAACGCTGATGATGCTTTCATTGAGCTCTATCCGCTAGTGTGAAAAATTCAAAAAAAATTAAAAAATCGACTGTGTGTTGAGGTCTGCGCAGGATTTTACATTCTAGGGGCCAAGACCACACATGGGCGTGGGCGGGGGGAGGGGGGGAGTTTGGGGGTATGCGACCCCTAGAAGTTGAAATACCCCCCAGAAATCAAAATACCCCCCAGAATTCAAATTTTGAATTTCTTTTGCTTTTTTAGCGATTTTTTGATGACATTGGATAGTGCTTGATCATTTTTTTACCTTTGAAAATTTTTTCACCCCCCAGAATTTCGGTGCTGCCCACCTATGGCCAAGACCCCCCAAAACCCCAAGAAGGCTACCTGTGGAAATAAGCTGAATGTATCTAAGATACTGTAGGGCGGTAGCTTGCTACGTTGCTAAACCTTACTAAACCAGCTACCATAATCGATATTTCTGGAAAATGAGAATGTTTCTTATACTTTTAAAATGTAAACATCTTCGCGAAATAATTTCGAATGCACCATTTACCTAGCACTCCATTTTAGGTGCTTTTTTTGCCGTTGTCGGAAGAAGATTGAGCGTCATTTACACTTCAGCCTAAAAATAGCCAAGTAGGAATCCCTGCAAAAATTTTGAGCTGTCACATGCCCGTAGAAGTTACGATTCAGTTACATAATTCGCTGATTACTCAGTTTACACACCAGAAGAAGGACGTATCGTTATCAGTAGAAGCTGGCAGGGCGAAGATCGATATCAGTCGTATCATACTATGTGCGTTGGATATTTCGATACTGCGACCCGCAAGTCTAAACCGGGTCACGTCTCCAAGCCATAAGCAGTCCACTGCACTGTGTATTCTAAAGTGATACAAAACTACACATATTCGCATATAAATGTTTGTAAACAAACAAGATACACAGAATTAATCAATAAACACGGTTGAGTAAGAGACATGCACAGCCAGTGGCGGATCCAGGATTTTCCTAGGGGGGCGGTACCCCTAAGGGGGGCGAACCCTGACTTGGGCGTAAAAATTAGCCGTTTGTACCCAAAAATCGCTAAAAATCGCTCAAAAATGCTTAATTTTGCGCACTATTTTGGGCCAATGGGGGTAGGGGGGCAGCCGCCCCCACCTAAATCCGCCCTTGTGCACAGCATAGGGGGAGGGGGAGGGGTTGAAATTCTAAAGTGCCATTTTCCGGCCCGAAAATCGTGGAATTGCAACAAAAACATTATTTTTCAACGTTTCTGACGATGCTTTATCTTTCTAGAGCATAAAAACTAAAAAATTCCAAAAACTCAGAAGAAAACTCGAACAAATTGAAGAAAATATAGTCAAAAAATAAGTACTTGGCACGAAGCGACGAAAATTTGACACTTTCTAAGCAAACAGATTGCCATTTAAAACAGCTCATTTTCTACGAATTTTTTTACGGAAAATCGCGACTTCTGAGTGGGGTCAAAAATTTCTGTTGGGGTCAAAACTTCTCTGGGGTGGGGTACACCCTTCCCCGCAGAATCCCATTAAGATAATGTATGATGATTAGCAACAAGACACAATAAAAGAAAGTTGTGTAATACATAAATTATATTAAGCAGTGGCAGCATACGTGGGCAGCAAGAAAATTCTGGGGGGGTGCAAGATTTTTCAAAGGTCAAAAAATTGCCTTCAAAATAGTTGTATGGCGGAAAAAACACCATTTTTTGACGTTTCTCATCGAGCAGTATCCATTGACATCAAAAAATTGCGAAAAAAACGGAAAAATTTTTAAAAATTGAATTCTGGGGGTATTTTGATTTCTGGGGGGATATTTTGGTTTCTCGGGGAAAGGGGTGCATACCCTTCCAAACCCCCACGCCCAGGTGTGAGTGGCAGTATAGTGTGAATGGACCGTTCCCAAAAAAGGAGGACAAGCGTCAAAAATATCTTTTCTCGGCGTGTATAAGTACTCTTTCTATTATCACCAGGTGCAACGAATGTATAATTTCAAAAATCAATTTAATTCATATTGATGGCATAACCGAACAAGCTTCCGGCATTTAAACTAGATTATAATAGATTGTAAACAAATCACCGGAGTACAAGAACCGTTGGCAGATAGCCAAAAATTCTTTATATATTTAATTTAGGACATTTCTATCCATACAGTGCAACTGGTTTCAAAATTTTCAATGCATATTAGCGCATATGGACCTAAAATATCTGGGTCTTAAACTGTTGGGCTGCTCGATACATTTTTAACTAATAATACATAATAATAAATAATATTAGTTTAATATTACATTTAATCAATAAATACAAGTTTTTGTACAATACGGTGAATTTATTACTGAATATTTTAATTTCGCCCTTTTAACTGTTCCGTCTGAGCATAAAGCTTTGTAAAAATCCTATATTTGAATTTTGCGAAAAAAAACATTAATCAAACGGAACTGCGAAAAAAAGTTATAATTTACAAATAATATTAAACTTAGCTAATTGATTAATTATTTAGTTTTAATTAATTAAGCCAGACCGATGCCATCTGACATTCTTAAGTCGTCAACGATGCAACGGATCAAATAATTACAAGTAAAAACATGTGTGTAAAGCGCGATTAAGTATTACAGCATTAATTAGCGTCTGTTTATGCTGAATTCAATTTCTTCTTGTTTTTTAGATGAATTTTTATCAATCGTTATATCCCCGAGTATATCGTACATTTCCAGCTGATCGCCGGATAATAAATAATCATAGGAATGAGAAAAGATAAATAATTCGCGACACTTTACACTATGACATACTAGCGCTGTAAAAGATTCGGGTGATATCATAAAAATTCCATTTTCATCCAGTTACTTTATGCCAATAAGGGTTTAGTAATCAACGCGTAAAAGTAGCTTAATAAGAAAATTTAAAAAGAGTAAAATGACGGTGTAAAGGAAAGTTTACGTCGGATTTTATAGCTATAGTTGAAGTATGTTATGGGATAATGCATCCTGAATCACACAAAGCCTAGTAGGCGGGTCTCTAATGTATGGAGAATTGGCGGAAACTGGGATAAACGAATCTATCAATAGGAGTGTTGTTTACACTAGCCTACCGAACACATAATCAATAGAATACTTTAACGTTTGGCATCAAGTTCTTACGACTTTTACCAAACATTCAATATGGCGAACATGTATTTCATTCGTTTCTTAAACCGCTAATAAAAAAGATCTACAGTAAGAATTTTCCACGAGTCGTCAGCAAACGGCTATGTAATAAGCGGATATTACTTTACACTGGGAATTAAGCTTTTTGAACTCACTTGAGATCGGTTCTATCGGCGTCCGTCCATTTAATTTGAACAGTAGTAGAAGAGGACGCAACTGGGATAGTGGCCCCAACCTGTTCCGCTTCATTGTTCGCTTCTTCCCGGGATGTGGGTAAAACCGAGGGTTCGGATGCCTCTGATAGCGAAATTTCCTCAGCCGCCAGAAGTTTACACCTCAGTCTCTCCATCATGTCAGGCTTGATCTATCGATTTCAGATTAAATAAATTGCATAAGTGTTCCTGCGGGGGATAAAGGGACTAAACATAAGCGTGGGGGAGGTTTGTATCCCCCAGAAGTTGAACCCCCACCCCCCACCCAGATTACTGTAGATCCTTCAGAATTCTATTTTTAGTAACATTTTTGGCAATTTTTTTCATCCTAACACCCCCGGAATTTGACTCCTGCCCACGTATGCTAGTGACCCTCGCAAAATGGCTGCGAACCTGCCGAGCTAGAATTGTCAATTTTACGTAACAATCATATAAAGTGTGCCTCTTATTAAGCATATTAAGCACTTTTTGTGCTCAGTCTCAAATTTTCGGCGCTTCGGGCCATGAACATAGTTTCTGACTATATTTTTGTTCGATTCACTCAATTTCTTCTCAAATTTTCAACTCCGTAAAGTTTTACTAAATACAGAGTTTTGACGTGTACCCATCATTTTCCAGCCCAAAAAAGGCGCTTTTCTCAAACATTTTGGGTCCGACCACCAGAATTAATATGCTGTACATGTACGAAGTTCACTATATGATTATTGCCAAAAATAAGAGGCGAAAAATTCGTTCTAAAATAATAATCCTGATCTTCAAGAAGCCTTACCAGTCCTTTTTCTAGAATCTTAAACTAAATCTTAATCCTAAAATCATACTTACTAAAAATCGTATTGCTGAAATCCAAATCTGAAATCTCAGGAATTTCGAAAGCCTTTTACATATCCATCAGGGGTTTGGCCGTCTATGTAAAAGGGTATAGGAGGGAACCACACCTGGGCGTGGGGGGGTTTGGGGTATGCACCCCCGAGAAAACAAAATCCCCAGAAATCAAAATACCCACCCAGAATTCAATTTTTGAAAATTTTTTTCGTTTTTTTCGCAATTTTTTGATGCCAATGGATAGTGATGAGAAACGTCGAAAAATGGTGCTTTTATCGCCATACCACCATACATGCACAGTATGGGAATTCTGGATGGGGGAAGGGGGTGAAAACCTAAAGTGCCTTTTTGGGCCAAAAATGGCTGGTACGCGTTAAAAAACATCGTTTTGGCGTTTCTGACGATACTCTATCCTTCTAGAGCATAAAATCATGAAAAAATTTCGAAAAATGTCGAATAAATTGACCAATATATCGCTTCAAACATGAATATATGGCGCGAAGCGCCGAAAATTTGGCGATTTTGAGCAAATAGATAGCCAAAAACCCTTAAAAAAGACAATTTTTCTACCAATTTCCAGGTAAGTTTTAGGAAACTTTTGAAAAATCGCCAATTCTGGGGAAGGGGGTGAAAAATTTTTTGCGGGGGGTGAAAAATGATTCTGCGGGGGGGGGGGGGGGGAAACCCCCGTAACCCCCAAGATCATTTATGCATACCACCATTTTTAAGGCCATTTTTTGACCTTCAAAAATCTAGCACACCCCCACAATTTTCTTGCTGCTCACGTATGGTGGGAACTACCACTGAAATTAGGTCGTCCCCATAAAAGATCTTGGAGATTTGAGTTGACTTTCGCCTACACCTCTCCCAAGAAAGTATTCACTACCATAGGTAGGCAGCACCGAAATTCTGGGAAGGAGGGGGATGAAAAAATTTTAAAGGTCCAAAAATGGTCTTAAAAGTGGTCGTATGGCGACAAAACACCATTTTTCAACGTTTCTCATCGAGCACTATCCAATGGCATCAAAAAAATCGCCGAAAAAAAATTTTCAAAATTTCAGTTCTGGGGGTATTTCAACTTCTGAGGGGGTGCATACCCCCAAACCCATGTGTGTCCACCACCCAGAATTAGCAACTATCCGAGAATTCATGAAAAAGCGTCTTGTTTTAAGTGTTTTCAGCAAGCGTGGGTCAGTCAGTGGTCTTATATAATCCTGGTTCACATGGTTTTCACATAGATTTCTGTTTTCCGTCCTTGGAAAAACCGACTTATAGTAATTTAAATTTCCAAGCGTCATGGTGTAGTATTCCGATACCCTTACAATACACTACCCACTATATTCCATTAAACGCAATGTGAAATTTTTATAAAAAATAAAAAAATAATCTTTTTTTGAAGAACGAGAAAATCCGAAATTTCGAAAGATACGTTACCGTAAGAATCCTTCAAAACTATGCTTCTTTTTTTCAAACTAAGCATATTTTCAGTAAATATTTTAAACTGAAGATAAAAGGTGGATAAAGTGCAATTGTATTAAATGTCTTTGTAACATTGACTTCTGCATTTATAGGTATTGCACTATCATTCTTTGTTACATATTACGAGTAGTAGGTAAACGTTTATCTGAATAAAAAATCGCATAGTATAAAAACAATATTTTCTGGAATCAGTTGTCGTCAAATGAACTTTGACAAAATTGCACGATAATAATGATAATACGCAACCTCAAAGCGATGGGCACATATACTATATTGTTTTCGCTTATACTAGAGTGGCAAAAAAAGTTGCAATGCCACGTTACGATTTCTATCTTTATTGACTCAATGCTTAGGATACATAGATCGGAGTAGAAGCGTCCTTTATTAAGCATATGAAAATTTTGGCCAGGTGCCAACATCGTGCGCCACACCAATTTGTTTACAGGAGGCTACCCTAATCTAACTTGAACGCCAAAAGCTTGTTTGACTCTGTCGTTAATTTTTTCACCCTTTTGACGATGTTTCGCGGTTTTTCGCGAATAATTGGAAGAAATAAAGAATACATAGTGCAGGAACCCACTGGAGTTTAGACAACATCAAAATAAGTGTAAGGAATCCGCTACAACATATAGAAATAACCTTTCCGCTTAAATTTTCTGACATTAGAAAAAATGCATTTCAAACAATGAAAAATGCATCAATTTGATGTAAAAGTCTCAAAATTCTATGTTCATTTTAGCCGAAGCTATAAGAAAGATATATAAATGGAAAATAATCAATGATGAAGACATGAATTTTAGAAAAATAGAACAGAAGCAAAAATAATAGACGATTAAAATTAATATGCAGGTACCTCATTTAATACTTGGAATCAAATATTGAAAGTAAAAAAGTCGAGAGGATGAAATACAAGCTCGTTTAGCAACAAAATAAAAAATAATAAACACAATAAATGAAAAAATCAATGTGGAAATTAAATGATCATTGAAATTGTAATTAGACGAAGAATAATGGTAAAATCGAAACAACAAAAAAATAAAGTATAAATAATGAGATTATAATGATAATAGTACAACTACTACTACTACTACTAATAATAATAATACTAATAATAATAATAATAATAATAATGATCTGAACCATTACGCCATCCTCCACTATACTAATGCGAAGTTTAGGGCCAGGGACTTTCAACGATGCATTGAATATGACAAACGTGCACCCAGTGACTGAAGAAAATGTGCAAAATAAGCTCACATCAAAGTTTAAAGTCAAGGATTGAGGCGTAAAAATTTTTCGTGTTCAAAAAAATTAGCTTACACCATCAAAACAGTGCAATTTGATGAATTATGCAAACGATATAGCTATGTCTTTTAAATTTTAATCGACTGAAAGGACTGAAAGGAATCGAGCGTGTGAAATTAAGTATTGATCGATAATGCAAACTTGGCTTCTCTAATTGAGAACGACGATATAAAACTGGTAAATGCGAAGATTCACATGAATTAGGATGTAGAGTTAATTAAGAATGATTTTTTCGATTGAACGGGACCATTACATACTTCTTTTAGATCGTTAATTATTTCAGAATAAATTCAACCTTGTAAGCTACTATGCATTAGTGGAAAAGAAATGCTAAAATTATAAGAATGCCGGATCAATCCCAAATAAAGATTTTATGCTGGACAATCGAGGATATATATTACATATGGGCGTGGGCAGGGGGCGGCCGCCCCCTTTAGCCCAAAAATAATTTTGGAAAGGTAAGGAAATGCATGAAAATTGGCATCATTTTATCGAAAATTCTCAAAATTTTCTGGCGCTTCGCGCCGTAGAATCATTATGTTCGTTCATTTAGGGCCCAAGCGCGGCCAAAAAACGTCATTTTTTATAGCTTATTAGGAGAAAATAAAATTTTTCCGAAAAATTGAATTTTATGAGCTTATGGGCTGCACAGGGAATTTTAGGATTTTTGGGCATATTTTGGGTATATACATTCTCGAGAAATGAATTTTATTGATAAACGTAAATTTTTGAATAAACCGCGATACAAACTTGGATAGGAAGATCAATAATTTTCATAAAATTAAAAAAATGATTATGAAAATAATTCTCGCGAAATTTTACCTTTTCGAATCGGATGATCCGATTTCCCAACTGTCTGAGAAGCGTACGATCCTAGTGAAGAACTGAGACAATAAATGCACAGTAACTTTACTTTTGCATATGATTTTAGACCGAATTTAAACTGGGTCTGGTCCCGGGCACCAAAAAAGATAAAGGAAAAAGAAAACTAAAAAGACAATAAACAAACAACGGGCACAAGACAGAACCCAGAGGGGAATCTTCTGAGTCATGCAAGCGTCGGCTTGAAATTTTCGTTAGTAGGTGACAGATAGGCATTGGTGGGAGAGGGTCTTCTATTTTTCGGGTAGAAATAATAGCATATAAGCAGTTTAGGCCAGACGACCCAAAGTTAGAAAAATTCGACCGACAAAAAATCTTCAGCTTTATAATCACAATTACAAATTTTTAACGGTTCTGAAATTATATACTATACTGGAAAAACCCAAAAAGTTGTTTTTTTTTTCGCATAATGTCCAGGCATTACCTAGAGCGGGCTCGACCCAACAAGATATCTTTATAGTATTCTCTTGAAGTTATTTTCCAAAAATTACACTAGATAGAAAAATTCTACCAAGTTATTGCATACAAATAGAACCAGATACGTAGCTGGCCATCCAATTTTAGGAGGACCAACACCATTTTTTGGGGGGTAACTAAGCCCAAAAAGGACATAAATAGCACAAAATATGGTTTAAAAAGTCCTATTTTTCCGATTTTTCTGAATTTTGGGGTTTGAACTCTGAACTCATAAATTTTAAAAGGGGCATGCTATGCATAGGCGGATTCAAGGGGAGCGAGGAAGGCACACGCCTCCTCCCGTCGGACCAAGTGGACCTAAATAGTTGGCAAGATGAAGGATAGCTGCGTAATTGCAATGATTTTTGGTCGCCATCGATCATAATTTTACAAACTAAAATATCCGGAAATCGAGTAGTAAGTCAAGCTTTTCAATCTTATTCCGCTTAAAATTCACAAATTTTCCGACGCTTCGCGCCAGGTTTTCGCTATAATCACAGAAATTTAATGTTTTTTCAAGCGGAATTGTCGGAGTTTTAGGAAAATGTTGCGCGCCAAAAGCGATTAGAAATAAGCGTAGACAACGTAAAACGCCGAAGGACCGCCATTTCGCGTGTGAAAGGCATATTTTTAGACCTATTTTCGACTGATTTTGAGGAAGCTCGGGGCAAAGGCCCCCCCTAATAAAAATCCTAGACCCGCCACTGCTCCTATGGCAGATTTAAGGTTGCCCTTACAGCGTGGGCCGCCATATATGCACAAGAGGAGATTCCCATCTACGTCGACCGTTTCCCAACCCACAGCCCCAAAAAGGACCGACAGACCGTCCGAAAATATCTGAAATTTTTCGGAGTATATCTCGAAAATTTCTAATTTATTTTGGAGCTCAGGCTGAGACAGTCATTTTAGCGCCGAAAATCGTCTCGCACCGGCGCGAAAAATTTACTACTATTAAGAAAATTCTTGCACAAAAAGAAGCCCAACTAAATTCGGCGAAAATTCGTCCAATTTTTTAGCAAATATTCAAAGAAATTGACGGCGATCTTAGCACAGAACATTATAATTTTTTCTAACCGATTTATCGTTAATAAATCTAATTAGTAATTGAATGGATTAATTAATTAGAGATTCAGCGTGTATCGGGTGATTGAGACCATCTATCCGTTCATTCACCTGCAGTGGAGGATCTAGGATTTTCCTAAGGGGGGCGGAACCCTGACTTGAGCGGAAAAATTAGCCGTTTTAACCCGAAAATCGCTAAAAATCGCTCAAAAATGCTTAATTTTGCGCACTATTTCGGGCCAATGGGGGGGGAGGGGCGGCTGCCCCCCAAATCCGCCCCTGATCACCAGCATCGAATAGGGAAATTAAATTGGCTAAATTAGCAACAAAACTGGACTACACCCGAAAAAACGATAGAAAAATAAAATCTCCGCGAAATAAAACACAAATTTGCAAGATTATTATGGACTTTAAAAAATTATTAGTCAATTTACTTTATTTAATTTACTTTCTAAGGATTTTTCATTAATCTTTTCTATTAAGTTAGTCATTGGGGATTTAAGTCAAATAAATAAATTTTTTAATGTTTTTTATCAATTTTTCAAACAATTCAGTCTTTGCGGATTTACCTAAACACAACACAAAATTCTTAGTTTGAATGAACCGAAAAAGTGATCAAAACACCGAAATATCATGGAAATAATGGACATAATATACCGTTTGGCGTTGATTCTATGCATTTTTGGAAAAAATCATTTTGAAACTACTTATCGTCCGCTTTTTCGTTTTAATCAAAAGTTTCAAAGTTTCTCGTCATTTTCAATGTCAATAGATAAAAGTTGAAAAAAGGTCAAAAAATTATTTAGAATTTTTCAGATATTCTGACCTACGAAAATTTTTCACACCCGAGATCCGGAAACCGTTAAAATAGGAAATTGTCAGGGAAAAATTTAGACAAATTTGAAAGCCAAGAATAATTAAAAATTGGGAATTTTTCGCAAAAGCGCTCGAAAATGACTAGAAACTGTATATAACTGTAGGTTTTACGTTATTTTAGCATTTCTACAAATTTTTTAGGCTATTTTGGCCCAAAAAAAAGCTTTCGGCCCGAAGCACCAGACCGGCAGAACCTTCTTCAAGACCGGTAATGCTGTTATCTATGGTTGAGAGCATATATAATCTTGGGGGGTGGGGGGAGTTCCAACCCCCTCCTCGAAAAATTTTCACCCCCACAAAAATTTTCCACCATCAACCCAGAATAAACGATATTTGAAAGTTCCCTAAAATTTCCTAAAGATTAGTAGAAAAGATGCTTTTTAAGCTTTTTTAGCAATCTATTCCTCGAAAGTGCCGAATTTTGGGCGATTTGCGTCATTATACTCATATTTAACTATGTCTTGCTGAATTCGTTCCGACTTCTTGATTTTTCCGGTATTTTTATTGGTTTTATGCTCTAGAAAGATAGAGCATCGTCAGAAACGCTGGAAAACTATGTTTTTGGCACGTACCTACAATTTTACGACCTAAAAAGGCACTTTGTAATTGACCCCCGGCCCAGAATTCCAATGCTGCGCATGTATGATTCAGAGTCATTCCTGAGCTATCATACATGCAAACATTCTTGATAAAAATCCCAGCTTTTCGCCCGTCGAATCGTTCTAAATCAATTGCAAAACACGATCTTATAGAAATTATTAGCGATTAGCTTTATGAGTATCCTACACTACTATCTCTTTTATTAAATGCTCGTTTTATTATTTATCCAGATTTAAAACCCATTTTCTAATGGTTTTCAGCGCAATTAATTTAATTGCATTGAAGTTTACACCTGCTTCGTTCTGCACGCAAACCAAATGAGAATCGGCCGATCTACAAAAGCTGCCTCCAAATGCCAGTACATGTTCGTTGCTGCTTTGTACAATTTTCTTTACCTGAATCGAGCGCGTCGTTTAAACGAGCGAAAATACGATGGTGTAAACTAAACTGGTGTGTAAACCAAGAAAAAACGATGTGAACTGCATTAAGAGAGAATTTCGTTTTTTGTCCCGATTACAAGTCTAGCTTAAAAATTTTGTATGCCAGATTATTCATTCTTTTTTTAAACTACTTTGCTTGAGATTATATCTTGAAAGCTGTAAATACTCGTATGATAAGGAAATATAAAATAACGATTATCATAAAGAGGTTGTATTAAAAATACTAATTCTTTGAAAAAAATGAAGGATTTAGTCGAAGTTGCGTACTACGAGACAAAGATTTTGAGGCTCGTACAAAGATTTTCGGAGCCATCTTTGTACAACGTACAAAGACTTTTTGGGGCAAAGTAATATTAATTTTAACACTTTTTTGAGTATTTTTTAGCAAAATTTCAAAATTTTCGGCGCTTCGCGCCAAGTATCATAATTACATTATATTTAGCTCCAAGCGCGGGTATTTAACACTCCAAAATCTGTCTGTTAGCATCTTTGTACATATTGAAGCATCTTTTACATCTATTTCCACTGTTTTATAAAGATTTTATGCAGAAAAAAAGAACTATTAAACAACTTTGCACTGTTTTCTCGCCGTTTGAAGATAAAATTGACTCTTTTATCTTTGCGTTGCATTAAATTCATAAGCAAATTGGTGTCTATTATGAGATTCAGTCAGCACATTGCAACCGCTTATAATTTATAACTGTGTAACACAAGTCATTTTAACTTGCTGAGTCGAATTTTATGTGTAATTTCAACCTAAGACTCATGAAAATTTTGGCGTTTCGGGCCGATCTAATATAACCAGCTGAATTTAGGACAAAGTTACACTCTTTTGCGAAGCGTGCGGGTCACGGATAAAAATATAGTAGTATGTAAAAATGTGTACATTCAATTGCATATCTATAAGTTATATGTACAAAAAAATTTTCGCTCGTACAAAGACTTTTTCCGGAGATCTTTGTACATGTACAAAGAGGCTCGTACAAAAAAACAGTGATACAATCATATATGTGACAATATAATAACATAATTTTATCACGCTTTACGACATGCCACAAAAATTGTAAATTGAACAACTTAACTGCTATCAGTTAGAAATAAACTAGATCAATAATTAAATGAAAGTAAAATGATATATCTTGAACAAAACACAAAAAAGCGGACACAATACTAGAACAAAACCTAGATACGATTAGCATGATGGATAACCTGATCAACTTGATCATTTGGTAACACGATGATTAAATTATTTTCTTCAAGCGTTATGGAAGACCGCGTGACGCAAGCGATGCTGTAAGTGAAATTCCGGAAATCCTAAAATGATTAGAATAGTGATAAGTTTTCATATTTTTCTAGCCGATTTGAATTTACAGATTAAATTTTCCAATTCTAAAGCGCGCACGACTTGGTAGGAAAAAATTAATCAAAAACTTTCGAAATTTATATCAGTACTTTTACGCCTAAGGAAGAAAGCAAACGAATAAATGACTTCCCGAACATAAATTGTTGTAAATTAATCATTGATGAACACACAAAGAAAAAACCAATATGCATTGTAAATTCACAGCTACAAATAAGAAAGGCAAAAAGTTTAAAAATGTATGAAAGACTGTATGTTTTAAGCCAGTAAAAAGCTTCAAAAGCGGAAAAACTGCGTTAGGATTATTTAAGTTATTTATTTATGTTATTTATACGTAAATAAGCACGATGGACAGTCGTTTTCTCATATGAACGTATTTTAGAATTTTTCCAATTTTTTAAATGATTTAGATTTAAAACGGCTTTAAATAGGCATAGGTATTATTCTTATTTTAAAATCGCAGTCTCAAAAAACCAGGAAAAAAATCAAATAATTCAAACAAGCCGCATAAATCGCACCGCGTTCATTTAATTAAGAAAAGAACAGTGCTCCGATAGAACTAAAAGACGAATATATTTGGGATAAGTGATTATTAAGTGATGTAATAGGATGGGAATGGGAAAAAGCCATTTATGTATGTATATGCCAAAAGTCGCAAAACTTGTTAAAAATCAGACTCTCTCTAAGCAACGCAAAAACCGAAGTGTACTCTGCAGCCTATAGATTGAAATAAACCATTGAACCAAAAAACGATTGAGAAAGCAGCAAGTTAGCTATGGGAAAGTAGCTATGGAAATTAGATGGAGTAAACTACGAGCGACTTTCTAAACTAATTGAAAGAAATAGCAAACATCGTTCCATTCAAGACAATCAAAGATACTATTGGTTTAAAGCAATATGAAACGCTGAAGCTTACGTTAAGCAGACAACGGTTTTAACCTAGTGCATGAAAGCGATCGGTAAACAAAAATGCTCATTACTAAAACTCCAATTTTTCAACGCTCGACAGACGACTCGGGCCACTACGTACTCCGTCGTGCAAGGGAGAAATCAAGTGTTACAGTAATAGGACATTTCCTTATCGCACGATTTCACGCACCAGGTTAAAAAATAGACTATAGGTACACTTGCATGCCCGCAACGATTTCTTGCACTATGCAATTGATGCCAGGTTTGCTCGCTATAATGCTCATGACAATAAAACAAAACACCTTCAAATACAATTGCACTTATTTTTCATCAATAACATGCGAAGCAAGTCAGGGTTGCAACTTGCAAGCACTTTACAAAGAGTAAACATCTCAGATTATGTTTATACATCTCTTATGTGAAGCATTGAAAACATACTTTGATTTTTTTGCATTGCTTAGAGAAAGTCGATTTTTAACAGATTTTGCGATTTTAGGCATATACACAGGTAGCTTTTTTCTATTCCCCTCCTTTTACATCCTTAATGATCAGTAAACCCAAGTTAACTCGTCTTTTCTGTCCTATCGGAGCATTTTTCTTTGCTAGTACCCTACTTTTGATTAATATGATTTGAGTAAATCAGTCAGTAAACACATAAGTTCACAAGTCACAATACTGACAGCAGTGCAAGAACGCGAAAAACAATATTATGCTGAACATCAGCAGTACCTTTTTTAAAAAAGACAACCACTCTATTTAAACAGATCGAATGTTTTCAGCATAAACTTTACGTACCTACTGCATGTAAAGAACTCTTACACTCAGATTCGTAATTCTGACGTTGCATGAAACATTTAAAAAATAAGCTTCTGCAAAGCTGTGAGAGTAAAATTAATTTTTAGTGTAAAATTCACACAATTAGTGAGTGTAAAGAAAAGATACAGTCAGATTCGCAATCCTGACCTTACGCAACATATTTGGAAAAAATTACGCTCTGTAACTAAAATAAATTCGTAGTGTAAACTTAACATATTAAGAACAAAGAAACAAATCAAACTTTGCACAACTACTGGGTGTAGAGAAAACTAAGAGTCAGGTTCGTAATGCTGGCGTTGTATGTAACATTTTGAAAAACAATTAAGCTTCCGCAAGGCTCTGAAAATAAAGTTAAATTTCAGTGTAAACTTTGCACACGAATGAATGTAAAGAAGATTTTAGTAGGATTCGTAATTCGGATATTACTCTAATATTTTGAAGAACATTTATGAAAAATTAAATCTCCACAATGGCCTGAAGACAAATAAATATCAGTTCATAACCAATTTATATCACTCTTGAGTGTAAACGAACGCGCCCACCTGGCATATCGAGTCAGATTTATGGTTTAGTTTTACACTTGAGATCATGTCGAGACTCATAACCGTAGAATTTGGCGAGTAAAAATAAGTCAGAAACACATTTAACACCCCCAATTTTGGAATTTACACCTCCCGAAAAAGGTAAATATTGATGTAAATAAACGCAATTTGCTGTGACGTTTACCCCTTAGAAAGTAATTTATTTTTTCTATCCGACGTATCCCGACTTCTAAATGGAGAAAGTTGCTAACAAAAGAGGGACAAAAACAAATTTTCCACCACTCACCAAATTTTAAAAATCTGAACCTAACTCCGCATTGAGTGTAAAGAAATTTGGTTCGGCCCAGTTTGTAGCCTTTAAATCGTAGTGCGTTTGAGTGTGGAAAAGTTCTATTCCCATAATATTTAATATATTTTTTAACGCGGTTTGCTGCGACGTGTAGCCCTTTGAAACGCAATTTATTTTCATTCTAATCAACTTGTAAAAGAAGAAGCTGGCGGTGAAATCTTAGACAAAGACCGTTTTTCTACACCATCCACTACAATGTAAGGTTTAAACCCTTTGATCAAACTTCGTATTGAATGTAAAAAAATTTGCTAGTAGGTAAGCAGAAAGTAGCCCTTGATCTGCATTGCATTTCTATTAGAAAAAATTCCATTAGACTCGTGACCGGAGTTACTGGCAGACCATAAAAAGCCCAAAAATGTGTCTTACACCATTAGATCTTTACACTCTTTACATTACATACCATTCTAGAAATAAGGCACTTCTAAAAAAAATAAAGAAATTTTTTTAAGCTTACTCAATTGTCTACAATTAAAAAAAACAGACTGAATAAAATGCAAAACTGTGTTAGATAAGTCGAGCGTCCTGCCAACATTTAAAAAAGTTATATGTCATAACGTTAAAGTAAAACTTTACAAGCTCTTTACAAACCGGGTATTAATTTAAACAAAAAACAAAAAAACATGCGCAGCGAATTTTTTACAATCCATTTTTTTCAAAATCGCACCTCCCGGATGTGTTCCGTTATAAATAGCTGTAGGGGTGCACAGGTATTATGGGTATCTTAAGCATATTATGGGTGCGCGCTAACGCGCTACCTTACCAGTGGTCGCCATCACACCTGGGCGTGGGGGGTCTGGGGGTATGCACCCCCCAGAAACCAAAATACCCCCCCAGAAATCAAAATACTCCCCCCAGAATTCAATTTTTGAAAAATCTTTCTCGTTTTTATCGCAATTTTTTGACGCCAATGGATAGTGCCTGATGAGAAACGTCGAAAAATTGTGTTTTTATTGCCCTACCACCATTTTTAAGGCCATTTTTTTACTTTCAAAAAATCTTGCACCCCCCCCCCCAGAATTTTTTTGCTGCCCACGTATAGTCGCCATGAAAGATGACGCGCCATTACCCTCAGAATTATAATGGATGGTGCGTCATGAGCGCCGCGTTACGTCCATCATGCGCCATCATCTCTTTTTTCTATTCAGCGCCATTAACCTCCATCAACCCAGTTAATCTGGCGATGCGGACGGCGCAATTTAGCTATTAATAGCGCCAACAAGGAAGCGCGCACGTGAATGCTGGCGCGCTTCCTTCTTGTTGGTGCTATTAATAGCTGAATTGCCGCCGTCCGCATCGCCAGATTAACGGGATGATGGAGGTTAATAGCGCTGAATAGAAAAAAGATGATGGCGTATGATGGACGTAACGCGGCGCTCGCGAAGCACAATCCATTATAATTCTGAGGGTGATGGCGCGTCATCTTTCATGGCGACCACCGTATGATAGAATGAGATACTAGCTTAGATATCAATCAATTTTCTATCATGTTATTACCAATATTAATGTTTCACGTTAACTTTTTTTGTTCAGCGGTACTCTTGACAATTCCAAAAGTTTTAGTTTTCGGTCCTTTTGATTATTAGATTAGATGTAAATGCCTAAAATTTTCCAATTATTCCAGCTACCTAATATTTCAATCAATTAAAACCTTATGAAAAATGAGAAATTAAAAAAACATTTTGGGATAAAAACAGTCTTAAACCACATGACACATATTGTTCCAGGAAAACAAACAAGTTTTGAATGGATCATACAAATTGTTATAAAAATATATAAATTTGAAATAATTTAATTCGTCAAATTTATTAGACATTTATCAAACTAGTATCGAATTTATTGAACTTTACAAATACAAACTGTTCACAAAACTACAAATAATATACAAAACTACGCATTTATGTATTAGAATAAAAATATCGCGATAAGATAGTCAAAGTGGTATACTGTAGCTAGGCCATAACATGCTGGTATTGCATCAAGCGGAATTATTCAAAAAGCTTGATGTTTTCTTATTTTATATTTTATCTTTTAGCGTTTAAATTCTTAAATTTTAGTTTTTATTCTATTGTTTCACTCTATTTACTATTGATATATTTTTTTTTATTCCATTGACTTCACCGTAATGCACGAATCGAAAAACCGTGCTGTAAAGTCGCTTAAAATATGGACTTTAAGAAAAACTGTGAAAAATTGCTTAAATGCTGGAAGTTCGCAACATCGAATCCAGTCTAGGAAAATTCGTGCAGAAATATGCAAATGAGCCTGATAAGCCAGAAAGATGTACATAGGTATACGATTATTATGAAAGCATGGCAACTGTCGATAGCTAATGTGAGCCATAAAATCGTAAGATATGAATAAATAGCAAGAAAGTAAAAAATAAATGGACGATGATAAAAAAATTGAAGAAGATAAAAAATTAATGAGAAAATAACCCGAAACGCTTACATTGATTATATTCATTATCGTATGACCACCACAATTTAGCACAGACTTCCGCTTTGGGTCGGAAATTATCGGCCACGGATAAGCTTGACCAAAATTGAACAAAAAAAATAGTAAAAAATGAAGAAATTTACGAAAACAACAAAAATATTTAGTAAAAAAAAATCGAAAAAATCGGGAAAAATGAAACGTCAAAAAAAACATAAGTAAGGTAAAAGCAAAGACAAAAGTAAAATAAAACTAATTATTGAAACATGAATGAAAAAACGCAAAATATAAAAAAATAAAAAAGCAAGGCAATAACATGAAATAAAAAACCTAATAAAGTGAAATAGAACAAGAAATAAAAGCTATGGAAAATTTATTTTGAGTTCGCAATTTTTTTCTACTACCTAGCTTTTCCTTGATTTTTTAAAATTGTTTTTATGATTTTTCAGATTTATTTTTTGTATTTTGATCGTTTCTACAACTTCCTTCGCATGGCAAGATTTCCGATATGAATTTTCGAAATTTTGAATCAAACAGATTACGTCGAGATAACAAGATACACGCAATAAACATGTAAATAATGATCCGTAAATAAGAAGAGCAAAATGTTTTTATTATAATGAAATTTTGAATATTTCTCAATTAAGTAAAACGGAAAACACGTTTAGAAATTTATAACTCTAAATTCAATATCAAATTGAAAATACAAATAGGAAAAATTTTCATTCCAATATTTTTTCTTATTACTCTGCCTTACTTTCCTCAGACATTCTCCTACTTTTCCATTCTCGAGGAGTTTTCTGACGGGAAAGGGATTTTTTAGGAATTTACAGCAGTTTCCGAAATTTTCCCTTAAAATTGGCATAAAAAGTGTTTTTTTAAACATTTTTAGCCATCTATTTGCTCAAAATTCTCAATTTGTCAAGGCTTTGCTTCATATAATTATATTTTTCACCTGAATATTGATGAATTTTTTCGATTTTTTTGAAATATTTTTCTATGTTTTTATGCACCAGAAAGATAATACATCGTCTAAAACGCCAAAAAAAGATGTTTTTGACGCGTTCCTATCATTTTTTGGCCCGAAAATGGTACTTTGAAATTTCACCCCCCCCCCGCAGAATTCCCCTGCTGTGCATGTCTGGGCGCAATCCAAAATTTTTCTAAATGCCAAACATTGTCCTAAACTTCGTATATTATGCTTCAAGCACCGGGTTTTTTGCTGTCTTTTTACAGGCACCTTTATTTCTGATGCACGAAAAAGTGAAAATTTTTTCGAAATTTTCCAATTTTTTTCTCTTTAAAAAAACTCGTAAAACCAATGCATAAATCGACACAAATCGCCGAAAAAACACTCGACAAATCATTGTAAGAGCTACAAAATCATGGCTCTGTACAAAAACAACTTCCAACGTGAATATACCTATTTTAAGAGCGCCAAGAGATTCAGTAAATGTCAGTAATAAGTACTATTCCAGGGCGAAGCGCCGGAAAATGTTGAAAAGACATCATAAAAACGGCCAAAATCATTAAAAATACACATCTATTTTTCATAGCGCCCAAATATTTTTTGACGATACGGAGTGGCGGCCGTCCCCGACACCCTCACCCCCTATAAAACCGTCAGTGCCAACAATTTATTCAAAAATATTATAAATTGATTGACTTATTCCCATATAACACAACCAAACATCGACACCTAGGTTAGACCACAGTACAGCCAAAAAATAATTCCGGGGACAAGGGACAGTCCCAAAAAATTTTGAAAAGGTCCTAAAACTTTTACAGTACATTTAGAAAAAAATGAAAATAATTTGAGCATTCACAAACGTTGAAAAGTACTTACATACAGTGGCGGATCCAGGATTTTCCTAAGGGGGCGGTACCCCTAAGGGGGGGCGGAACCCTGACTTGGGCGGGAAAATTAGTCGTTTTAACCTGAAAATCGCTAAAAATCGCTCAAAAATCCTTAATTTTGCGCACTATTTTGGGCCTATGGGGGGGGGCGGCCGCCCGTCCCCCCTAAATCCGCCCCTGCTTACATATACACTGCTTTTTAGTAATAAAAGATAGACTGTCAAATCACTCGTCAAATCGAATTCTTCTCGTCAATCAAGTAAGAAAAAATGTTCTGTTTAATCAAAAACAGGCATTTTATCCAGAATATCCGTTTTGCCAGAAATTTGAAAATCTCTGACAAAAGTGATATCCAGACGTGAACAGGCATCACCGGTCCGAAAATGAAAATTGGAAAAGTGTAAAAAATCATAAAAAATAGTAAGATTTAACGAAATTTCAAGCAATTTAACGATTCTACGGGGTGATCCGCTATAGAGAAGAATACGGGGACCCCGCAGAGCCTGCCCCAGCCTTCGTCAAACCGGCTGAGGCTTCCGAAATTCCGTTTTTGCCCAATTAATAGCCAAATTATGTTTGATAATGATGATGATGACGATGACGACGATGATCAATGATAAAAAAAATTTAAAAATATAAAAAAATATCGAAAAACGACGCCTTTGCATAGGCAATGTCGTTAATCTTAGTTTGCGTTGCGAGGCTTCAAAAAAAAATTTTGTGGATCCTAGAAATTCGTCCAGACCCCCCATTCGGTCAAAAACTCCAACACCGTATTTCTATAAATACACGTATGCTTTAAAAGGCAATTATCACTTTTGAACTCCACTCCGAGCCGCAACAGTAAACGTAGGGGCAAAACCTTAGCCCAGGGCAATTCGTCGTTTTTAATCAATAAGCCAATTAAATACGGCTGATCGGGCAAATATAATTTCTTCAGGCACTGAAACGTTAAAGGAACCAATGACTCGATGTCGTACGCGTTATTGGGAGGAGATTTATATCCCCGCATTAAACGCATTGGTAGGTGGCACCAAAATTCTGGGGGTGCAAGATTTTTTCAAAAGGTAAAAAGAGGCTTTAAAAATGGTGGTACGGCGAAGAAACAACATTTTTCAACGTTTCTCATCGAGCACTATCTCCATTGGCATCAGAAAAAATGCGAAAAAATTATAAAAAAATTGAATTCTGAGGGAAGGGTATTTGGCCATTTGGCCTTCTAGGGGTGCGTACCCCCAACCCCACACGCCCACGTGTGCAAATGATGCCCAGCAGTAAACTCTGACTATTTTTCGAGTAGTACTCTATTTGTTATTAATTCAGACACTTTTTAATCAATTTAGCTATGAAATAAATCATTTACCCCCGATCCCCCCGAAGGATACTCAGTTTCCCCTCCCAGAATTTTACACCGTATGCATGTATGATAGGACGAAAATTCAAAAATTCGATTTCAGCGGGCCTGCGGGTTTTCTAGATTCTGGGTTAGTAGTAATTGTCCACTAAATTCATGGTCAAACAATTAACATCCGGCCCTCGTAAACTCGCCCCTAATAAGCAGGCACGTATCTCTAGGGTGTAATGGGGAACGGGGAGAGGTTTGGACCGCCGAAATTCAGAAAAATCGAAAAAATAGGACTTTTTAAACGTTACTTTGTGCTATTTTTGGCCTTTTTTCGGGCTTTGTCCCCCAAAAATTGGTGTTGCTCCCGCCCGAAATAGAATGGCCAGCTACGTCCTTGCTAAAAGGACAAAAATGACAGGCGGATAGAAGTTCTGAAAGACGGAAAAAATCAAAAAAATTTAAATGATGTAATATTTATTTCATACATACATGACTCTCAATTTTTATTCGTTGGAAATTTTCATCTACCTGAAATGTAGGGCGAAAATATAAGAAACCAGCTAGGTCGTTCGAACCTAGAAAAGTTGATCCAGCCGGGAGATCAAGCAAGCCGCATGACGTATCCGTGAGAAATTTTCCTGATAAAATTTTTTATCAAATTTCTTTTTAATATTTAATCGATAGAAAAAGTGCATATTTTTATCAATTTAACACACACACAGAATGCAAATAAACGGACAACGGAAAAGGCAACAAAAACAAATAAGAAAAACTAGGTAAAATTTGAACAAAAATAAATGAATAAGTATAAAAGCGAATAAACATTATGGAAAAATAAATGAATAAAGCGCTACAGCAAAGATGCGCAAGACTGAATCGTTGAGGCTCACAGGGGCGTAATGAACGTGGTGCGCCCCTGCTAGAATGAAAGACATATTTCGGCTTTCAGCAAGGGTCCCCCATATGAGAAAATTTAAAATTCTCGAAGTCTACTACCATACATGCACAGTATGGGAATTCTGGGGGGGTTGAAAAGCTGAAGAGCCTTTTTTTGGGCCCAAAAATGGCCGGTACGCGTTAAAAAACATCGTTTTTTTGGCGTTTCTGACGATACTCTATCCTTCTAGAGCATGAAATCATGAAAAAATTTCTGAAAAAAGTCGAATAAATTGACCAATATATCGCTTTACACATGCATATATGGCGCGAAGCGCCGAAAATTTGGCGATTTTGAGCAAATAGATAGCCAAAATCCCTTAAAAAGACACTTTTTCTACCAATTTTCAGGTAAGTTTAGGAAACTTTTGAAAAATCGCCAATTCTGGGGGAGAGGGTGAAAAATTTTTTGCGGGGGGTGAAAAATGATTTTGCGGGGGTGAAACCCCCCAAACCTCCCAAGATCATGTATGTCTACTACTATGGAAGCACAGCCCAAATATTTTTAGCTTATTATGATCTGCTAAACTCAGATATTTTCCGGTGCTTTTCCTATTTTCTATTACGTTTCTAACCTTAGAAGCCCAGACTTGACTTAAAAATCTTAAATGCATCAAAATAATTCGCCCATTTATTATTTTCTGCTTTAGTTTTCGTTAAAAAACCGCAAAATAGAAAGCGATGGCAAGAATTCCAAAATAATTCGCAGTCAAGCTTGAATTTGATATTCACAAATAAGTCGCACAGATCAATTAAGCGATAAAGTTTTTATATCCAAGTTTGAAATTAAGCAAAAAAATTTCGATTTTTTTTAAAATTTTTTCTTAGGGGCGTACGCAGGATCTTTTAAGAAGGGCGGTCCGAAATTGGTGACCCGATATTTCGGGATATGTTCGCCGGGGCAACAAATAAAGTGCACTTTCTGACTTTTCCGGACATAAACTATCTGTTAAGCTCGATAAAATTCAAATTTTTCGGTAAAAAACGATAAAAAATGACGTATTTTTTGGCCGCCCCTGGGCCTAAATTAAGAAAGATAATGATTCTACGGCGCGAAGCGCCGAAAATTTTGAGATTTTCCTGATGAAAAGATGCCAATTTATATGCATTTTGTAAACTTTCCAAAATTATTTTTGGACTAAGGGGGGGCTGGCCGTCCCTCCACCCGGCCTCCCCTGCGTATGTCCATGGTCATGGTATGGATCTCGTTGATGAACGGTCAAAAATGTCATCTTTCGCGTATCATCTATTGATTCTCAAGGAATGGGACTTTAAAACTTCCCCCCCTCTGAATAAAATCCTGGTTACGCCCCTGGACGCTTACAAACAAAATGATCAACTCATCGATAAGCATTTAATGCTAATGTGTACGTATATATTATCTTGTCGATTAAAAACTTGCAATATAATAAATATACACGATTTCCTCGCAGGCATGTCATTTCGATTAATCAAGATTTGTGATTCGGGTGAGTGCAAAAGGTCACATGATTAGGCCATTTATTGCCAATCGGGGCTCAGCAGCTGACATGCACAGCATGAGAATTCTAGGGGGAGCGAAATTTTAAAGTGCCTTTATTGGACCCAAAAATTGTGGATACGCATTTTGAAAATCGGTTTTTGACGCTTCTGATGATGCTCTATCTTCCCATTACATAAAGCATAAAAAATATCCGAAAATTCGAACAAATTCAACAAAGTACACTCAAAGCATCAGTATGTGACGCTAGGCACCGAAAATTTGACATTTTGAGCAAATGCACAGCTGAAAACCCTTAAAAAGACACCTTTCCTACCAAGTTTAAGGTAATTTCAGCAAAGTTTTGGAAAATCGCGAATTCAAAGGGGTAAGTGAAGAAAGTTTTTGAAGGGGGTGTGAAAATCTTTTAGGGGGGAGTGAATCCCCTGCCGAGTACGGTCAGCAGCCGGCCTGAATTAGGCTCTGACATGCAGCAGCTCGAAATATTGGTTGGTCATGTGATCGGCCATTTCTAAGGGGGGCGGGATGAAAAGCAATCTCAAGTTTTTTGCCAAAATTAGAAAAAGGCCCTAAAAATTGCCGAAATTGTATATTTTTCCAAAATGGCGATCCTCCACATCAACTGTTACATGTGTATACGGGTCAATTAGTCACCATACTCAGGCAATGATCAGTGGTTCTCCCCGTCCAACCTTCCAATGATAAAACTACATAAGTTGTCCTGGTTTAAAAAGCGTTTGATATCCAGCTTGGAATTACTGATCCACAAAAAGGGTTCGCCTGGTGCAAAAATATGAAACCCAGCTCAGAGCAAGGTCGTTGTCTGGGTCGAAATCGGAATTTGTAGCTTTTATTGTACAAAACAAAGACCCGTCCAAATAATCACGTCCAGACATGCATGGGAGAGGTTTGAGGGGTGTCTAGTCTCCGAGAATAAAAAATAGAAAATTGTATGGGTAAAATTAAGCAAAACGAAGGCCAAGAACGGATGAAAATTATAAATTTTCTTCGAGAGTACTTCAGATTGATCAGAAACTATGTAACAACGTACGAGTAGTTTTAACGCTATTGTAATACTCATACCAATTTTTCAGGAGGTTATTTTGACCTAAAAAGCTTCATTTTTGAACCCCTCTAAAGTGGCTGACCCCCCACTCAGATCGGTCATGCTCTGCATCTATGGCCACGTCTGTCCAACTTTTTTTAGCCAAAATAACCTTCCAAAAAGTGGTATAAATGCAAAAATAGCATAAAAACTGCACCTACCCACATTTTCTTTTCGATTTCATGCACGTTTGTGAAATTTTCGCCCATCATCCATTCTTGGCGTTTATTTTGCGTCAAATTTCGCCGAAAATTTTCCATATTTACATTGTGGCATGAAAATTTTAGAATTAAATTTTTCATAGATTTGAAATTCGAATGATAGATACGCAAGAAAATGATGTTGTCCTTCAAAACGTAAACGCAACGAAAAAAATCTTTAATTCGTCGCTAAAATATTAGGAAGTACAACAGTTTTTGAGTCTTAAATTTAAAAAATCTCAAATTATTCTTTTAATTTTTGGGTAATTCCAATTTGTTCCTTCAAAGGATGTATACTTTCCTCTAAGCAAAATACCGGCTAGGGATAAGTCGCTGCGGTTACTCATATTTCTCATTTTACAACGTGTAAAGTCGTCTCGCACGACGTAAACATTAAAACGAGCGACAATAAGTGAAAAAAGTGTTTCTTGCTCTAATAATAATTGCAATCAATCTGACTCGTGAAATCTCGCTCATATGGTTCCCAAAGAAAATGAAGTCTTAATAAGGCAACACACAGGGGCGGATTTAGAGGGGGCGGGGGTGCGCCCCCCCATCGGCCCAAAATAGTGCGCAAAATTAAGCATTTTTGAGCGATTTCTAGCGATTTTCGGGTTAAAACGACTAATTTTTCCGCCCAAGTCAGGGTTCCGCCCCCCCCCCCCCCTTAGGGGTACTGCCTCCCTTAGGAAAATCCTAGATCCGCCACTGGCAACACATGCGACCATAGATGCGCAGCATGGCCGATCTGCTAGGAGGGGGGTCAAGGATTGAGCTTTTTCAGGGCCAAAATGACTTCAAAAACTGGTATAAGCGCTAAAATAGCGTTGTAATTGCGTGATTACGCGGTTTCTGGTCAATTTAAAGCACTTCCGAATAAAGCTTTCAATTTTCATCCATTTTTTTATTTACATTTCGACTCATTCTTACCAAAACGAAAACATTATACTTTTCCATTCCGGGGGTCTAGACCCCTCAAATCCTGCACGCGCATGTCTACATACGACTGGTCATAAGCACGAATGCGGAAAAATATCTAAAAATAGCATCAAATTGATAAAAAAACTATGTAATAACATAGTTTTAACGCCATTTTAGTGTTTTTACCACTTTTCGAGGTCATTTTGGCCCAAAAGAATCACAATTTTCGACCGAACCTGAATCGACTGACTTACCCAGATCGGCCATGCTGTGCATCTACGATCATAAGTTCAACTTTCGTGAATACATGTAATATTTAGCTAATTTCTTCTAATTAATGCATTCCGAACAATATCACACTTTACACACAGCTCTCTAATTACTGTAACTACTGTCAGGATGACCATATTAATACGTTTGACAGGAAGAATAACAATGGCCAATTGTATTGTAAAGCTATTTAAAGCTCTAAGTATGCTTGTAAAAGGGGAAGGGAGAAACCCCATCCGAAGTTGGTCCACCCAAAATTCAACAAATTCTATTTCTATACTTTTCAGTGTTAAAAGTAATATAATGCAGTCAAAATCGACTAAAATGCATAAAAAATGCGGCGTCATCACGAAAAAGCGTTTTACAGGCTATTTTGACCATTTTCGTCGTTTGAATAGAGAAAAATCGTGAACACTCAATTTACTGTCTTGCATTTCTAAGATTTAAACCCCGTGCCGAGCCTGACTATGCAGGCACGTATCTCTGGGGGAATGGGGGGTTCGGATCCCCAAAATTCGGAAAATCGGAAAAAAAGGTATTTCTAATGTTATTTTGAGCTATTTTTCGGCTTTTTTGAGCTTAGTCCCCCAAAAATTGGTGTTGGTCCCACCAAAATAGGACGGCCAGCTACGTGCCTGTGACTTAGTGCATCTGTGATGAAACCCCAACAACAATTATGACACGTCAAATCAAATACACTGATATCCAGAGGATTGCGAAAATTCCCTTTCCAGACTTTGCCAATTTTGAAAACTTCGACTTTTGATCAGAAATTTGCGCTTTCTAGCCGCTTTTACACGTTTTTTCATTCTCTCTACCAGAATTAGAAAGTCATTCACCACATATACCACTCCAGTCAGAAGTGAAAAGATCCAAACTAGAATTAATACGATAGAAATGCGATGAAAAAATAAAAAATGCATATTAAAACTCAATCGAATTAAGCTGAAATTAAACTAAAACTAGCAAGTCACAAAAATCAAAAATTCAATCCCTAAATTATCCCTTAATATACAAAATTTATCAATTCCAAACATAGAGCTAATGAGTTAACAAATCAAAATTAAGCAGATAAGTAGTCCAAAAATACTTTTTATGGCAACTGAATGACATGAATCAAAAGCGCATTAATAAATACACTTTAAATAAAAAATCCGGAAAGAAAATCAAGCGGAGTAATAATTTGGCAGTTTGCCAAGACGTATTCCTAAAAGCGACTCGTAAATAAAAAGAATTGAAAAAAATTAAAAAATGACAATGAAATCAAAATCTGTATGAAAGTAAGCAGAAATATACGCGATTTTTTATAAATGCAATAATTATAATAATTTATAAATTCTGTCTATATAATCTCATAAACAGCCTCAAATTGATATAACTTAATTCCACAATTTTAAGAAGTAAAAAATATGTGGTTTTCCTACCAGCAAGAACGGAGTCGTATAAATTATCGAAAAACCGCAATATATCGTCGATTATAATTTTTAAGGAATTCGAATAATTTGACGAAAAATCGTCATTTCCGTCTACTTGGCAAGCGACAGCCAAAAATAATTCGTCCGTACAAACATTTTTCAGGCCATCGGACGCGAATGCGCAAAATTTGGCATTTATTGGCCACGGGCTACTCGCTAAAAGCTTTTATATTTGGAAAATTTAAGCGAATGGAACACTTTTCATGAAAATTTATAAAAAATTAATGAAAAAACAAATTAATAAGGTTAAAAAAATTAACAGCGATGCATACGAACAAAAAGGCGACGAAAAAATTTCGAATTTTGATAACTGTTTCAAAATCCAGGTTTACTTTAAAAATTTGGAAGAATTTCAATTTGCTGATAAGTGTAAATTATCGAAATCCAATCAATTTGGGGGGTCAAAATCCCCTCCCCCGATTCCCCCCAACCCCAGAGATAGGTGCCTGAAGAAGAATGCTAAAAAATAAATTTTGGATTTTTCTGAATTTGGGGGGGTCCGACCACCCCCATTCCGCCCGAGGTTGTCACCGTAAAAATTTATTTAAATTTAACTTATTATTTTCCAGTTCGTTCCCCAAGAAAAGTTGAGTTTCGGTTCGATAATGCGAAAAAAGGCTGTTTTAAAACAGCAATTTCGGTATTTTTCCAACTTTTCGTAATAGATTGATAGAAAAATCACCGAAATTTAATAAATTCCTAATTAATAATTTGCAATCCATCCTCATTTCGAGCAGGGAAGAGAAATTCCTATTTTTTGACATTCATCGAATTTTTCAGAGAAAACTTAGGAGACTAAGCAGCAGAAACCTTAAAAAATTAACAGCTATCCTACAGGTTAGAAGAACAAGCACGTAGCTGGCCGTCCTATTTTGGGGGAACCAACACCAATTTTTGGGGGGACTAAGCACAAAAAGGCCAAAAATAGCACAAAATAACGTTTAAAAAGTATTATTTTTTCGATTTTTCTGAATTTGGGGTCCACATTCCCCCTCCACCCGATTCCCCCAACCCCAGAGATACATAGGTGCCTGAAGAATGCTAAAGAATAAGTTTTAGATTTTTCTAAATTTGGGGGGTCCGAACACCCCCATTCCCCCAACCCGATACGTGCCTGAAGAAGAATGCTAAAAAATAAATTTTAAAGCCGATATCATACCCCGAAGTGTCCGGGTGTTAAACTGCCCGGTCGGACATATTAAGGCTCCTCAAGGGGTCCGCTGGACCCTTTGAGGTAATTTAAAATCCAACACGGAATTATATATAATTCACTAGTGTGCGTAAATAACTTTGTTTACGTAATTTTATACTCCCTAGACTGGTCACAAAAATCATTCCGGGCAGTTTCGAGCTATTACAACACCTTGGACCTTGGAAGCCCTTGGGTAGCCTTCTACGCTCTTACCCTTTTGTTTCTCGATAATTGTATTTGCTCTGAAAGCTGCGATTTGCTATGAGAAACGGTTATATAACAACAAAAAAGCTTAATAAAAGCTACGATTATGCCAAAGCCAATTCGCGCGATCTAATGTTATGGCTGTTGTGAGCATACGTGATGTTGGGGGTGGGTTTCAGGGGTTTTCAACCCCAGAAAAATTTTCACCCCACCCCGGAAATTCTTCCGCCCCCCTCAAAATTCGCAATTTTCCGAAAGTTCCCGAAAATTTTCTAAAACTTCGTAGAAAAGATGTTTTTGAGCGTTTTTGGCTGTTTATTTGCTGAAAAGTGTCAAATTTTCGGCGATTCGCGCCATATAATCATGTTTTTACTATATTTATTTCAATTTGTACGACTTGTTTTTCAAGTTTTCCGAAATTTTTTAAAATTAAAAACGCTTAAAAAGGCATACTTTTTACAACTTTTACTAACATTTACAAAAAATCAATAATTCTAGGGGGTCGCAGCCCTTTTGCGTGAGGGGGTCAGTTGCCATTCTAGGGGGGTCAAACCACCGAGAACAAGTCTGGTGCCTATAAATTTAGGGTCCAAAAAGGCACCTTAAAATGTCAGCCCCCAGAATTCCCATGCTGCGCATGTCTGTTGTTGATCGAAAGATTGTTGGCTCAAAAGTGAATGCACGCAAGCGATCGGTTGTGCCTTACATTTCCAACGGTATGTACCCGAATGTTCCTGGGAGGTGCAGGCACGTAGCTGGTCGTCTTATTTTGAGGGGGACCAACACCAATTTTTGGGGGACTAAGCCAAAAAAGGCCGAAAATAGCACAAAATGACGTTTAAAAAGTCATATTTTTCCGATTCTTTTTCCAATTTTGGGGGTCCGAACCCCCCATTCCCCCAGAGACGCGTGCTTGAGGAGGTGGGGCTTGAGCTATTCGCAAACAGGCTGCTGGTCGTCCGGAATTGTTGATTTAGAAGCAAACGCAGAAAGTAATGCTATTTTAAGCGTCTTTAGCTAATTTAGACTGAAATACGTACACCCAATTCTGACTATATTTCGTTCAATTTATTCGAATTTTTCCGCAATTTTTTCCGAAATTTTTTTCATGTTCTAGAAGGAACGAAAATTGTCAAAAACGGAAAAAACAGTATTTTGACATGCATTATCGTTTTTTAGTCCAAGAAAGGAACTTAATTTATTTTTTTCCGGCTGACCCCATTGAATTCCCATACATTAAGTACACTTATAGTGCTCGCCATGAAACAACACGCACTGTAATCGTCAGATTTATATTAGATGATCCGTCGCGAGCACCGCGTTTCGTCTATAATGCGCTATCATCTCTTTTTCATTATTATAGGATATTTATCTGTATCATGCACTTAATCTGGCTATGCGGACGGCTCAATTAGGTTATTAATAGCGCCAACAAGAGGGAAGTGCGCACGTGAATGCCGTTCTATATTCAGGCACGTGCGCGCTTCCGGAATTCACATGCGCGCTTCCTTCTTGTTGGCGCTATTAATAGCTAAATTGCGCCGTCCGCATCGCCAGATTAACAGCATGATACAGATAAATATCCTATCATAAAAAAGAGATGATAGCGCATTATAGACGAAATGCGGCGCTCGCGACGCATCATCTAATATAAATCAGACGATTATAGTGCGTCCTGTTTCATGGCGAGCACTGTATGGAACCCGCTATCGTGAAATGTAAATTGTTATTCGGTTGGTACAGCAATTGACGACCATCCCGATTTCGTTCACCTTACATTAGTCCAATTTACTAAAAAAAGTTTGGTTACCTAAGGGCATACGTGTGCTGCACCGAAATTCGGGGGTGCAGGATTTTTCAAATGTCAAAAAAATGGTCTTAAAAATGATGGTATGGCGAAAAAACACCATTTTTAAAATTTAAAAAACCGAATTCTCGGGGGGGGTATTTTGGTTTCCGGGGAAAGGGGGTATTCGGTCTTCTGTGGGGTGCACACACCCCAAACTCCAGGTATACCTCAACGACACCTTGAGGTACTGGACACTTTGAGGCGTGACACCGGCTAAACATACTTAAATTAAAACTCACTGAAATCAAATTAAAAGCTCGAGTGATAATGCCGCAATAAAAAATAAAATAAAAATATAACTAAAATAAATAAAATAAATTGATTAGTTAAAATAAACTGAAAATCCGTTTAATGTTTCGTGTAAGACATAAACAAAAAGAACTTTGACGGCCTTTTTTTAATCTGAAAACTATTTCTCTACATTTGCTTATATAAAATAAACAATGAATAGAAGTTTTCTCCTGAGAAGTGAAGAATCAATCAAAATATTTCAATTCAATAAATATTTAAATTAATATAAAAATATTCTAAAAAATACTCAATGCATTAATGCGACAGTAAGACTTCACATTTTAGCACCATAATTTTATTTTCTGATTTTTATTTAATTGCAATTTTTATTACCTAATGTACTTTACTTTACATTAATAGTTATGAAAATAAAAATCGCCCAAAACAGAAAAAACGGCCCCTTTAGCTCAAAATTTTTTCAGAAAAATACTAGAAAAAGCGCAAAAGCTATGTAAGTAGCACAACGAAATAAGAAAGCCAAATATTGGGGACCAAACACCTAATCAAAATACATAGCATAATTGAAAAATTTAAAAAAATTAAAATTAAAAGTGAAAAATTAAAAAATAAATTTAAAAAATAAAAATTATAAAATTAAAAAACATTAATTCCGTAAATTTTTCAGAATATTTCACAGCTTTACGCTCATAAAGTCAGGAAGCAAAAAATGCAACACTCGAACAACCAACGTGGCAAGAATGAGAAAGAAAACAGGAATAAAAAAAGTTCTCCATCGAATAATCTTAAAAAACTCAGTTTACAATATCTCTTACTGAAATTTAATCCTTTCATAAAAAAAGCAAAATGAAGAGAAACCTGCGAATTTTTAAATTGAAAAGATAAGTATGTAAAAGTGGTCCTTTTATGATGCGAAAGCGAAAAATTTTGCGTAAAGCTAAAAACTCGGTAGACTGCCCCTGCGAAATACAATCCGTCAAGAAAAGTATAGAAAAATATAAAAAATTATTTTTTCCTAGAAATATTTTTATTTTCTCTAAAACACTTTAGTCCTTACCATTTTTTATTCAAATTTTAACACATGCAATCGAACTCACTCGCATTATTTTGGCATAAGCTGTAGATAACAGTCAAATTTCGCTTCAAGGCTAATTTAATAAGCGGTGATTCGTCGCCAGGCTTATTTGATAAATTATAGACTTCTTCCCATGTTTGCCATTCTTCTACAAAAAAATCAAAATTAATGCAATAATTATTTTTAAAAACAGATTTTTTCTCAATTATATATAAAATAATCTAACACAAAAAATTTAAAAAAAATAAAAAATGAACAATAAACAATAAGAAATATAATTAAAAGCATAAACTTGGTCGGAAATAAAAGGCTGTTCGATCCCCACTGCGAAAATACATCTTGATCGCCGAAATTTGGAATTCCACCAAGATTACATTTATTTTAAAACCGAATTTTTTAAATTCTTGCTTTTTTACTAAAAATATGTTTTAAGCTTAAATTTAGAAAATGATTTGAATTTTAAGTAATTAAATTAAAATAAATAATTCAAAACAAAACTAATAATTTATATGATGTTTCCGTTTTAATATTGTTTTAAATTTTTCGAATAGTTTCATCTATCGCGCAAGAATTACGAATGCAAATTTTTATTTTATTTTCAATTCGCTTTATTAAAAACAAAAATTTATTGAACTTAAATGAAATTTTTATTTTCTAAATTTCTAATTTAGTTATTTTTTTGACTTTGCCCTTCAATCTTAAAAAAGTGATTAATCGTTCGAATTCATAGAACAAGTACCAAACAAGTCTAAAATTAGATTTGATTGGCTAGCGCCAAAAATGTATAGAGTTTGAAGTATATTCAAGGTAGGTTAGTCAAAAACTAAAAAATATATAAATAACATAAATAAATTATAGAAACTAAGAGGAAAAAAGTGCTACAAAAGATTAAAAAATTAATGACTAAAGAAATTTAGAAACTAAACAATTTAAAAAATAAAATAAACTAAAAGTGAGCGAGTTTGACATTTATGGTATAAAAATAATTAAAATATACTAATGAAATAATAGAATTATATATTTATCAAATTTAGACTGGTTTAAAGTATGGTAAAAGTGAATTTCCACAAGTTGCATGCAACAAGGAATAACTGCGAGTTAAGAAAATGAAGATGTGTAAAATATGAATTAAACCACAAAAAATTTTCAATTTTCGATCAAAATTCGCATTACATTCATGCTTTCAAAAATCCAATAGAATTATGGAAAAGTACTCAAAGGTCGTTAATTTAAATCAACAATAAAGTTCTGAAAAATTCATAAAATTTCATAATAACAATAAATGATGATAAATAAATAATAAATAATACTAAAATAAATAAATAAATAAATTTATATGTAATAGATAAATAAATAAATAAATAAATCAATTTAAATGAATAAATAATCGGTTATTTCAAATAAAAGATAAATAATCAATTAAACAAATAAATGGTTGAAGAAGTATTTTAAACAAAAACGTAGATGAATAGATAAATACAAAAATAATTAAATAGATAAATATTTAAACAAATAGCTAATTTAATTTATTCATGCATAAACACAAAAAAATCAGTAAATAAATAATTCAAATTAATTAATTAAAAAAAGATGAATTAATTATTAAATTACTCAATGAATCGACTGATTAATACATCAATTAGTTAAAATCGCTTTCAATTAGAAATTTATCTCATTTAGTAAAATAATGCACCATACATAAGTTTGTTAATTAAGTTCGTTTTAGCTGTCTAATAATTTTTTTCTATCAGACTTATCAAAACGCGGTTTTTTGCTCGTTATTCTGCAACTTCTGCTTTACATCTCTGAACTCATCATTTCTTCTTATCCTTTTTCCGCTTTACAGTAGAAAAATTTTGTTTTATCATCGAAATAAAATTTGATTACAAATAGCCCTAACCATAAGGTCCCGTGACTTCATTCTTCGAGAAAAAAGATAAATATTTCAGCCGGAGAGTATCCAACGTTGTAAAGCACTTTTTAGAATGTTTTTTGTTCATAAAAAGTGCATTTGTAGATGAAGCAAATTTTTTGTCAAAATCGGCAAAAAATTGAGTTTTAACGAAAAATGCATCACTAGAAAGAGAAAATTAATCACAATGGGATTTTTGGTAGTGCATCAATGAAAGCCATAAACTGTCTTTGTTTTACCGAAATTTTGAGATCAAATGCTAATCAGTGCCCAAACTTCGACAATATGAAAGTTTTTTTGTCTAAACCAAAGAAATGGGGTATTTTAAAAAATTTTTCTAGAAAAGGCGGAAAAAATAGAAATAATTGGGGACTCTAGTAATGTAAAGCAGAAGTTGCGTCACCATATGCAAAAAACCACATGTTGATATCTCTTATACAGTGGTCGCCATGAAAAATGACGCGCTATCACCCTCAGAATTATAATAGATGGTGCGTCGCGAGCGCCGCGTTTCACCAATTATGCGCTATTATCTCTTTTTTATTGTTATACGCCATTTGATCTGTATCATCCCGTTCATCAAGAGATGCGGACAGCGCAATTCAGCTTTTAACAGCGCCAACAAGAAGGAAGCGCGCAAGTGAATGCTGGAAGAGCGCACGTGAATGTCGTTCTATATTTAGGGGCGAGCCAACATTAAAATCAATATTTTTGCAAGCCGAGCACTGTCTATTAATGATTATTTATATATTAAGTCATCTAAAAAACTTCAATAGCATTTTAGAGGCTTTTTGATAAATCAATTCGAAATGTTAAAAAACTCCTCAATAAGTGCTGCGTACAACGCTCTGTATTGTGTACCTTTCTGCAAAATTCTTTCATCATCCGTCGCCGGCTTGCAAAAATATTGATTTTAATGTTGGCTCGCCTGAATATAGAACGACATTCACGTGCGCGCTTCCAGCATTCACGTGCGCGCTTCCTTCTTGTTGGCACTATTAATAGCTAAATTGCGCCGTCCGCATCGCCAGATTAACGGGGTGATACAGATTAATGGCGAGTAATAATAAAAAAGAAATAATAGCGCATGATGGGCGAAAGGCGGCGCTCGCGATGCACCATCTATTATAATTCTGAGGGTAATAGCGCGTCATCTTTCATGGCGACATATCATGTACAGAAAAAGTTATTAGACAGCTAAAACGAACTTAATTAACAACCCTCGTACATACAAATGTATTAAAAATTAGCGACGCAATATGCTGACGAAAATTAATTACAAGATATCCTAAGTTTTATTACAAGATTATTTGATTACAAGATATGATTAAGTAAAAATGATTTATTATTATTTGATTACAAGATATAGATGATTAAGTAAAAATGATTTATTTTTTAATTCAATTTCAAAAAAATATCACATAATAATTTCAATAGCCGTGTACCTGAAACATCGGATTTACGGATTAAATATTGTCCTGAAGATCCAATAAAGCTTTCGAGTTCTCTTTGTCTAGGAGCTTGAAACATAATTGAAAATCAAAAATTAAGTATACATAGAAGCTTCAAAAGATAAATTGAATAATTAATTAATCAAATTATTAATAATCAGTCGAATAAGAAAAATCCATGATGAATTATTCAATTGTTTAATTGCCTAACTAAGAACATAAAATCAGTTCAGTAGGTAAATAACTAAGAGAAAAAATAAAGATAGAGACCGTCAATTCAGGGAAAAATTAGTTTTCTTTCAAAACTGTTCAAAACCAAAGAAATAATAATTAGCGATTTGATGAATATTGTAATATTGATTTAATTTATTGTTAATTTAATTGATTCAATTTTTAATTTCATAAATAATTTAATGCGTTTAATTTATTTCACATTCTAAAATTAATTTACTTTCATTTGATTTTGTTTAAAAAAATTTATTTTAAGTAATTTAGATTTGTATTTTATTCATTATGTTTATTTCAATTTATTTTCAATCTACGCTTTATTAAATCTAAATCAATGCAATTAATTAATTAATTGAATTTGATTGGAGTTTATTCGTTGAATATTTGGTTCAATTGGAACGTATGAAAAAATTTAAATCGTCATAAAAACATTCATGAAAATAATGAAAAACTCATGTAAAAAAGGTAGTGTACTGGTAGATCTATAAAATTCTCGACTAAAGGTAATCTTGGACGATTCCATGAATTAATTAGAAATATATCAGAGAAAATGCGACAACAAACACACGAAACAAACAATATTCAGAAAAGTGTAAACCGAATATCGTACATATATCATAAATAAACAGAAAGGTTCGGCGAGTGTAAACCACTTTAAAATGGTTGAAAAAAAAACATAATCATTAAACCAAACAGATAAGTAGCGAACTAGCCACATTTAATCGTTTGAAAGTCACTAATGCGCTCCAGTGTAAAGCAAGCTGTGAGCTGAATTAAACCAAGTTACTTAATCAACGCTAAGTCTCAAATGAATTCTGAAAAACAGCAAAATAAATAGAAATTCGGAAAAATATTTAACTTTTCAATAAATAAATCAATTAATTAATAGAAAATTAAAAAAATTTACACAAATCCGACTGCGGTTTCTTCCCGGGTCTTAGTTTAGTGCGCACCGGATCCATTGCGTGTTCGGCTCCAGGTTTAACCCCGTCACAAAACATGACGCTCTTGGATTCGCGGGCCTTAGAACCTGAGGAAAAAAGTTATAGATAAGAATTTGAAAAATTTTTAAATTAAAAAAGGGCCGAAAAGTAGTGGTAGAAAGAAAAATGCCATGATCTTCTTTTCTAACCGAACTTTATCTACCAAGATACTGTGCTCGCCATGAAAGTTGACGCACCATTATTGTAAGATTAATGTTATATAATGCGTCACGAGCGCCGCGTTTCTGTCCATTATTCTGTATCAACTTGTTCTTTTTATTATACGATATTATTCTCTAACATGCCCTTAATGCAGCGACGCAGATGGCGCAATTTCGCTATTATTAGCATCAACGTACAGGAAGCGCGTGGCATTCACGTGCGCGCTGCCTTTTTGTCGCGTGCCGCATTCACGTGCTCGCTTCTTTTCCTTAACGCTATTAATAACTAAATAGCTCCGTCTGCGTCACCGTATTAACGGTATGTTAGAGCATAATATTGTATAATAAAAAACAAGTTGATACATAATAATGGACAAAGCGCGGGCGCTTGCGACGCATTATCCAACATTAATCTTACAATAATGGTGCGTCAATTTTCATGGCGAGCACTGTACGTACATAGTGGCAATTAATAATAAATTTTAAAAAATTTTAATTTTAATTTTACTGCTTTTAATAATTTTTATAAAAATTTTAATGACCAATTTCAACAATAATTTTAACCATTTAATTTCAGTTAATCAAATTTGCAATCCCCATTTTTATTTTTATTTTTAATGCTAATCTAATTAATAGGTCAAGCAATTACATACTCTGAACAATGCTGCTTACTGTACCTTGTTTGAGAACGCCTTGCGGGTTAGTGCGGCTCGTAAAACTTTGAGTCGCCAAAGGAACCGGATCAGGAGGCCCTTGATCCGGTTCCCGGTCCGGCGAGACGCCGAAAGCTTTTGAGTTTACGGTATCCGGACCGGAGCCGGTCAACTGCGATGAGCATAGAGGTTGAATTGGATCCGCCGGATCGGGGGGTACGACCTGGCTAGCGGCAATGGCGGGGCTGCCTCCCGAAGGGACAATCTCCGCACTTGGGGTGTTTTTGCTGCGGTATTCGGTAACTGAGGAAGGATTTTTTTAATATTACATTCATTCCAGACATATAATTATACATGTAACAGAGTGGGATGAGGACATACATATGCTTTAGCGTTGGTGGGAGTTTCAACCCCCCCCCCCGCAAAAATTATTCACCCTCCCCTACAATAGGCGGCTTTTAGAAATCACAACTAGAAAAAAGTGCTCCTTTTAAGCGTTCTCAATTATCTATTCTTCAAAAGTGTCAAATTTTCGCCAGTTTGCGCCAATTGCTTACTTTTTAACTATATTTTGTTTAACTTGTCGGACATCTTTTGATTTATATCGAAATTTTTTATGTTTTTATGCTCTATAAAGACAGAACGTCGTCAGAAACGCAAAACAGCCATGTTACTAAATGCGCCTATCCACCATTTTACGGCCCAAAAAGACACACTTCGAAAACTTCACCCCGCCCCCAGATATCCCATGCACTGCATGTCTGGATAGGGATCTCCACTAAAAAATCGGTCGCGCAGCCGCTCCCTCGGAGTCATTTAATTTTGAACCCCACCCTCGATTTTTGGCAGAAACTTTCGTTTTTTTCTGTGATTCTTTCGTAGGTACTTTTCGGCTAAAATGGAAATCATTTACCCCGCCTCCTCCAATGGCCGGGGACCCCCTGCACCCCCTGTTACATGCATGCAGGTCCGTATTCAGAGGGCGCGGGGAGGGCGGCGGCCGCCCCACCTCCGCAAATAGAAAATAATTTTTGAAACACACTAGGGTCCCTCGAAGAAAAAAATTAAAAATTCTCGCAGTTAGTCTAAAACACCGCAAAACACGTTTTTAGCGTACTTTTGAGCTAGTAAACTCAAAATTGTATGGCGCTCCGCGTCAGATTTATTTTTTATCCATAGATTTTGTGTTCTAGCCCGTCAAAAATCACTCCAATTCGAGTTAGCCATGTAGAAGAGGTCGTATTTTTTGGCGCTTCGCGCCGAAGTATTCATTTTTTTGTATTCTTTTTTTGTAAATCACAAATACAAAAACGGAAGCTGGGAAATTATTCGGCGATTGAATGATGAGAAATCAGTTGTTTAGATCATTTAAACGATCGACATCTGTAATTTATGTACGAAATAAGGTGAATGTTATTTGAAATTTGTTCTTGAAATTCTCCTTCATTACTGCTCGTCGAGATACAGTGCTCGCCATGAAACATGACGCACTAAAATCGTCAGGTTTTGATTAGATGATGCGTCGCGAGTGCCGTGTTTCGTCTTTAATGCGCTATCATCTCTTTTTTATTATTATAGGATATTAATCTGTATCATGCCGTTAATCTGGCGATGCAGAGGGCGCAATTTAGCTATCAATAGCGCCAACAAGAAGGAAGCGCGCATATGAATGCCGGAAGCGCGCACGTGCCTGAATATAGAACAGCATTCACATGCGCGCACTCAGAACGGCATTCACGTGCGCGCTTCCGGCATTCACGTGCGCGCTTCCCTGTTGTTGGCGCTATTAAGAGCTAAATTGCGCTGTCCGCATCGTCAGATTTACTGCATGATACAGATAAATATCCTATAATAATAAAAAGAGGTGATAATGCATTATAGACGAAACGCGGCGCTCGCGACACATCATCTAATATAAATCTGATGATTATAGTACGTCATGTTTCATGGCGAGCACTGTACGCTCAAACATACATCCGTATGTGCTTATCTCCCAATGGTTCTAGAGATATCTGACCTCAGAACTTCGCCGCCCCCGCCCCGAAATAAAATTCTGGATACGGGCCTGCATGCCCGCATCTAATTTTTAACTTATTTATTTATTTTTAGCTCCAATTCATTTCGCCTAAAGTACTTTTTCAATTCTGATTTTTATTTTTTATTTTTATTGTATGTTTAGGTACTTATTTATCTAGTTTAGGGGTATAGACCATACGTGAGCAGCACCGAAATTTTGGGGGCTGCAAGATTTTCCAAAGGTCAAAAAAATGACCTTAAAAATGGTGGTATGGCGAAAAACACCATTTTCAACGTTTCTTATTGTTCCATTGTGGCATCAAAAATTGCGATGAAAACAAAAAATTTTCAAAAATTGAATTCTGGGGGTATTTTGGTATCGGGGGTGCACACCCACCTCGCCCAGGTATGAGGATGACTCTTCAGGGAGGGATAAATAACCCCCTAATTTCGATGCACAAAAGAGGAATCTTGTGACAGAATGACACATTAAAAACCTACGTAAAAATATTATTATTATTATTATTACTATTATTATTATTATTATTATTATTTTTATTATTATTATTATTTTATTATTATTATTATTTTTATTATTATTATTATTTTTATTATAATAATTATTATTTTTATTATTATTATTATTATTATTATTATTATTATTTTTATTTTTATCATTATTTTTATTATTATTATTATTATTATTATTATTATTATTATTATTATTATTATTATTATTATTATTATTATTAATATTATTAATATTATTATTATTATTATTACTATTATTATTACTATTACTCAAGAAAGACAATGCATCGTCAGAAACTCCGGGAAATCTTGCTGTGTATGTCTTTCGACTACCTCTCCAAAAATGTCGAGCTCTCACCTGCCTTTTTCACATGCATGCACATAGAGGGCGGGTGAGTAGAAGGGGGTATTAGCCCCCTCAAGGGTCAGTCGGGCACACACCTGGGCGTAGGGGGTTTGGGGGGTATGCACCCCCCAGAAACCAAAATACCCCCCCCTCCCCCAGAAATCAAAATACCCCCCAGAATTCAATTTTTGAAAATTTTTTTCGTTTTTTTCGCAATTTTTTGATGCCAATGGATAGTGCTTGATGAGAAACGTCGAAAAATGGTGTTTTTATCGCCATACCACCATTTTTAAGGCCATTTTTCGACCTTCAAAAAAAAATCTTGCACCCCCCCAGAATTTTCTTGCTGCCCACGTATGGTCGGGCAGGAAATATCCGGCGATTTTGAGCTAATGGAACGTTTTTGCATTATTTTTTTGGTCAAAAACAGTAAAAGCGTCAAGATTTTTCCAGCGCTTCGCGCTAGATTAGTACTTTTGTGAATTTTTTACTCAAAAAGCGCCCAAAAATGAAAAATTTTGCATTTTTCAGTGTTAGACGTGACATCATGCAGCCAAAATGGACTAAAAATGCGATATTGCCACGAAAAAACGTTATATACGCTATTTTGACCATTTTTCTGGTTAAAGCAGCAAAAAAATCGGGAACGTTAAATTTACTGTTTTGGATTATCGAGATTTCACCCTCCCCCTGCCAACCCTGAACTTGTATGCCTATGCTTCCTCATACCCCGCCGCCTCCCCTCAATTTTCGAGCCATTACCCGTGTGTTGCGATATAATTTATGAGATTAATTTATTTAATTTAACTTAAATTTAATTTATTTAATATAATTTGCAAGAGGACTACGGAATAAAAAATATGCAGATCAAACAATTTGGTATTCCACTCTACACTTTGACCTGAACCCGATGCGTGCTGTAATTCTTGGCAGATTAAATTTGATTCGTTCAAATAAAATTTCAATTTTTTTTACCTTATTTTTAGTCATTTGATTTTTATTAAATTTTCCGTCTTTTACGTGTTGTGCATTATCGTTGTTAATTTCGTTAATATTTTCAATCGTTCCAAATTTATTTTCCAAATTTTCACTTTATTTTTGTACAATTTTAATTATTGAATTTTTCTAGCCAAAAAATAGTCCATTATTCATCATTACAGTGCTCGCCATGAAACATGACGCACTGTAATCGTCAGATTTATATTAGATGATGCGTCGCGAGCGCTCGCGTTCCGTCTATAATGCGCTATCATCTCTTTTTTATTATTATAGGATATTTATCTATATCATGCCGTTAATCTGGCGATGCGGACGGCGCAATATAGCTATGTAATAGCGCCAACAAGAGGAAAGCGCGCACGTGAATGCCGGAAGCGCGCACGTGAATGCCGGAAGCGCGCACATGAATGCCTTTCTATATTCAGGCGAGTGCGCGCACGCGAATGCCGTTCTATATTCAGGCACAGCGCACTTCCAGCATTCACATGCGCGCTTCCTTCTTGTTGGCGCTATTAATAGCTAAATTGTGCCGTCCGCATCACCAGATTAACGGCATGATACAGATAAATATCCAATAATAATAAAAAGAAATGATAGCGCATTATAGACGAAACGCGGCGTTCGCGACACATCATCTAATATAAATCTGACGATTATAGTGCGTCATGTTTCATGGCGAGCACTGTATATCGGCTTTAGCGCACTTTTTTGTAATCTAAGCGAACAAGAATTGCAAACGCGCGACGGCTTTTTATCCACGTAAGGCAATTTCACTTTCAGATGGCAACAATCGGCGCACAAAACCTTAAAAAATACCAAATACATAAATTAAGCAACGAAATGAAATGAAAATGTGTAAAAATTGGAAATAAAACAAAAAAACAGCAACTAACGAAGTTATTTTAACTATAAGTAAATACGAAAATAAAAATAACGCAAATCAGGCATGTGACAGCCAAACGAGTCCTCGAGGGGGGGGGGTGGCATTTCAACCCACCCCACAGAAATTTGTTCATCCCTCAAATTTCGCGATTTTCAAAAGTTTCCAAAAAATGGTAGAAAAGATGCTGTTTTAAGCGTTTTTATCTACCTAATTCCTCAAGCGTTTGATTTTCGGCGCTTGGCGCTATAAACTCACTTTCCGACTGTCCTAATTTGATTTTTTTCATTTGCTCGAGAGCTTTTGAAATTCTTTTATGCTCCAAAAGATGAGCATCGTCAGAAACGCCGAAAAACAAGCTTTTTCGGCGCACACACAATTTTTGAACCAGAAAAGGCGCTTTGCAATTTCAGCCTTCCCCTCCCCCCAGAATTTCCGCACTGTCCATGTCTGGTAGAGCTCAAAATTTTGGGGGAAAGTAGTCGGTTCAGTTCATTCTGTGGAGGAATGAACAATTTTAAATTTTTAGGCAAAAAATGACAGCAAAGCAGCTAAAAATGGCATAGAAAACACGGGTTTTAACAAAAGTCGGGCCGGGTGCACAAATAATCTGTTTCATCCCCACAGTGGCGAATTTAAGGGGGCGGGGGGCAGCCGCTTACTCCCCATTGGCCAAAAATATTTGGCGAAATAGAGAATGGATTTTGCAATGATTTTTGGCCGTCAGTGACCATGTAATTTCTCAAATTTTTCTCGGCGCTACGCGCCGGATGATAAATGACATTTATTCACTTTCTCGACGACCTGGAAGCCATTTTCTGTTCATGTAGGTTTCAAAAGAATTTTAACAGCAGAAACAGCTATTTTTGCATAGTTTTCTTCTAATTTCAATTAAAAAATTTCGATGTTTCGCATCAAATGCTATAAATACAGCAAATCAAGCAGTAAATCATGGTTGTAGACGACTATCCGCCTTAATTTCACAAATTTTCCGGCGCTTCGAGACAAATTTTTGTTAAACTCAAAGAAATTTAATGATTTTTTCGCACAAAATTGTCGAAAATTTTGAAATTTCTAGAAAAATGTTGCGTCAAAAGTGATTTATTTAAAAATATACAATGTAACACACCTAAAAAACCCTGTTTCGCGCGATAAGGGCAAATTTTTGACCTATTTTTCGCTGTTTTTGAAAAAGTTGGGATACCACACCTCCCTTTAGGAAAATCCTACACTACTCGCCACGAATGTTTACGCTTTAATAAGCTTCTAGAGCTTGTTAGGGTTATATCTTTAACACGTCGGTCCTATTTCCGCCCAGGCACGACCGACGTGTTAAACATCTAAGCCTTAACAAGCTCTATCATCCTATGGAGCATAGGAGCATACTAAAACGTAAACATTTGTGGCGAGCACTGTAGATCCGCCACTGTCCCCCCAGAGAACTTTTCACCCCAGTAATTCTCTCGCATCCCGCCCTTAAAAAGCGATTTTCGAAAAAAAACGTAGGAAACATTCTTAATTAAAATTTTTTTAGAGATATTTCGGGTCAAAAGAGGCCGATTCACGTGCTCATTTTTTCACTACATTTTGTTCAATTTATTTGATCTTTTTCACATGTTGCTCAATTTACTTGATTTTTTATTTTTTCGCAATTTTTACCGTTTTTATGTTCAAAAAGAAGCAGCATTGCCAGAACCGCCAAGAAATGGCGCTTTTGACGCATACCCTTCGTTTTTGGAGCCCGAAAATGCACTTTACAGAATTTTTGTTTTACCCCCCCCAGAGAATCCCCATGCTATGCATATCTAGGTGAACGCATAAATGCACACAGGAGGTGATGGGGAGGTAGTAGACCCCGAGTATTCGGCGACAGATATGTAATGTCAAACCGGACGATTTCGGCCTAATGAAACATTTTCTGCACAAATTTTAGGACAACAGTAGTAATAACGTCAAACTTTTTCCGGCGGCCAGACGCCAAATATTGATTTTTGTCTTGTTAAGCAGGGTGAATAAAAAATGGCGTCAAAATGGTCAAAAAGTCGAAATTTCTTGGCCAAATTTAGGATCCCAGGGGAAATAATTTAGTCAACTAAAGACCGAATTTTGGGCGAAAAAAATCTCAACTTTGGGAAATGGGGGGCGCGGCGGGCTTTGCGTGGGGTCACATCACGCGCGATCTTGAGGATTTTCACCGCTCCTGCTTGCCTAGATAAATTTTTCCACCCCTCCCCAACCCGCAATTCACGATATCCAAATGTTCCAAATATTTCGAAAAAATTTGAAAGCGTTTTTAGCTATCTATTTGCTCAAAGGTGTCAAATTTTCGACTTTTGGCGCCTTATTCTCCGTTCTATACCATACTTTGTTCAATTTATTCGCATTGCTTTTTAACTTTCCCAAAATTATGCTTTTCCGATCTAGAACGACAGAGCATCGTGAGAAACATCGAAAAACGATATTTTTGACGCGTATCCACCATTTTTAAGCAAAAAAACCACTTTAAAATTGCACACACCCTTGAATTACCATGCTGTGCATGTCAGGTGGGTGCCCGCCCACCGGAGGTGTATCAATCAGCCCAAAATCAATTAGTCCGTTTCTAGGCGATGGGGGGGCACAATGATAGGTGGGCAGCACCAAAATTTTTAGGGGGTCAAAAAATTGCGAAAAAACGGAAAAATTTCAAAAATCAAATTCTGGGGGGTATTTTAGTTTTTGGGGGGTGCATAGCCCCGACCCCCCAACGCCCAGGTATGGCCACAACCCACCCCGCACTCAAATATAAACGTAGTACTGACTCGTCCGCAGGCACGACAATGATGCCTCCTTTTGATTACGGTAAAACGTGCTTCGCAAAGCATGCAAATCAAAGAGTCCTGATCCGGTATCCAAACCGGTTGCACTAGGCCCAATTGCATTTCCGACTCGGTTGGCCTAGGAGTCAAAAGTGTGTCAAATGCGCAAAAGAGACGGAATGTGAATTAAATATTCGTAAAATGACCCGGTTTGCGTTCGTTTTACTTGAAAAATTTTTTTCTAAATTTTCAATCTACTTTTCCTATGAAACCCCTGTGCGAGAAGCGCTTGGCGATGCAGGGGATCTTTCAGTTTTTTTTATAATACAGAATGACAAACAAAAACTAAACTCGGTGTAATGGGTCACAACTCAAAACTTCGGCTAATTTTAACACAGGATTTGGACAAGCACGTATCTCTGGGGGACTGGGGGGTTTGAACCCTCCCGAAATTCAGAAAAACCGAAAAAATAGGGCTTTATAAACTTTATTTTGTGCTATGTTTGCCTTTTTTGGGCTTAGTTCCCCCCCCAATTGGTATTGGTCCCCCAAAATAGGACGGCCAGCTACGTGCCTGGATTTGGGCCTCGTTTCGTTAAGCACATTTAAAATGCGATTGTTGGTAATAAGTAACAAATTTGACCAACCATCGTGGATAGCAGCGACTTCTTTACACTCTATTCCGATACTGTTTAAAGTTTAGAACCACGCATTGTACCACATCACTGAGTATATACTCGTCAATAATACCCTTTTCTGACAATATCTTCAGTCAAAGAATTTTTAGCTTAATACACGCAACAGGGGACTTAGGGGATCCCCCACCCAAAGTTAGTCTTCCCCATCCCCCAAAGCCAGAAAATTTTTGGATCCCATTATTGGGAAAAATTGACTTTTGACCTTTTTATGTGATTTTTGGCCGTTTTTGCTTGAAAATTGGAGATTATTTACATTGTCACCTAAAAAGGGCCAGGACTAGAACCCACGGTTTTTTTTTGTACTCGGCAAAGATTTTTCCTGATGTACAAAGACTTTTCGGGACCGTCTTTGTACATGTACAAAGATTTTCGGGAAGACAAAAATTGCAAAAAAGGTCTGAAATTCGAGAAAATTTCGGCGCTTCGCGCCGAAATGAGTAATTGTGTGTTCTATATATCTTTATAATGGCAGAAATTGCATTTCAAAAGTAAAAATGTCAAATTTTTTCGGCGCTTCGCGCCGTTTTAAGACGATTCTTAGTGATTTTTGCCCTTAGAGACCCAGAAATTAGCTAAAACACTACAAAGAGTCGAAGAACTCTGTTTTTACCACACTAAAATCGCTGCTGTACCATATTATAGTACCCAAAATTTGTGTGTACAAAATGTACAAAGATTTTTAGGAAGACAAAAACTGTAAAAAGGTGTAAAATTCCCGAAATTTTCGGCGCTTCGCGCCGAACTGATAAATTATTTGTCCTATATATCTTTAAAATGGCAGAATTTGCATTTAGAATGGAAAAATGTCAACATTTTTCGGCGCTTCGCGCCGTTTTCAGATAATTTTTAGTAATTTTTGGCGTCAGAAACCCAGAAAATTAGCTAAAATACACTACCAAAGATCGAAAACCCTGTTTTACCGCTCTGAAATAGCTACTGTACTATATTATAGTACACAGAAATTTGCATGTACAAAATGTACAAAGACTTTTGGGGACCATCTTTGTACATGTACAAACGGACCTTGTACAAAGAAAAAACACTGACTAGCCCCCATACCCGAAATTTTGAGCCGTTAAACGTATGGTTAGCACATTGTTCAGAAAATAGAATATGCGTCTACCAGGCATGCCCAGCGTCGTAATTAGGGGAGGGGTGAACAAATTTTCCTCTAAAATGTATTTTTTGGGCTCAGTGGATATACACGCACGAAAAACATTGCATATATTTTTCGGCACTTTTGCCGACGCTCTACCATTCCAGGGCGTAAATACATTAAATATTCAAAAAAATGTCAGAAAAAAGAGAATCAACCAACATATAGTCAAAAAATGGGTAGGTATATTGCGCGGAGCGCCGAAAAATTGCGCTTTAGAGCCGGAAGATCGTTGAAAATGCTTAAAATAGTTGCCAAAAGGGAGAAAAGTTTATGACATAATCAAACAATTTTTCGGCATTCAAATAGGGATAGGATGTGCTGCAAATAAAAGCCGAAACGCAGGAACCGCTGGAAGCTGGCCAAAATTATTCGCACCGTTCAAGCAGAGATATTTTCACCTATCCAATGCGACCGGTCTCAAAATTCAACATTCACATTAGCCAAAGTTACGTTATTTAACATCAAAGTGTAGCCTTCTGGGCCACCCTGCATGAACTATTTCCTTGAAAAAAAAATTAAAAACTAATGAAATATAATTCCTGTGAATGCTCTTCTATATTAGTCTATACAAATTTCCTTTCATACCGAGCACTGTACCAACCTTTTTCAATTTTTTTAGCTTTCGCGGCTCCCGCAAAAAAATTTTTTGAAAATATTCTCTCATACCAGCCAAAAAAGAAATCGTGAATTAACCGTAGCTGCCAATGCGATAAAAATAAATATGTTAAAGCTTGAAACGTAGAAGCTAAAATCATATCAATGTGATATATTTTTTCAGAGACAGTCTACTCAAAATTAATATTTGGCAGGCGCGCCTTTTACGGCTCGAAATTTCGGGTGGAGGGGGTCCGTGGCGTACATGATCTTGGGGAAGGAAACCCCCCAGAAAGATTTCAGTCCCCCACAGATTTCACGATTTTTCGAAAGTTCCTAAAAATTTTCTAAAAATTAGTAGAAAAGGTGCTTTTTTAACCGTTTTAGTTATCAAAAGTATTAAATTTTCGGCGTTTTGCGTCATATACTCATGTTTTGAATTTTGTTGAATTTCTCCGACTTTTTTATTTTTCGAAATTTATGTTTTTATGCCCTAGAAAGATGGAGCATCGTCAGAAATGCCGGAAAACGATGTTTTTGACGCGTAAATGTAACTTTTGGGCCCGAAAAAGGGCACGTTAAGAATTTCACCCTCCACCAGAATTTCCATGCTGTGCATGCCTGATGTCCGGCCAATTTTGGGAGCAGGAAAGTAGGGGGTAAATGACCTTCAATTTTTGGCCAAAAACGACCAAAAACACCTGAAACTTCGAAATATTCAACTTTTTTCCAAAAAAAAACTTCGTGTGCTGTTTTAAGCGCTCGTTCTTCTGACTAAAAAGTCAACAATTATAAATTTTAGGCGCTTTGCGTTAGACGCTTATCTTTTGAATGCATGTGTTATGTTCAATTAACTCGAATTTTTCTGATATTTTTCGAAAATTTGTCGTTTTTTATGCCCTAGAAAGATAAGGTATCGTCGTAAAAGCTGAAAAGTTATGTTTTGGACGTCTATCAATCGTACATGTACAGCATGGGAATTTTTGAGGGTTCACGCTCGAAATGCTTTTTAAAAGTGCTTTTTTGGGCTAAAAAACGATAGGCACACGTCAAAAACACCTTTTTGACGTTTCAAACAAGGCTCGTTCTTTCTATAACATAAAACGTGAAAAAATTCGAAAAAAATTTGAATAAATTGAATAAATTGAACAAAATATGGTCAAAAAATGTATGTATGGCGCGAAGCGCCGAAAATTTGATATTTCTGGGCCAAATATTGGCTAAAAACGCTTAAAAAGGCACACTTTTCACAACTAAAGCCAACTTTTCTGAAAAAAATCGATAATTCTAGGGGTCGCAGCAATTTAGCGGGAGTTAGTTGCCATTCTGGGGGAGGGTCATACCCCCTTCAGAACACGTCTGGTATCCACTATTTGTGAGCCAAAAATGAGCGAATTAGCAATAAATTCTTGGTTTCACCCATTCCCCCACCCGTCCCCAGAATTCCCATGCAGTGCATGTCTGTTTATGTTTGGTCAAGAATCGGAAGGTCATTTGAGCCTGACCTAAAAATAAAGGTCGATCGACCATAAGTGCGCAGCTACCGATTTCTGGGGTCTAATGAGGAAAAACCGCGGAAAAAGCGCCAGAAATCAAATTTCGGGGTCTACCCAATTTTTGTGTGTTGAACGCTACGGGTTTTGAACCCATACATATCCTCTCTCCCGAAAAGGCCTCCAAATTTAATTTTTCGCTTTTTTCGCACTTTTAACGTAAATGGATAGATGTTAATGAGAAACATTAGGAAGCGGTGGAAAATCAATTAAAATTGAACTAATTGACCAAAAATGTCAAAAAAACTCGCATTTTTTTGGCACAAGATTGTTAATAGAGCTAAAATCATGACGTCTTAAACGATTTTTGATTAGAAAATCGCGAATTCTGGCAACGCGAAAACAATTTTTTCGGGGAGGGGGTGTGGCAGGTGTCAAACTATCAAATCGTGTATAGTCGTAATTACAGATGCAAAGCATGGAAATTCTGGGGAGCTTCAAAAATATAAAATGCCTTTTTAGGTCCAAAAGGGTAGGCACGCATTAAAAACATCGTTTTCCAGCGTTTCTGACGATGCTCTATTTTTCTAAAGCGTAAAAACAAAAAAAATTACGAAAAAATTAAAAAAGTAATAACGAACTGAACAAAATACAGTCAAAACAACAATATAATGGCGCGAAGCGCCGAAAGTTTCGCACTTTAGAGCAAATATATAGCTAAAAACGCATTAAAAGCATCTTTCCGACAAAATTTTAGAAAACTTTTAGGAACTTTCAAAACATCATCAATTATGGGGGAGTTAAGAAAATTTGGAGGTGGGAGAGGGGGTTAAAATTTTCGTGGGGTTCGAAACCCCCTAAGATCATGTACATATGGTCATACTGGTCATACTGCAGCTTACGCATACATGACATGACATGACTTATAAGACCGTACTTCCAATCAGGCGGAGGCTCGTCTACTGGCGTCACAGTAACAAGCTGCCTAATCGGCCTCGAATCGCTCACGCTGTCAATAACGCTTATTACTGTAGCCGGGACGACATAATCCTCATCCGCCTCATCTTCCTGCTCCTCCTGATCATTGTAGCATTCTTGGGCCTCGCCGGCCTCCTCGACCGGAGTGCAATGCTCCAAGTCTTCTATGTAGTCCGGTTGAATGGGGGAATGCTCACGCACGCCAGTCACTTTAAACAATTTCGATTGCTCCGCTTTACATATTTATAGGCACATACGCTACTTTACACCAGCGGCTTTAAACTCCATGCTAGTTCACTTTAAACTTCAGGCTAGTTCAGTTTACGCTCCAGAAAGGCTAGTCTAATTTTACGCTACAGGAGGCTAGAATAAGATAAGCTCCCTCAAACGCTAGCGCGGATTTAGAGGGAATCGGAAGTGGCCCCAAAAAAATATTTGGGCGCAACAGAGAATAATGCGTGTTGTTTGATGAGTTTGCGATTTTTCGATTTTTTTTGGCGCTGTGCGCCGGGTATTACTCATTATTGACATTTACTGATTTTCGGGGCTCTTAAAACTTCATTTATACGTCAGAAGAGTAGTTCACGTAAAAACAAATAATTTCACGAGTTTTTTTAATGCTGTGTGTCGATTTTGACACTAATTTTGTGCCTTTTTCGCAGGAAATTTTCGCAAATTATAAACTTTATTCCGATCACAAATAATTATGTATACCAAAATATGGCAAAAACCGCTAGTGTTAGCATAATGGGCCGATTTTTTTACAATTTTTGACACTTCCAGGAAAATTTGGGGTTCCAACCCCCATCAAAAACTAATGTATACGCCACTGCTCAAACGACGCATTCTAATACTACTTTACATTAGCGGATTTACTAATTTACATCTTCGGATTTCAACTCCGGAATAATCCACTTTAAATATCAAGCTGGTGCATTTAAAACTCCAGGTTAATTCATTTTCAGCTCAATCAAACGACTTTTTATAATTAATACTACGTTGCACTAGCAGCTTTAAAATCCAGGCAGGCTCACTTTAAACTCCTTTAAAAGACGCTTTTCACTTCAAAAAATTAGTCGATTTGCTTGAACCATTTGAAAACCAATCGACTTGTTCACTATTGCACAGCGATTGTTTTTTAACTTTACACTAATTATAAATAAAATTCTTAGGGAAAAATTGAAAGTCCCGGTTCAATATTGATCGATTTCACTCGAGTAAAGATAAAAAATCGTAAATTTAGCATGAAGCGTCGCCAGCAACAAACAATCAACGAAACTTAACGAAAAACAATTATGCAGACAGGCCCATATCGAGGACTTTATTCCGGAGGGTAGGGGGGACAAAAATCATGTCAGACATCTCGAGCCTATTAGGAGATATGCAAAAATAAAGGCAGATTCGAGCGTATCACGGCGAGCTACATACGATGGTGAAGAAAAATTGAAACAAAAATTCCAAAAAAATTTCACTTTTATTTCATACTGATGTACGGCATATTTATCGTTTGAGCTATATGCTCAGCTCATTCCTCATCACCATAGGGGGGCAGCACCGGAATTCTGAGGGGGGGGTGAAAAAATTTTCAAAGGTCAAAAATGGTCTTAAAAGTGGTCGTATGGCGAAAAAACACCATTTTTCGACGTTTCTAATCGAGCACTATCCAATGGCATCAAAAAATCGCTGAAAAAGCGAAAAAAAAATTTCAAAATTTGAATTCTGGGAGAGTATTTTGATTTCTGGGGGTATTTCAACTTCTGGGGGGTACACACCCCCAAACCCCCCGAAGCCCATGTGTGCTCATCACTCAATCGACAAACTGTTTCTTATCTCCCTCCTGTCCCTGTATTTAGTCATTGTGCTTTACAGAGAAAGGCAATACAGATAATAAATGATTCGACCGAAAAAAATTGATATAATCTTAGCCTTGCTCGAATTTCAGCAATTGTAAGCGGGCTAGAAGAAAAAACATTCACACGCAAAAAATCCGGCGCGAAACGCCGGAAAAAATTTATGCTGTGCATGTCATAACTCGGCGCGAAGCACCGAAAACTTTCGAGTTTACTAGCTCCAAACCAAGCTAAAAAACCTGTTTTGGCGATGTTTTAGACGCACTTCGCGAATGTTTTCTTTTTTCCGGGGGACCTTTGGGAGGAACAGGAAATAACAATAAATATAAAATACTTAAAAACAAAACTGGTTTACGTGTAGGAAAGTTCTTTGGAGTAGAAAGAAAGAATTTCATTTTTGGGAGTTTTTCTACATGCAAAATTCACACTTTCCGATACATGGTTTCCTTCTCCGCCAATGATCTGTAAAGAATGTCGTTCTTTGGTTGCGCTTGAGGCAAAATCATGAAAAAATGCTTGGCATATTTATATTGCGCGAAGCGCCAAAAATTTAAAAACTATTCAGCAACGTGATGCAATTTTTCAATATTTCCATCATGCACTATCTTATCTTTCAAAAATTTCTCGGCCAAATGGGACAGACTGCACAGGTGGATGGGGGTCCTCCCACCCAAATTCGGACGTCCCTACATTCCCCCAAAGCCAAAAAATTTTTGACCCATCCCCTAAGATTTTTAAAGAAAATTGAATTTGAAGAAATCGTTTTTTGGCTAAAAATTGGAGGTCATTTACCCCCACCCCCCCCCCCCCGCCCTCCTCTAAATGACCGGAACCCCTTCCCCAATTTCGAGCCGTGACATGTATGGCCCTGCAACTTTAGGTTCCTATCTCTATGTCGCTTAATAACCAATCAATTTAATCTTGCAGAAATAATAAAAAAGTGTCATATCATCGACTATTCCGGACTATGCATTTAATATAGCACCTTCGTAACCCAATGTTATAACAGGACTTTACACGAGAATTTATCTTATCATTTTAGAATTCCAAATTTTCAATGCTGCTCACTGAACGTATATATCAATATTTGTATTTCATCGCAAATTTTTAACGATATATTTCAAGCATAGGTGCAGAAGGTCAGGGTCGACAGGGGGGGGGTAAAATCCGAAAATCAAAAACAATTAATTAAACGTTCACATTTTTTGCTGTTTTAAGGATCAAAATGGTCAAAATAGCCTATAAACGTTTTTTCGTGGTAAGATCGCATTTTAAAAGCATTTTTAGTCCATTTTGCCTGCATTATATCACTTTTAACATTAAAAATGCAAAAATTTATCAATTTTCGGCGTTTTTGAGCTAAACAGTACTTGAAAGTACTAATCTGGCGCGAATCACCGGAAAAAGCTTTACGGTTTTACCGCTATTGACCTCAAAAAAGATGCAAAAAATGTTCCATCAGCCCGAAATTACCAGACAGTACCTGTCCGGCTGACCCGTCAGGAGGGGCAGGGGGGGTAATAAGCAACTCGCCCAACCCCCTATGAGCATGTATGATTTCGCGGTTACCTAAATGTTAAGTACTTGAGACATGCTCATAACAAATTGGTAAAAAAATCGAATTTTTTCAACAAAATTTTTTTAATTTTTTCCAAAATTAATGTATCTCAGTGGACAAATCAGATACCATATTATTCTGCACACGCGGACTAACAATCGTGATAAGAAATAAATCATTCGATTGGATCAGGCTGGTTTCAGTCATGCCGAAAACGCATTGATTATGTTTGTGCTGAAAATGTCAGTTTTTCTTGCAAAATTGAAAACTTACGCTATGACCCAAAATATGGTACTTTGAACTTTTTCGATTTTATTTAATCCTCCCTATTCCTACTGAACCAAAAAAGCTAAAATTGTGGCCCAACTAATACATTGAGTCTAGTGCTTGAATGAAAATCCAGCAAAAATTTTGTACAAAACTGTTCCATGAGTACATTAAAAAGAAGTGATGCCATTTAACATCGCTGCGTTTTTTTAGAAATTCATTTTATCTTGCCGCGTTGACCTATTAATTGAGCTTCAAATTGATAAATCGTTTATGGTCCTTACATACTCAGCTACCTAAGAATAAGTTCTAAAAAGTGAGCTGACTTTTTCGGGACACCCGCTATTGAAAAGACGAAGAAAACGGTCTATTTAAACGCTGAAAGCCAAAAGAGGCCTAGGCTAGGGGCATACCAGCACTTACATAGGAATGAAAAAATAATCAAAAAAGCTGAAGGGTCCCTGAAAAAAGGCAGGCACTTAGCTGGCCCTCCTATTTTGGGGGACAACACCAATTTTGGGGGTCTAAGCCAAAAATAGCACAAAATAAGAAGTAAAAAGTCCTGTTTTTCCGGTTTTTTTAATTTGGGGGGCGGTCCGGACCCCCCCCAGTCCCCCCACAGCTATGTGCCTGAAAAAAGGTACGTTAGAGTGATTTCAGCCGAAATTTGCGTATTTTGAAGCGATTTCGACATAACTTACGCAAGAAATAGGACTTAAGGTAAAAATCTCCAATTTTACCCTCACTGGCCGAAAAATTTACCTAATTTCACATCATCTTGGCCCCATAAACTCGTGCATCTATATGAATAGTGATGTAAACCGGTGACCACGCCGTTTTATTCAGTTAGACTGCATTTGCATTTGCGCAAAGAAAAGTTACTTCGATTTGCACATCAGGTACCTTACTATTTACACTGTAAATATGAAGATTAGATAGTAGATACCATACATGCACAGCATGGGAATTTTTGGAGGGGATGAAATTATTAAGTGCTTTTTAAGGCCAAAAATGGTAGGTAGGCGTCAAAAAGGTCGTTTTTCAGCATTTTTGACAATGCTTCATATTTCTAAAGCATATATTTAAACATAAAAAATCTCAAAAAATTAAAAAATCAAACAAATTTAATAAAATATAGTCAAAACAGGACGATAATGGCACGAAGCGCCGAAAATTTGAAACTTTTGATTGAACAAATAGCTGCAAACGCTTTAAAAAGCACCTTTTCTACAAATTTCCAGAAAATTTTTGATAACATTCAAAAAATCACCAATTCTTAGGGAGGAGGGGTTAAAAAATTTTCGCGAGGGTGAAAATTTTTCAGAGCAGGGGCAGTGAAACCCCCAGAATATGTATGGTAGATACCCTCAAAAGCGGATCTTGGATTTTCTCAAGAGGAGAGGGCTAAATTCCTGATTTTCCCAAAACAGTCGGAAATAAGTCCGAAAATTCGCCGATTGAATGCGAAATAGCGCTTTTTCGACGTTTTACGTCGTCTACTATTATTCAAAAACAAATTTCGGCTCAACATTTTCACGAAGCATTTCGAAATTTAGATAATTTCTCGCTAAAACACATCGTCAAATTTCTTTCGCTTTCGCTAAAATGCGGCGTTGAGATTCAGGCGAAAGGATGCTTAAAGGCTTAATTTACTGCTAAATTTCTAATATTTATAGCAGTTAGCGCGATGCGTCGAAAAAATCAGATAAAAACACGCCTAAATAGCCGTTTCTGCACCGCAAATCGTTGCAGGAGTCATGAAACTACTTGCTGCAACAAAAAAGCTAATTTTGGCGCAAACTTATGGCTTCCAGGCCGTCAAGAAAGCGAGTAAATGTCATTAACAGACATTCACGTAAGCAGGGCCACATTTAAGGGGGTAGGTGGGGCGCAGGGGCGGATTTAGGGGGGGCGGCCACCCCCCCCTAATGGCCCAAAATAGTGCGCAAAATTGAGGATTTTTGAGCGATTTTCGGGTTAAGATGGCTAATTTTTCCGCCCAAGTCAGGGTTGCGCCCCCCTTAGGGGTACCGCCCCCCCCCCTTAGGAAAATCCTGGATCCGCCACTGGTGGGGCAGGGTGGGGGACTAGCCAGAAAAAACTTTCAGAGGTAAGACCCCGCACGGAAAGATGGAATATTTTAATTTCTACGTCGTCAAATCTTATAATTTTCGGCGTTTCGTGCCGGATTTGAAGTATTTGCCATCATTTTTGCTCAAGCGCGACTAAAAATGACACATTCTACATTGTTCTTTAGGTATATGAAAAATGTTTTCTGGAAAAGCACGAACTTTACGATCCAAATGGGCAGAACATGTCGAGAAACGTCGGAAAATAAGGTTTTTGTATGCTATCCCGTCGAATTTTTTCCGTCAATGAGAACGATTTAGATTGGATACGCCCCCTTCTTTCTTGGCCAAACGCTGAATATAGACCTGCAAGTAACGGCTCGAAATTTCAGGTGGGGGAATATATGGGCTGCAAACAAATTCGAGGGGCCCGATGGTGCAAAGTTGCCAAAAACAGCACCGAAAATTCAATTCTCGGGGTCAATTGATTTGGGCCGCTAGGTCCAGACTTCCACGTCCATGCGTGGTGGGGGGATCACACATGCACAGCATGAATATCTGAGGTGCATTGAAATTTTTATTTTGCTATTTTCTGAGAATAAAAGCAGTAAAACTGTCAAAAAAATACCTGAAATTTCCTGCGCTTCACCTTAGAATAAGTTTTACTTCCTCGTATTCGTATGTGATGCTTCGTTCTGTATGCAGCAAACATTAAGTCTGAAAGTCAGACATTCCTTATAGGGGGTGAGGGTGGTATTACCCCCACCTCAGGGTCCGAGACTTGAATCACTGTCAGACGATTTTGAGCTATCAAGCATTTTCTGCAATGATTTTTGGGTACAAAAGCAGCGAAGAGGTCAAAAAATTTTCGGCGCTTCGCGCCGACTACTACATTTCTGTTTCGTTTACCCATAAAATACCTAGAATGAAGTTAAAATGATCTGAAAAGTCAAAATTTTCGATGAATCCTTATATTTTTTACTTACAAGAGTGACAAAACTAGTCAGAATGGGACAAAAAGTAATTAAAAACGCAGTTTTTCACATTAAAACATGCTATGTAGGATGCTTTAGACATTCTTCATATTTGACCTGCCAAAGAGGCTATAACTCTAAATTTATGGTCTAAATTTTGGGATTTCACCCCCTGAACTTTTGACCTTGGTAAACTATGCTGAAAGTCTAAAAAATCAAGATTTTTCCGACACTGAAAACTGTTGTATTTGTAATTACGAAGCTCCCGTGTTGAGTTTGAATGTTAAGATCAGCAAAATATGTTATTGCTTCTCTGCTGCACAGTAATTTAGCTAGTTAAGACAGCTTTGTCTCGTCTGTTACGTCTAAGCTTTATTTATGACATAAAAGGCTTCAAAATTGTGTTCCGGGCAAAACAAACAAGGTTTTTGACGCTCTCGCAGATTCAAATTCAGCATTCTGAAATATGTATCATTAGAAAAGCAGAAAACCTACACGAAAACCCTGGGAAAAAACCTAGAAGTTTTCAACGCATTGCGCCACGTTGACAACTTTTTGTAATTTTTATTGCTAGAGGCCTACAAATGTCACAGTACATTGACAGAGGTTAAAAGATGTTTAATCTACACAGAAGGCATATATATATGTACTGTACCAGATACTGTCCTAGAATTTACTTTGTACAGAATGTACAAAGACATCTCGGTATCGTCTTTGTACACGGACAAATGAACCTTGTACAAAATAAAAAACAGTGGTCAAAACATGAGTATATGGCGCGAAGCGCCGAAAACTTGACATTTTTGAGCAAATAGATAGCTAAAAAAGCATAAAGAAGCATCCTTTTGTACGAATTTTCAGAAAATTATAAAGCACTCTCGGAAGATCGAGAAGTCTATGTGGGGAAAGAATTTTTTGGGTCGAGGGTCGAGAGGAATGGAAATTTTCCTTCAATTTCCGGCTATAACGGCCAAAAAACACCAAAAAATGGCCAAGAAACGCAATATCGTTTCCGAAATTGGCGGTATCGAAAATTTTTTTGAGTTCGGGGGTGGGGAAACATCCGACTTTGGGAGGTAAGATGCATTCATGCCCCTGCTACATTTATTTAAGAAGTATTATCCGGCGCAAAGCGCCGGGAAAATGTGAAAAGTGATGACAACCGACGGAAAAAATCATTAAAAATCACGTATATATCCATTTCTTATATCAGCGACTATTTTGGGCCTGGGATGGTATCCGCATTTTGGCGTTCCTTCCCCTAGATACCCTAGTCTCCGGAATTTCCGTTAGCACTAGTACAAGGATAGAAAACTTATTCGCACAAAATGTCATCCATTTGCATCATGTGAAACTAAAAGGCCTCGTACGAGGTATGGTTAATGGTTATGTATGTTATTATATTATTATATATGTATGTTATGTTATGTATGTTATGTTATGTATTATTTATTATTATTATTGTTATTATATTATGTTATGTATGGCTACTGACCTCCAGCTAAATGGCTGCGACTACACATGCACAGCATGGGAATTCTCGGGGGAAGGGGTGAAATTATGAAGTGCCTTTTCGGGTTCAAACATTGTAGGTACACGTCAAAAACATCGTTTTTCAACGTTTATGACGATTCTCCATCTGCCTGGAGCATAAAAACAAAAAAATTTGAAAAAAATCAGTAAAGTCGAAACAAAGCAAACACAATATAGTCAGAACATGAAAGTAATGGCACGAAGCGCCAAAAATTTGGCACTTTTGAGCAAATAGATAGCTAAAATCGTTCAAAAAGCATCTTTTATACAAATTTTTAGAAAATTATCGGGAACTTTCAACAAAATCGCCAATTCTGGTGGGTGAAAAGATTTTGGGGTGGTGGCGAGTTTAACTTTTTTAGGGGAACCCCCTAAATCTCCCAATCCGAAGCAAGTATGGTTTTGTGCGTTATCAGTTAACTTTTGTCCAAAAAAGTGTCAAATTTTTGGCATGCCACACTATATATGTAGTCATTTTAAAACGAAATTTTGTTCAGATAACCCTAATTTTCTTTCCAAATGTCTTTAATTTCCTTGTCTTTGAGTTATAGGAAAAATGAGCATTGCGCGAGACGTCGAAAAACCGTGTTTTTGCTTCATACCCTTCGCTTTTTGAATAAATCTGATTTGTTTTCCAATTTTCTTAGGGTTCGGCCCCACGTTCTCATGCTGTACGTTACACGTACATATGGTGAAGGATACCCCAATCTATCCACCTTTTTGTTTAGTGAATTGGGTATTAAAACTCAGTGCGAAAAAAGCAAAACGAATTTCCTCCGCGTACCTTTGCAGGCTCAAAGTGGGACAAGAGGCCCAAGTTTCGATACTCTGATCGCTTGTGGCCCCTGCATCTCGATCAGCGGATTCATCCGGGTCAAGTTGGTCGCTGATTTCGAGCGCGCCGTTTTCGGCCTCAATAGACCGATTTTCTGACGTATTTCCAGTCTCTAAATCGCTTAAATAAACGTCCAAATCCGCCTCGGTCACTTGATCATTCGAGTAAACAAAAGGGGCTACGACCTCATTTAAATCGACCATCAAATCAAGCTGCGATTCTTCAACCAATGCGCTTTGAGTATCATCGGTGATAAACTGATTATCGTTTGTGATGTTAACAGATTTTTCCTGATTATTTCCGATCAAACATTGATCTTCTTGCAATAATGATCGCGAGATGGGATGATCAAATGATTCTGAACCCGTCGATTCTTTCCGTTGATCCTGACTAGCAGGCAAGTAGGTTTGTTCAAAATTCACTTCTAGCAAATCAGATACGTTCTCTGATTGGATGCTGGAGAAATTTGGCAACGCTGGTTCATCGTCGGGAGAAAGGGAAATGAGGGGAGGAGGGGATGATTGCTCGCTGGTCAGATTTTCTACAGGATGAAGAATTGATGTGGCTGATTCGGGCTCCTCCTCAATCATTGTGCTTCCCGAAGACAAAACTTGATCTTAAATCAAAGTAGTAAGAAAGTAAAAAGAGAATCATAAGAAAATATGATGATAAGAAAAAATGTTGCGCTTAAAAGCGATAAAATAAAATTTAAATAATTGGAACTCGTAGTTTTCTAGTTGTTAAAGCGCTCCTCACGAATAAGCATTAAAATTTTGGAGTGCATCTAAGTTCTGATAAATTTTGAATCGACGGTGAAGCCACACTACATACGATAAAAGGGGAGCAGGGCGATTAGCCGCCTCCCCTTCATTAGCATAAAATAGTGCGCGAAATTAAAGGATTTCATTGAGCGTTTTTCGGTTCAAACGGGCTAATTTTTCACGCCCAAGTCAGAGATTCCCGCCCCTCAGGAGTACCGCTTCCTTAGGAAAATCCTGGACCCGCCACTGCAGGGGAGCAGGCAGGTTGCACATCCACCGTCCAGCCAAACTCCGAAAATTCTTGAAGATCCATCTTTGAAAAAATTAGGTTTGTTGGCAATTCTCATGTATTTTTTGGACGCTACTCGCCAAAAATTTCAGGTTATTTACCCATTCCCTAGAAATTACCAGCGACTCCGTCCGAAAAATTCAAGCCATTGCATGTATGAGGGTAAAGGATACCCACCCAAAGTCCGTCCAACCCCTCCCGCCCTCTGTAGTCAGAAATTTTAGACTTGCCTCACTCCCACCGACTTGGCATCAAACTTGCGCTTTTTTGAAATTTTAAAGTGCGTTTCGGCAACTTTTAGATTTTTTGTCATTCTTCGTCGAGAATTTAGGGTCATTTGTCTTTACCGTCTTTCGCCCTAAAATTGGCCGACCACCCCTAACCAAAACTTTTATCTTTCACATGCCTGCCAATACACGTTACTGTATGAATAATGAGGTTACGTGATCGGGAGTTCGCCGTTTAGGCTTCTTAGGAAAGCTCCTGCCACAGAATTTTTTATTTTCCCAAGATAAATCGTTGAAAAGGTGCTGTTTTATGCATTTTTAACGATTTTTTTATTTAAAAAGTCACATTTTAAGCCAGAAAAATTGATTTTTTGACGCATAAGCATCATCTTTTAATCGCAAAAAAGACGGTCCCACCAAATAACTGTTTTCACTCCTCCAAAAATCACGGCGCAGCACATTTATGGAGTTGACAGGCGATTTTGCACTAACAAGCATTTTGTGCATGATTTTCAGAGACGATTGTAATGAAGAGATTAAATTTTTGCTGCAACTTTTAGCCATAAAATGTACAGAAATAAAGTTAATTGATCGAAAAAACTAGTCTAAATTTTCAATGAATTTTCAAAATTCTTTATGAATAAAAGCGAATAAACGAGTCAAAGTAGGTTAAAAAAGCAATAAAAAATGCAGCGGGGTTTACCCATATTTAATACAGAATTTTCTCGAAAAGTTACGAAATTTTCAGCAATTTTATGGGGTGAGAGAAACGCTTAAATTTCTTCGGCCGCAGCTGAAATTCGGTGCGACACGCTTGAAATTTTCAGAAACTAAGCAGATGCTTATGGACTTCCATTACTGCCCTGTATCTTGAATTCGTGAGCTTGGAGCAATCTCACGAGCTGATTAAAATATCACACGCACCTTTTTCAAAATTTGAGCTGAAAATATGAGAAAACTATACTGAAATAATATTTTCTAAAAAATCATTGTAAGAGTCGAGCAAATTTTGGGCGGCCAAAAACACATTTCTGGCGGAAAAAACATGTCTTTCAGGACGCCAAAAAAGTAAATAAATTCAATAAATACATTTGTTCGGCGAGAACGCCGGAAAAAAATCAGAAATTTCGTTAATCGTGGGCCAAAAATCGACAGGAAGTTGAAAAAACAATGTTACGAGCACTCGCCCGAAGCATATAGGATATATAAGTACACATAGGGCTGTATTTACGGGAGGGGCGGCCGCCTTGAGCCGAGAAAATTTTTGAAAGGTAGAACGGGGGATGTAGAAATTGCATGTCTTTGTCACAAAATCATCAAATTTTCCGTGTTTCGCGCAATATATAACGTACTAGCAAAGAAACATGCTCAGATGGAGCAAAGAAAGACGAATTTACTTGGGATTACGGATTATCAAGGATGTAAAAGGGGGGAATAGGAAAACGCTATCTATGAATATACCGGTATTGGTACAATATGTCGCCACATGGTCAGAAAAATGCAAAAAAAAATTCCAGAAGTAAACAAAATATGTGATTAGGGTAAATCGAGGTCGCTGATCACGAAAAAAATGTTTAGAAAGTCCGGGGAGTGACCGGTCACTTTCTATCAGTGACCATTGGTCAAATTAGTACAATATGTCGCCACATCCAGACGTAAACAAAACATATGATTAGGGTAAATCGAAGTCGCTGATCACGAAAAAAATGTTTAGAAAGTCCGGGGAGTGACCGGTCACTTTCTATGAGTGACCATTGGTCAAATGCAATGGTCACACAAAAAATACTGATAAAAACAATAATTCCTGGGTAAATTGAGGTGACTTTCTAAACATTTTTTTTGTGATCATCGATCTCAATTTACCCTAATCAGATATTTTGTTTACTTCTGGAATTTTTTTGCATTTTTCTGACCATGTGGCGACATATTGTACTAATACCGAATATACCTAAAGTCGCAAAATCTGTTTAAAAATCAGACTTTCTCTAAGCGAGGCAAAAAATCGGAGCATAATCTGCCGTTGCAGTAGCTATGGCAAGGTAGGTAGAGTAAAATAGGAGCGACTTTTTAGGTGTAACAGACTACTTATATATAAGTACACTAGCATGCACGCAACGATTGTGTGTACTAACCAATAGACGTCAGGTTTGCTTGCTATAATCCTCATGATAACAAAATACAACAATTTTAAACAAAATTGCAGCTAGTTTTCTATCAATCACGATGCAAAGCAAGACAGCATTGCAACTTGCAAGCAATTTACAAAAAGTAACCATTTTAGATTATCTTTATACACTCTTATGTGAAGCATTGAAAATTTTATAAAGAAGGTCGCATTTTTCAGAGGCCGCAGAATATACTTTGATTTTTTGCATTGCTAAAAGGAAGTCTGATTTTCAACAGGTTTTGCAACTTTATGAATAAACATAGGAGATTTTTTCTAGTACCCACCTTTCCCCTCCTGAATAATGCGTTATGCCGAATATATTCGTTTTTTTGTTCAATCGGAGCATTTTTCTTTGCTAGTACGCTACTTTTAATTAGCATATTTGAGAAAATCGGTCAGTAATCACATGCGGTAACATGCCGTAATAATGACAGCAGTCCGAGAACGTGGAAAACAATATTATGCTTAAAATCAGCAATATCTTTCTCGAACAAGACAACCTTAACTTATTTAAATAGATCAAACGTTTTCATAGTAAACATAACGCAACTACTAGATGTAAAGAACACTTACATTCAAATACGTAATCCAGACGTTACATGGATCATCTTAATAAAAACCTTCTGCAATGCGCTGAAACTAAAGTCAGTCCATAGCGTAAACCTTACAGCACTACTGAATTTAAAGAAAACATGCAGTCAAATTCGTAATCCTGACCTTACTAAACATATTTTGAAAGAAATTAACGTTTTGCAACACACTTGAAGCAAAATAAATTTGTAGTGTAAGCTTTACATTAACAATAAATTAATAGTGCAGACTTGAAAAAAATACCGTCAGATTCGTGGATTCTGGCGTTACATAGAACATTTTGGAAAAAAATAAAGTTTCCGCAATGCTCTAGAACTAAACTTAATTTTCATTATAATCTTTACACAACCACTGAGTGTAAAGATTTTATTTGGATCCGTTATTCTGATTTTACTCTGATATTACGATTAATATTTATGAAAAAGTCGCTCTACACAATAATCTGGAAACAAATAAATATCAGGTGTACACCATTTTACACGAATGTTGAGCGTTAACAAACGCGCCCTACTGACGAATGATATTTTAAGCCTGGTACATTTTTAGACTTGTGATAATGGTCAGCTTCATAACCGGAAATGTTGGCAGAAAATAAACAAGACAAAAAGAGTTTAAGACCCCGATTTTTGACTTTACACAACCATAAAAAACAAATTATGGATGTAAATAAACGCAATTAGCTGTGACGTGTACTCCTTAGAAAGTGCTTCTTTTTATTCCATTCGACTTATCACGACTTCTAAATGGAGAAAGTGGCAAGCGAATTATGGGACAAAAACGTAGTTTTCCACCATCCAGCATATTGTAAATTTTAAAAATCTGAATCTAACTCCCCATTGAGTACAGAAATTCGGTTTGGGGTAGTTTGTAGCCATCAAATCTTAGTTCATTTGAGTGTGTAAACTTCTATTCCGCAAAATATTTGAGATATAAACCAATCAAAAAAGGAAGAAAACGTGTTCTCGCCCAATGTTACACCCCGTTGCGACGTTTAGACTCGCTGCGACGTTTAGACCTTAAAAGGCACTTCATTTCTATTCCTTTTAATTTATCCCAAATTATGACTAGAGAAGTTGGTTTATTTTTATTTTTATTTTTATTTTTTATTTCTAAACCAATTATTAGAATGTAAAATAGATCTAACTCCGTATTATGTGCAAAAAATTTACTGATCATGATCTGCCACATAGGCGAAAAAGTTGGCAGAAAATAACCAAGACAAAAACACGTTTAACGCCTTCGATTTCTAACTTAAAATGCCCAGAAAAAAAACAAATTAAGGACGTAAATAAGCGCAATTCGCTGTGACGTGCACTCCTTAGAAGGTCATTTAGCATCCACCAGAAACGGGAGATTTTATCGCCAAAAATCGGTGTAGGAGGTCGTTGAAATTTTTCTGACCTTAAAAGATCGGGAGCGATTATACGTGTTCATCAAGGGTGGGGGTTTTGATCCCCCCCACCAGAATGGCTACTGACCCCAACATTGTCCATTTTTCGTGAAATTGTAAAAAGTGCGCCTCTTCAAGCATTTTTAGCTCATTTTTGGCGCAACAGTCACAAAGTTTTGGCGCTTCTTATGTTGTGCAAGTATGGAGATGACCAACTTTGGATGAAAGATCTTCCATCCGCCTTTTGAATGTACGTATGCATAAGTACCTAAATATTTAATCAGAAAACGTATCACTTTGTATTAATAAAATCACTTATTAATAATTTTAATACTATCTGGCTTCAGGCTAGATAAATCAATTTAAACCGTGCGGTAAGAAGATGCAGCTTAGCAGCACGTTGCACGTGACATGTTAAAAAACAATCGCGTAATTGCCTGCGGTTACGACGTTTTCGGCTGCTTCAAGTTCGTCCAGAACTTTGTCGATATCGAATAAATCCATACATGCGTCGCAGGTGGTTTATTTCGTATACTTAACTGATATAAAGCGATTTGACTGCGACTGAAGCCAGAAAAGACGTCGCACAATAAATAAAAACTGCAATAAGAAAATAACAACATAACATGAAATTGAAGAACTGCAATTGACCTGCATATAATCAATAGGACAAGCACTGGCTTAGAAAGTGGCGGAAAGGGGAAGGGTAGTCTCCAACCACCCATGGAGGATTCTGAATTATTTTAATGAAGGTACGCACTTGCCTAACGCTGTTCTGCGACGATCTTTTAAGACTTGACTCAAAAATTTGGTGCTTCGCGCCAATTTCTTCTAATTGGGCTCAGGGACGGATTAAGGGGGGGCGGGGGGCGGCCGCCCCGCCCATATTGGCACAAAATAGTGCGAAAAATTAAGCATTTTGAGCGATTTTTAGCGATTTTCGGGTCAAAGCGGCTAATTTTTCCGCCCAAGTCAGGGTTCCACCCCCCCTTAGGGGTACCGCCCCCCTAAGGAAAATCCTAGATCCGCCACTGATTGGGCTATTATTTTAACTTGCAAAGCGTTTGTTGCCATAATAAAATTACCTATTTGCAAGCATCTCTAATCAATAGAAACTAAGACGGATGCCGAAAATTCGTGTGCTGTGTTCAGATTGCATTTTTAAAAGCAGTATGACAAGACAAGTCAGCAAAAGATTCGCACCGCATGCGTTTTATGAATTTTTTTGGTCCTTCTGGCATGAAAATATTAGAAAATTTTCGCGCTTTGCGTCAGTCTATTTTATCCAATTATCAGCCGAATTTAGGACCAAGATTTTTATGATTTTATGAAAATTTCAACGTACAAATTCAATATTTCAGTGCTTATTTTGCAGAATTTTTGCGAATCTTATCCCCTCACACCCCTCTTAGGAAAAATCCTGGCTAGGCCTATGAGGGCAACAGAAGAGACTATCAAATACATTATTAACTTCTGTTGCAAAATTCATTATTAGCGAAACATACGCTTGCTACTAAAGAACTTTCGGCACTTATATATGCTGTTTAGGAAGTAACGGAAAAAAATTTTTGAATCTTTTTTCCAGATTCGCTGTAATATGAACAATTTTCATTTGCTGATTACGATTACGACATCCATTTTCATCGCAGACTAGTCATTTTCGAAAAATTTGAATTCTAACTGTTTTGAATTCCAGATTTTTTTCACTTTTTTGATTCATTTAGATTAAGGTCGATTTTTGTATGTTAATCACAAATGTGACATCCATTTGGACGAAAATAATTATTCCTTCGATTATTCGAATTTCAAAATTGTTTTCTATTTAGAAATATTTCAAAAATTTCCCAATTTTAAAAGTTTCAGTGGTTTCTGGTCACTTTTTTTGTAGACCACGGATTTAACATTAATTTCAAATGCATGCCATGTCAGTAATTTTTTCAAAAATTATCCTCCATGTTGTTAGCGGATGCTAGACGAAAAATAAGCCTAAGCTAATGTGGGGTTGCAGCTCGCTTCGCTCACTCCGCTCGCTTTGCTTGCTCCGCTTGCTGCAACCCCATCAGCTCAGGCTTATTTTCTGTCTGGTACCAACGTGAATGCACATAGCTATACCTAAGACTAGTTCTGATTGAGAATTGTACTGTTTCTAATTCATATCTGGGCATAGCTTTCTAGGGTCCAGGGTTGAGGGAGGGGTGGAATCCCAGAATAATGGACCAGTAAATTAAATGGGGTATTTTTATTACGCAACACTATTTTTTGTACAAGCTTCTTTGTGCATGTACAAAGATCTCCGAAAAAGTCTTCAAATGAGTGTACAGATTTTTTGTAGATATATTATATAAATATATCACTAAATATACACATTTTTAAATACTACCAGTGTGTGACCTGCGACCCGCATGCACATGCTGTCCTAAATGTGATAATTCGGCCTGAATTTATTTGATAATATTAGTTCGGTGCAAAGCGCCGAAATTTTTATGAGAATTTGATAGAATTTACAGATAAAACACGACTGAGAAAGCTAAATTAAGTTTTACTACAAAATCAGAAATATTACAGAAATTGTAATATGCCAATTAAATCTTGTAATAAACACCACTGCGCTTATAAACCCAATGTAACGTTAAGATAAATTAGTCAATTTTATCATTGAAGGGCAAAAAAAATGCAGAAATAATAAATATATTTTTGCACAAAATTGTTAAAAACAGTAGGAATAGATACAAAAGTTATTTAAATCTGCATAAAGATGCCTAACAACGATTGATTTTAAAATGTTTAATGTCCCTCCCTTCAAACTGAATACAGTTTATTAGCGATATTTTGCGCGAAGCGCCGAAAATTTTTGGAAATTCCCTGAAAAATGCTTTAAAAAACGTTAAAATTGCTATAACTTTGCCCCAGAAAGTATTTTAACATTGTATGAAGATGGCTCCAAGAATAAATGCATGAGCCGAAATCGATTTATGGCGAAAACCTACAATTTTTGGGCATTTTTGGTGCCTCGCTTGTGATTTTCGGCCAAAAATTGATCATTTACTCCCACCCCAACTTCGGAAAATTTTAAACCACCCTCAGCCGTTTTTGGCGGTAACTTGCACTTTTTGGCTATTTTTGGCCGAAAAACTTTAATGTAACGGGGGATTTTGGCGATACTTCACCAACGCTTTTCCGCCCCGCATCCCCTTCTTAGTCAGCAAATTTTTGACCGCCCTCACACATTTTTGGCGAGAACTTGTATTTTTTTGGCAATTTTTTGGTGTTTTTGCAAATTTTGGCCAAAAATCGGAGCCGCTTACCACACCCCTCCCCCTAAAAATAGAAGAAGAAACATAAATATAATAGGGGTTTCGGCAATCCATCACCAACGCTTTAACGCCCCGCATTCTCAATCCAAGTCGCAAAATTTTTGGCGCTTCGCGCCGAAATGAGTAATTGCGTGCTCTTATTTCTTTATAATAGCAGAAATTGCATTCCAAAAGGAAAAATGTCAGATTTTTCGGCGCTTCGCGCCGTTTTACGATTCTTAGTGATTTTTGCCCTAAGAGACCCATAAATTACCTAAAACACACTACCAAAATTCGAACAACTCTGTTTTTGCCACACTAAAATCGCTACTTTACCATATAATAGTACCTAAAAATTTGTGTAGTTAAATGTACAAAGACTTTTGGAAAAGATCTTTGTACATGAACGAACGGAACTTGTGCAAAAAAACTGACTGCTTTCAGACGTCTATCCGCCTTGATTTCACAAGTTTTCCGGCGCTTCGCGCCAGATTTTTATCAAGTCAAAGAAAGTTATTGATTTTCTCGCACAAAATTATCGAAAATTTCAGTATTTTTAGAAAAAATATTGCATTAAAACTGATTTTATGTAGTACACAATGTGAAACACCGAAAAAACGCTATTCCGCGCGTTAAGGGCAAATTTTTGTACCTATTTTTGACTGTTTTAGGAAAAGTTGGGATACCGCCCCCCCCCCTCCCCCGACGATTTTCGCAGTCGCCTTCCCTAAACATTGCGTACCTACATACAAACAAATGTATGCATCTTGCTTCCATCAATATACATTAGATCAATCAATGCGGAGCCAGTTTTGGGTTCATAGCGATGCTCGTTATGATTAGAAACCCGAAAAATGTTGTTTCAAAAAATATGAAAAATCAGTAATTACGAAATTTTCCCTATTATTGAAAATTTTAATCTTCTGCACGGATTTTCGGACAATTTCTGCAGTGCAAAAATGCTTTTAGAGGTAAGATTTCACACATATCATGGCGCTTTGTGACGAATTGATTTGATTTAGTTATTTGCTATTAGTGTTTGGGCCTCACCGCGCCGATTGCAGCAATTTTACTGCAAAATGCGTTTTAGAGAGGTAAAATTCCGAAAATTTCTGGCGCTTCGTGCCATTTCGATAAATTATTCAGTTTCTATTCTTCGATGAAATGCCAGAAATCGGCTAAAAAAGCTGTTTCAGAGAAGGTCTGAATGTGCAATTTTAGGAGATAAACGTATTACTGACCGTTATATTAGTTGCATTACACTAAATTTACAATAACTTAATGTCGAAAAACTCGTTTTGAGTCTCGTTCGCCATGGACTTTCTGGAAAAAACACCGGTTTTTCAACTTGAGCGCCCAATTTTTACACGTTTTTCAGACCTACAAAAATGTGAACCAAAATCAGAGATGGGGAAAAAATTTTGCGTATGGTTCACATTGCGAGCCAAATCGCTATGGAAAAAACGGTGTAAATGCCAAGTGCTCTTGTCAAAAATACCCCAATTTCGACTTCAAACAGCCTGAAAAAACCCCAATAAGTGGTTAAGCGTAGGCTTGAAAAAACTTCAATCGCTAAAAAATGGCCTCCAACGCCCTCTAAAAACCCTAAATGGGGTTACCCCCCCCCCACCAACTTAGTAATTCTATTCCCTCTGACACCTGTCGTTGTTGTCGCCCGATCATCCCCCACTACAGACATAAAGCTACAAATTAAAATTAGCTGAACAGTATCACTTGCTTACGTCAATATCTATATAAACATCTTCTGATTAACAAATCAGCATCGCGCTTGTCCAAATTTTAACCATATTTACAACAGTAAGCACGACGGCAGGTATATCTGAGAGGTTTCGGTTTTTTGAAAGGGAGATAATAGAAGAATTCGCTTCTGGTTTTTTTCGTTTTTCTTTACACTCAAACCCAAACTATACTTTATTTTTTATCTATAGCCTGTTCCTATCCAGACGGCCCATTTCCACTTTAGGGCTTATTACTTTAGCGTAATATCTCAAGGGTTTGGTTGCTGCGGTAAATTGTTAGATTAATCATCAGCGTAACATTAAGACATATGAGCACTGCTGATAAGAATCAGTCAATTCGTTTCAATGACTTGCCTCAGATTTCGACCAAACTTTACACATATGTTTACGCATATGAGGAATTAATCTATGGAAAATATTTTTGCGTGTTGTCGTCTTACTGTAAAGAAATGGCTAAATAAATATTACAGTGAGCCAAAACTGATTATTGGGTTTGCCCCCCAGAAAATCATTCTTCCTCCATCAGTTATTAACAGATTTGATCAATTCTTTCTTCTGTAGGTAGGCAATTTATGCACGTCGCGTAGCAGTACACATGACATCTCCGCTACATTTGACCACACCTGGGCGTGGGCTGGGGGAGGTTTTGGGAGGGTATGCACCCACCCTAGAAACCAAAATACCCCTCCCAGAAACTAGAATGCCTCCCCCAAGAATACAATTTTTGAATTTTTTTTGTTTTTTACCCAATTTTTTGCTGCTAATGGATAATGCTCGATGAGAAACGTTGAAAAATTGTGTATTTTCGCCATACCACCATTTTCAAGACCATTTTTTAACCTTTGAAAAATCTTGTACTCTCCTCACCAGAATTTTGGTGCTGCCCACGTATGCATTTCACTGCTTTACGCACAGTATCCGATGAGGTCTACTCGCTTTCCTTTTAGTTTAATTATAAATAAAAGAAATTTTATTTTTCAGCTTTTTTCATCATTTAATAGAAAATTAAATTCTCAGATAATAACTTATCTACTACATATGTAAGTTTCTGGTCAAAAGTCATGGTGTTATGAGCCATCAAATACTGAAATTTCCCTACGCTTAAAAATTTTTCTCTAATCTGGAAGGTAGAACATTAAAACCGTCAGAAACATACAATATAGAGTCGAATTCACTGCTTAAAATATAAAGTGAATCGGTATTATATAGTTGCAAAGGAATGAAAAAAACATCAGCGAATCATAAATTTTTTATTAGAAGTAACGTCTCTTTGAACTCTGCCAGAAATGACGGAGTACCTTTCTCCTGTGCTCGCTTTCAGCGCAAGTTTACGAGTCCTAAGAGTCCTATGAGTTCCGTTGAGTGGTGGATCCAGGATTTTCCTTATGAGGGGCTGTACCCCTAAGGAGGGGGGGGGCGGAACCTTGACTTGAGCGTAAAAATTAGCCGTTTTAACCCGAAAATCGCTAAAAATCGCTTTAAAATCCTTAATTTTATGCACTTTTTTGGGCCAATTAGAGGGAGGACGGCCGCCCCCCCCGCCCCCACTAAATCCGCCCCTAGTTCCGTTTTACAGGGAAATCGGGTTTCACCATCTTTTGACGAGTTACGAATTACGACTACGACTTACGAGTAACGAGCAACGGGTTAAGAGTTCATACTTTCGAGGGTTTCATCATGGTATCCGTAGGACACATAAAAACTCATTTTTACGAATACTTTTTAGACCTTTTTACGAGTACTCGTAACAAAATGTATATCTTTTCTGTTGCGAATGACAAGCTTCGTTAGTCATTGTCTCTGTTCTAAACAGCATACCTATGTAATCAACTGCGGATTTTATGCCGCTCGATAGAAAAACATAGAAAGTGTTAAGTAATGTTTGGGATACAGTCAACAAGAATTAATAAGCTTCTAAGAAAATTTATAACTTTAAATTAAAACGAAAATAATAATATTAGTTATAATAATATGACGATAATAACAATAATAATAATAATAAAAATATTAATGATAATAATAATGGTAATAATAATAATTAATACTAATAATAATAATAATAATAATAATAATAATGAAATTTACTATAGAATAACAATAATAACAACAACAACAACAACAACCAATAATAATAATAATAATGATAATAATAATAGTAATAATAATAATAATAATAATATTAATAATGAAATTGATAAAAATAATAATAATAATATTAATAATGAAATTGATAAAAATAATAATAATAATAATAATAATAATAATAATAATAATAATAATAATAATAATAATAATAATAATAATAATAATAATAATAATAATAATAATAATAATAATAATAATAATAATAGTAATAATAATAATATTAATAATAATATTAATAATAATATTAATAATAATATCAATAATAATATCAATAATAATAATAGTAACAATATTAATAATTAAAAAATTAAGAATAATAATAATAATAATAATAATATTATTAATATTAATATTAAAAATAATTTCAATAATAATAATAATAATAATTATAATAATAATAATAATAATAATAATAATAATAAAAATAATAATAACAATAATAATAATATTAATGATAATATCGATAATAATATCAATAATAATAAAAGTAAAAATATTAATAATTAAAAAATTAATAAATTTTCAGAATTCTAATCAAAATGTCTGATTTCCGCAAGTCACGGAAATATATCTAACTAATTGTAATATTTTTCATTAAAAAAGCTGCGAACATTACTAACAAAGGCTAAAGAAATAAAATTTTTGATTTCTGCTTAACAACACAGCTTAAGAATCGAATTTTATGGGATTTCTCTAAAAATTTTTTATGAAAAATATATTATTTTTCAAATTCTTACGCTTTACATGTGCTGGTGCTGCCAGTATATGTATTATGTAGGTGTGTGCACAAAAGTTAAACAAATTGAGAAAAACAAATCAGAAAATTATTAAAAGCATCAGTCTGCCACTTCTTTACGAGTTCTACGGACCTCTTTTTGATCCGTGATAATATTACAATATTTACGAATCTGTTCACTCCTAACATTCGATCGTAACATCGTTGTGAAACCGCCCAGTCGTTATTCGTGAAATAACAGTCGTAAAAAGTACTCGTGGGAATCCGTAATTCGTAGCCCGTGGCTCGTAAATCTCAGTTTTTGGTGAAACGGAAATTTGTAGCACTCGTAGCCCGTACTCGTGAAACCGTCACCCGTAACCCGTAACTCGTAGCTTTGTGGGTAAACCGGGCCCTGGATGTGTGCACGCGTGACTTATGAACAATGTGGGTACACGACTGCGCTGATGACCATAAATGGGCAACACCAAAATTCTCGGGGGAGCGATACAAGAATTTTCAAAGGTCAGAAAATTGTCTTAAAAATGGTGGCATGGCGAAAAACACCATTTCCAACGTTTTTCATCGAACACTATCCATTGGCATCAAAAAATGCGAAAAAATAAAAAAAATTAAAAATAGAATTCGGGAGGGGATTATTTTAGTTTCCGGGGAGGGGGGTATTTGGCCTTCTGACTGGTACATACCATCCCACGCTCACGTGTGCTGATGACTGTTTTCTATGAAAATTTCCAAAAATAAAAATTAAGCGGAAATGCACTTAGCGGCAAAACAAGTTTTTACATATTCTTTACATCAGGCACCTATCACGGAAGGTCACAACGCTAAAGGTTGAACAATAGACGACGTAATGTTTTAAATTAGGAAAAGTTAACGGCGTATTTCTTCAAATCTGAATCTTCATCAACGTATTTTTTTCCGAAAAAAGATCTACATAATTTTTTTAAAAAATGAGCCTCTCGGTTTGAAAAAAGCCTTGAAAAATTACCAGTAGAGATCAAATATTCGTATATTTTATTCCCGAAAATCAACAGTTAAAAATTTCAATATAGCGATCCTCTAGGTTTGAAATTTGGCGTCGTTATACCAACCTGTTCGAATTTGTACGCAAAATTAACATTTTTATGACTCGTTCGTCGCCTTTTGATGTACGTTTGTACGGTATTGCCCGTATGTTTTATTATTCTCTTGCATCCTTCGTCATTGTCGCATTAAAGCAATAAATTATTCGAGTCAGACAAACGTATGAAAAAGAACGTCTACTTTACACTAAGCGTTTTTAATTATTTTGGCCCCGCAGTTAAAAGAATAATGACGAATTTTTTCAAATCTTATGATTAGTGTAATTGCTCAAAACTTTGATTATCGTATTTTTTCAAGACTATGCTCTACGTACTTTTCCAAAAACGAGATTGACGTATTCTTTAAAGCACTTCGAAGAGAAAACACTGTCATAAACACCAATTTAATCTGCTTTCCAATTTTCTTATATACTGCAGCTGCTCAAAATAGCGCAACAAACGAATACATAAGCGTTACACTTATACAGATTTTGCATTGCCATGTAGAGCAATGCGCACCACTATACCGCATGCAATAAGGTTAGGAAAGGCTGATTCAGGAACAGTACCTGAGGTGAGACGGGAGTGACCCTGAATGGGACGTGTGACACATTTATGCAGCTAAAATAAAATATCTCAGGAATCAGCGGACCGATTGAATTGAAAATTTCGGGTATGGAAAGGATGTGCCAGCAACACGAGTATGGGACCTTGGCACCTCTAAATCTCTAAAATGATTGATTCTAGATGGGGTGCTTCCAGAGGAGGGGTGAACCTCAACAGACTAAAAATTAAAATATTTACGAAAACAGGTTTTGTTCTAATTGAGCCGAATTTTCGTTTTAGAACGAATATTTTCCAATCATACCTTAGGTAGATACTCAAGTAGGAGTCCCTTTAAACCGACCAGCTTTTTTCGATTCTGTTTACCGACCATGCCCCAGCGCCGACGACCCGATCTGGCAAAATAGAATCAACATTTTATAACAGAAAGCCTATGGCTTATATAATCCGCTTTAAGCTAACCAGATTTTTGAAATTTTGTTTGACCGACCATACCACATCACCGACCGTTCCATTCGGCCGACTAGATTCAAATATTTGTAACAGAAATATTATGAGCAGTAAGAATTCCTCTGAGCTGACCAGACTTTTGAAATTATGTGTTGATCGACCCTACCACGTCGCCGACTATCAATCTCACCAACTTGGTTCAAATTTTCGGAAGTCCATGATCATCAAGATTCCCTTTAAGCCCCCTTCAGATTTTCCCATCTAGCCGACCTGACCCGAGTTATTATAACAGAAAATTCATGAGCAGTAGGAATTCCTCTAAGCTTACCGGATCTTTGAAATCTTGGGTTGATTGACCCTAACCCCAACCGTTCCATATTGCTGAATGGATTCAAGTTTTTGTTCGAGAAAATCCATTAATAGTCGCGAGCTGATCGGATTTTTTTGAATTTTTTCCCTGATCACACCACAACACCAACCTCCCACCTGTCCTACTAGCGTCGAATTACAGTACTAGAAAATTCATGATCAGTAGGTATCATAGGTGAGCGGCATCAAAATTCTGAGGGGTGCAAGATTTTTCACGGGTCAAAAAATGGCCTTAAAAATGATGGTATGGCGAAAAACACTATTTTTCAACGTTTCTCATCGAGCACTATCCATTGGCATCAAAAAATTGCTAACAAACAGAAAAAAGTTTCAAAAATTGAAATCTCGGGAGGGGTATTTTGGTTTCTGTGGGGGGAGCTATTTTTGATATAAATGCTAAGAATATGTGGTAAAATTTGTACGAACATGCTTTGCTGCGAAAAGTTAATATGGTGTTGTGAATGAATAAATAGAGAAAATCCACTTTGAAACAACAACGTGTATTTTTAAATGAATGAAACATTCAATAAATTATACTATGATCTAAAAGCGGGGTACTCGGGCGCCTACCATTTGTTCGCTAAAGCCCGCAAGCTTCACCCGTGTATTAATTGTCCTTGGTAAAATCATGGTTAGCTAAAAAGCCCACCTACTCTTTGCATAAACCGCCTTCTAAAAAGTATATCCCAAATAAAGTGATTGTAGGCGCGATTCACGGACAGTGGCAGGCCGATCTCGTAGACCTATTGTGAGCACGATTGACGAACAGTGGCAGGCCGATCTCATAGACCTGCAATCTCTAGCCAAACATAAGGATAATTTTAAGTACTTGCTCAACTGCATAGATTTGTATTCAAAATACGCATGGGTGGTTCCCCTGAAGACCAAAAATGCAAAAGATGTTGTAGACGTGTTTAGGCATATTTTGGATATGGGCCGGAAACCATATGAACTGCAAACGGATGCTGGCAAGGAGTTAGTAAACAAAGAGTTGCAGTCGTTTCTAAAATTGGAAGATGTGCATTTTTTCACCACTAAAAGCGAAATGAAGGCTAGCATGGTAGAGCGTTTTAATCGGACCCTCAAAGAAAAATGTGGAGATACCTTACGTGTAACAACACCTATATGTACATTGACGTTATTGGTAAGCTAATTAAAAAGTATAATAATCCGTGCATAGAGCTATAGGCGTAGCTCCCGTACATGTTAGCGAGAAAAACGAGCGAGAAATTTTGAATAGGGCGTTCAGGGTAGAACCGTTGAGCCCATAAAGTTTAAAATTAATGTAGGCAACAAAGTTTGTATAAGTAAAGTTAAGCGAGTGTTTGAAAAAGGGGTGTGGCCCAATCGGACCGAAGAGTATTTTATACTTGGTGAAAAAATTGCACGCACCTCATCCGTCTATTTGTTGAAAGACCCGAAGGGCGAAAAATCGGAGGGTTATCTTTCACGAACAAGAACTGCAAAAAATTGATGCATCTGTAAAAGATTTGTTTATTAAAGAGAAAATTCTGAAAACTCGAAAATGCGCTGAAAAAACGGACTATTTAGTGCGGTGGCGTGGTTACTAAACCAAATTCGATTCGTGGGTCTGTAGCCTAGTGAAGTTATAAATAATAATTCTAGTCCTACTTTAATATAAAAAATGGAGACTGGTCAGTGTTTTGTCAACCATATTCTCTATCGTTTATCACAATATACCTATTTGTCTAATGATGCAATCGGGGGGGGGGTATCTCTGGCTAAAATGACCAATCATTATAGGCAAGCAATGCTCGAACTAGATGAAAATGCTGCTTTAGGCTTCTCGAAGTACACCAGAATACGCTTAAAAAGAGGAGATCTATGTGTATTATTCAAGTTATGGGAATTTTTAAGTCCAGAAGCTATGTTTTACTTTGCAAATGTTTTCACAAAAAATATTGATGAGCACATCACCTCATCTATGTCAACCGTTTTGATCTAAAGAGTGTGCAGAGTTTGGAAAACAGTGTGCAGAGTTTTAGAAAAAGTGTGCAGAGTTTCTGAAAAAAGTGTGCAGAGTTTCGGAGAAAGAGTGCAGAGTGTCGAAAAATGTGTGCAGAGTTTCGAAAAAGTGTGCATAGTTTCGAAAAAAGTGTGCACAGTTTGGGAAAAAAGTGCGGCATTTGGAACATTTTTTACACGTTATAACATAGGAAATGTGCAGAGTTTGGAAAAAAGTGTGCAGTCACTGAAAAAGTGTTCAGAGTTTCAAAAAAAGTGTGCAGAGTTTCGAAAAAAAGTGTGCAAATTTTAGAAAAAAGTATGCAGAGTTTCGGAAAAGTGTGCAGAGTTTCTAAAAAGTGTGCAGAGTTTCAAAAATTTATAAATACCGATGCTGAAATTGAGTTTAAAACCATTCTAGAAATGGAACACCCCGTTACATGCACTGTTTCTGGTCCAACAAAATCAGGAAAAACAACATTTGTGAAACAATTTATTAAAAATAGAGAAATAATAATTAGTACAAAAATTGATAAAATCAACTGGTTTTACAGTGAAGAACAGCCTCTGTACTATAAGATGAAAAACGAAATTTTTGATAAAGGCTTGCCAGATTTTAGCATTCTCAAATAAATTAGTCATGTAGCCCAGCTGATAGTTCTTGATGATCTTATCCATGAAAGTATGGGAAATCATGAAATTATTGAATTATTCACTCGTAGTTGTCATCATTGGAACATTAGTGTTATACAAATTGTGCAAAGTCTATTTTATGATGGCCTTTGTACCTCACGCATCAATTGTGATTATATTGTTTTATTCAAAAATCCAGAAAATCAGCTGCAATCGCATATTTTATCGCGTCATTTATACCCTAGTAATACAAAATATTTCAACTTGAATCATATGTTGATGCCACTTCCAGGCCACACGGGTACTTGTTCATTGATCTGACACAAAATGTAGATGATTTGCACAGGTTGAAAACAAGTATTTTGAGCAAACATCCTACATTTTATGTGCCGAAAATATAAATATGCATAATGATCTAATTGCAAATTACAAAAAAGGCTCCTCAAAGACTTAAACGAAACATTAGTTGTTTACATTTGTTAAGTATTGCGAGAAAACTCCAACGCAATGCGCTTATGAATAATGCTAGTAAAGATCAAATCTTATGTATTCGAAATTGGCAAACAACTTTCAAAATGGCAACATTCCTTTCACTGATAAAGATATTCACAGACTGAAGCGATATAAATCACAGATAAGATATTTGGCAAAGAATAAGAGTGCAAGTACTAAATGCAAAAAAGATTTAATTATTCAGAATGGTGGATTTTTACCTCTTTTATTGACACCTATTCTATCAGTTGTGGGTAGTTTACTAGCAGAAGCGATTATAGGCAAGAAATGAAGCATACAGAAGAAAAATAGTTCTAGTGCCAGCAGATAAACCTTACAGCAAAATGCAAAATTGCTATTACAGTATATTAATGACGATCCTAGTATAGACATTGAACCATCGGATGAGATTGTGATTGATAGTCAGAAAATATATAGATCAAATATTGTTGATTTGGTTCACGACTTCACGCGTGATCATAAAACCGTACCCGCTGCAATTGGTGCAAAAGAGTTGGCTAGGGCCCTTCAAGGTCCAAACGCCCCACTTGAGAGTATAGCTAGTAAGAAACGGAAGAGCGCAGTGGCACCTGAAGGCGACTTTTCCTGGTATAAAGAAAATCTATAAATAATAGAAATGTTCAAGCAAAAAACAATACAATAAAAACGTGCATGTACAATTCAATCCTGAAAACAGTGGCCTTTGGCTACAATATTACGCAAAACAAGCCTCACAAACAGGGCATGGCCTAGAAGGCTATAGAGGCGTACCATACCAACGAGGTGGCGGATTGGGGAGTTTCTTCAAATCACTATTCAGAATGGCCGTGCCTGTTTTGAGATCTACTGGCAAAAGCGCAGGGAGACACGCATTAGTGGCTAGTGCTAATGTTGCATCAGATGTGGCACGTGGAAAACCCTTATTTCAGTCTGCCAAAGAACATTCCAAGCATGAGGCTTCGCAATTCTTAAATGAGGCATCCAAGAATTTGTCTGGTGAGGGGCTAGGCGTGCGCCAAAAGTCTTTAAATATGAATAATGAGTTTGCATTCACAAAAGCAATTCGAAAAAATGGCTCCAATAGACGTAAAATCTATTCCAAGTACGAAATCTAAACTCGATCTTTTCACTGTCCCTCCTACCCAAGTTTCTGTTAAAAGAGGATTTTGGGGTGAAGTGCAGCCTATGCACCCAATACCTAATAAAGGCCCCTACGAATTCAGAATCCCATCCGATCCGCACTATTTGCAAATGAGCAGAAGTTATATATACATGGCGCTAAGAATTGAAAAAAACAACACCTGCAGCACTACCCAATTATGCGCCAATCAACCTTATAGGCAAAACATTTATAAGCAAGTCAAGTGTTTTTTAGGCGGCCGATTAGTGTTTGACAGCTCCGATTTATACAAATATAGGGCATATTTTGAAAGTGAAAGAAATTATTGTTTTGAAGCAAAATTGTCTCATCTTCAGTCTGCGCTGTATTTTCACGAAAACTGAGGCTATTGTGAACGTCGACGATAATAAAGGGTTCAAAGAATGAGCGGCGCTCTTTAAAGACTCGTGTGTTGTAGAAGTATCTGCGCCTTTACAGATTGACTTGTTCTCCTAAGACAGGTATTTGCTGAATTTCACAGATTTTCTACTAGAATAACATAGAAACAGTAATAATTTTGTCATACAGTGTTTTGAAGATATTCCACTAGAACGCGATGTTTTAGTAATGAAATTGCTTGTTCGGAAAGTAGAGGTGTTAGAAAGTGTGAGTTTAGCACTTGAGCAAACAATGATGACATATACTGCCAAATACCCTGTAAGAAGAGTTGCCATGACAACTATGCACATTTCAAATCCGTCCAGGAAAACGCCTAATTTCGCATTGTTTACAGGCCAGCTGCAGAGACGTTTAGTCTTTGTTTGTGTTGAGGGAAAAGCATTTTGAGGCAGTTTGTTAAAATCACTAATTAACTTAAACCCATTTAGCATTTATGATGTGAAAGTAACGTGCAGAGGGCAAACTCATTCACTAAATATGTCATTCAAGCAAAATAGGTTTATACAGGCATTTAATCAGATGTACAATGTGCTTAATATTGGCATAATAACAAAGGAAATTTTATCAGCAGAGATGACTTCAAAACGAGTCATTGTTTCTTAGTGTTCGACCTTACGCCTGATGCAGACAATAGTGGGCATTGGGATCTAGTGTGCGAAGGAACAATAAGTATAAATGTCAAGTTTGAAAACGCTTTGCCCGATTCTGGAGTAGAAATTATTATATACGCTGAATTTGATAATTTAATAATGATTGATAAAAACCGCAACACTTTTCATGATTTTAATGCTTAGCAATGAATACACTTGAAATACTACACATTTTAGAAGTAGATCCTGCTCTGAACAAATATTTGCAGGGCGTCTTCCCTATTGATCGCCTTCCGCCTATACCACACTACCCCGCTGCAGTAATAGCCAACTTGGATCAGGGGCGGATTTAGGGGGGGGCGGGGGGGGGGCGGCCGCCCCCATTGGCCCAAAAAAGTGCGAAAAATTAAGCATTTTTGAGCGATTTTTTGCGATTTTCGGGTTAAAACGGCTAATTTTTCCGCCCAAGTCAGGGTTCCGCCCCCCCTTAGGGGTACCGCCCCCCTTAGGAAAATCCTAGATCCGCCACTGACTTGGATTCCAGCTATAAACCAGGTTCACACTGGGTGGCCATGTCCTCTAATCGTAGATCGCATTGTGATTTTTTTGACAATTATGGTCAAAAACCTCTTGTTGAGCTCAAAGAATATATTGAGAAAAATGCAACATCGTACCTGTACAATAAAATGAGGGTTCAGGATCATTTCTCTACATCATGCGGCCATATGTGCATCTACTTTCTGCATTTTCGAGCAAAAAGCAAAAAGGATTTCATTAAAAGAGTCGTTAAGTCTATGCAATAGCCCAAAATCTATAGATACTTTGAGAAAATGTGAAAAAAAACACAAAAACATGGATCCTAAACAGTTTTACATGATGCTCCCGAGCGATTCTCAAGAATCAAATACCACCTCTACCTTCATTACAAAGCTACCTAGACACATAATGCTCAATGGTGATTGGGAAGTAGGCGTAGGCAAAATAATCGATGCAAACACTTGGAATAATATATCCGAAGATCAGAACATGATTCATTACTTTACATTTAGACTTAATTGCATAATCTGCCAGGTGAACATAAAGGTCCAGGAAGTCATACACTGTTTGATAAATTTCTATGATGTTCAGGCTTGGTTTACACTTCAACTCAGTCTTCGGGCATAGTTTTGTCTTACTTTGGCATATTGAAGGCAAATTTAAGAGTGAGTGGCAGTGGTAGCAAGAGCGGACCACTGCTTATAAGTATTGTAGGGGATGTATTGGGGGACTCCTGCTTTCCCAGAAAGTTGTGACTCGGTAACCAAAGTTTAGCACAATAGTATGTACTTTGCGACTATTCTCACTTTGATCTTAGTTTACACTTAGCTTAGCTTATTCTTAGTCTAACCCCTAGCTTAGCTTAGCTTGTTTAGGCTTAATTTACCCCTTCCACTCCTCAACTATGTCCTCATATGTTACAGCGTTAGTATATGCGTTACCACTGCCTATTCTTAACCATTGTCTATCTGTTAACCCTGCCTATCCTTTACCATTGCTCCCTGGTCCTTATCCCAGGAAGCAAGGCTCCACCCCATAGCTTATGCTTAACCATGGTATATGTTATATTATTAGCCTATGTTATAAGATAGGCTATTTTTAAGAATTGCCTATCCTTAACCCTTGCCTATCTTATAGCACTACTCGCCAGGGTGCCATGCATAACTATGTATATGATCTTTCAACAGTCGACCGAGATAGATAGCAAAGAAAAATGCTTCAATGGAGCAAAAGAGGTGAATTTAGTTTAATTTCTTCATTGCTAAGGGTGTAAAATGATGGCACTAGGGAAAACTTCCCTATATGCGCAGAAGCCATAGAAATGTGCTAAACACTTAGACTTACCCTATACAATGCAAAAATCGAAGTCTATTCTGTTGCCAGTGAAAAATGAGAGTGTAGTCACAAAACGTCTTTAAGTGTTTCGCAAAAGAGCATTGAAGACACTTTCATGACTATCAAATAATCAATGTATTATTTATTTAATGAAATCTTGACCTTCCACAACGCTCTGGCGTAAAAGATAATAGTGCAAACCTTACACCTGCATGGCTATGTCAATAGTTTGAATGAAAAACCACAAAAAATTTCTTCAAATTTTCCGAAATAGGGTAATTAAAATACTCACCATTGCAGTCAAAATTACTGCGGAAAATCTACAGAAACGCGCATAGGCCGCCGAATATAATTCGATTTTTGCGTTGTATACGGGAAGTCTAACTGTTTAGCGCTTTCCTATGGCTTCTGCGCATATAGGGAGTTTTCCCTAGTCTCCTCCGTTTACATCCTTAACAATGAAGAAATTCAAGTACAAGTATGTTCACCTTTTTTGTTCTATCGTAGCATTTTTCTTTGCTACTTCCCTTCTTTTATTTGATATATCAGGCCAGATATCTGTACTAGCCAGTCAAACAAGATGAAGAACAAGGAAGATCGTTTGAGTTTACGCAAATTTGGTCATATCCTTTGAACAATGATCGCTTTAAAAGAAGGGAAGTGTCTAATGAAGGGAGCAGCCGTGAGGAAGACAACCGTCCAAGGGTAGGGGGTGGCCTTAGAGGAAGGGAACCATGAGGGTTGGAGTCCCCCTCCTTGACTTTCCGCACTCCTAAGCTACTGGACCAACCAGCCACAACCGACTGACCAACCAACTGCAGATAAAGGACCGATCAACTTGTGCCAGATGACCGACCAACCGCCTAGAGTCAGGTAAGACTGCTCCAAGCTGTACGCCTTGTAGAGGTGGAGCAGCTTAAGGTGTTTACGCTAAGCAATGGCAGCGTTTAATTTACACTTTAAATTCTTATTTTACACTCAGTTTGTATCTAATTCTCTCTACTTTTTTCAGATTTTTGTGTCGTGAAGAGGTGAATACTTCGGAAGAAGGACTTTTCAATTTCTTCACCCGTATTTCACATTAATCATATTAATTTTTTTGGCTGAAATATACTTCACACTTTCTATTTGTTCACTCTATATCATTTAATTTCTTACTTCTTCTTGTTTTTGACATTAATAAAGTTTATACTTTTCGATTTTATACACCTCTATTTCAACAAATCCCTTTTTGTTCCAGGTTTTTTAACCTAAGAAGCTACCCATTTTATAACCATTTTTTAATTGGATAGAGCACAAGTGTACAGCAATAAAGCACTTTTTTGCAGCCAGTTTTGAAATTTTTCAATATTGAAGGCCAAAATATATGCACGCGTCATTCCTAATAATGAGGGTTTCACAGTAAAGTCGTTTGAAAAAAGGCGGAAATTAGACTTGTGTATAAACCGCAAATTGAATGAATAAAAATCGAATTTTACGTGCGAGGTATTAACCCTCGCGTTCCGTGGTGTTTTTTGAAGTCAAAGGTTCCTATGCTAGGACGTCGTCCCGTCCTGGACAGGTTAAAATTTAATTAGTCTTAATCATAATAGCGAATATTGGTATCATTTTGTTTGATTTTTTTGCTCTTTCCGATTATGTTTGTCATTTTTTGCTAAATTAACTTTGTAAGAAGGTATAACTAAAAAGCTGCTGCAATACTTGAGCATGGGCATGAGTTGGACATGCATACAATAAATGCAAATAGTATATTTTAGTTGTCTAAAATATCATTTTTGGACTGTAGTAGCGGATTAAAAAGTAGAAGCCTACCAATCTTATACTAATCATTGACCAAAACTTTTTTTGTATTTTAAGTTTTTATGTGATAATCATACAAATGTGCTAATTTTTTAGGATGTATAATTTTAGTTACGAGCTTGAACATTTCAATGATGTAAGTAGGGCTAAAATGAGGCTAGTCAAAGTTTTGTAATCATACAAAACATCTAACAACAGAACGCCATCCTAGTTCACAGGAGCGCGAGGCTTAAAGTTTTCCACGATTTCTATTAAATTTATACGCCTAATGTCCTCTTTCACTTATCCCGCTAATTCAACAGTTAGTTCATTTATCCACCCCATAGACCGCAAAATATGGGTCATCAGTCAAGGGTTATTCGTCGGGATTCCTTTCAAAATCAGGTGACGGGGATCAAAGTAAGCTTGGAGCCTTCAAGCTCTGCTAAAGATCCTTTCAATCATTTTTTGGCCTTCATTCTGCCTCGTGTGCCGTACAAAATTTTCCATTTTTCCGGAATGATGATCTAGACCCCCATGTGCATGTCTGGTAATGAGACTTTAGGGAAAATGAGCCATTTTAAATAGAACAGTTTATAGTGCATGAACTCGTCCAAAAAACAAATTTTCTTAACACCCGATTTTTTCATCGCACGACCCGCCATATGTATAACAAAATTTTCAACCTACTCTGTCGAGCAAGTGAAAAATCGAGCGCTACAGTAATCAGGATTTTATCCAGTGGATCCATGCAATAGATACATACTCGTATGTACATAGTTTAAAACACTAAGTTTAGTCTATTTTACGGAAGCGTGTGCATGCAATTCAATTTTTAACGATCTTGCGACAGCTACTAAAGTGGTTTCTATACGCAGCTGACCCTTGCACACTTTTGCATAACAGAACTTCATATGAATATTAATTGCTATGCACAATATCGCGATTGCTACTTCAAATAAACCGCTTTTGTAATCAATTTGCATTAAATCAAAAAATTATGATCCATACAGATGGTTTCGTGAAACAGACTATCGGTTCCTATGCACATAATGTATTACTTTATCTAAGCGTGCGATCAATCAAAGGATAACGAGCATGTGCTTTGGTCTTATTTTTTGAAATTCGCAAAAGAACGTAGCAGTAGGCCTACCACACGTTGGCATTTGGGCTTACATTCTCATATAAATTTAACAACCCGCACATATTGCACTAGACACCAGAATTCTATTTTTCGTAGCCAGCAGGAAAATTTGCAAGAATGGCGCAAAAATGTTCTTCGTTGCTTTCACAACTATTAAATTAGCAATAACACTAATTATCAGATTTGTAATCTACAACTTAGTTGCAACATTTTTAAATAGGTGCTTCGCAAATTGTTTGATACCCAATGCTCTGGGCGGAACAGTGCTTCTCAATGTAAACTTAACACTTGTGCTAATGACGCAATATTGCGTGTATAGATACAAAATAAAGTATGACCTGTAATGCTAGCATATTTTGAGCATAATCAGCATGTTCCGCCTACTTAGCGGAGTAGCTGAAAGAATTTCTTCTTTTGTCGGGAATCCTTTACACTAAAACGATCACAGATCGAAAAATATTGCTGTTATAGATGAAGGAAATTTGTTTTCTGAGATATTTTAAGCTCCTGCATTATAAAACTAATTAGGCTGCGCAGAAACTAAAATTGAGTTAGATAAGCTTTAGGACACGCAAATAATAAAAATTGTATACTTTACACTTTGGGCAACAACCATTATTTGTACAGAAATTTTAAGGTCAGATTCGTTATGTAAAACTCGGTGGTAACATTTAAAAAAATTGGCCCTGCGCAAATTGTTTGATACCCAATGCTTTGTGCTAATAACGCAATATTGGGTAACCAGAAACAAAACAAACTAGGGTCTGTATTTCCAAGTTTAGGGCAAATTTCAAGTATAATCAGCATTTTCCGCCTAGTTAGCGGAGTAACTGAAGAAATTTCTTTTTTCTTCTCGAACCCTTTACACTAAAACGATCACAGATCAATAATATTGCTTTGAAAGATAAAAAATGGCTTTTGAGATATTGTAACCCTCTACATTATAAAACTAATTCGACTGTACAGAAACCAAAATTGAGTTAGATAAGTTGGGGGACACGCAAAGAGTAAAAAAACTGTATACTTTTAACTTTTGTGCACCAATTATTGAGTGTAAAGAAATTTTAAGGTCATATTCGTAATGTGAAACTCAGGGCGAAATTTTGTAAAAAATTGGCTGTCTGCAAATTGTTTGATACCCAATACTCTGAGCGGAAAAGTGCTTCTCGGTGTAAACTTTACACTTGTGCTAATGACGCAATATTAGACAAAATAAACTAGGATCAGTAACGCCTAGGTCAGGGCACATTCTAAGCATAATCAGCATGTTCTGTCTACTTAGCGGAGTTATTCGGAAAATTTCTTTTTATTATCGAACCCATTACACAAAAAACGATCACAGATCGAGAAATGTTTTGTTTAAAAAGAAAAAATTTTAGATTTTGAGGAATTGTAACTTTCTACATTATAAAAGAAATTGGATTGCACAGAAACCAAAATTGAAATAGATAAACTTTAGGACACGCTGAAAGTAAAAAAGCCGTATACTTTACACGTTTGTGCAAAAACCATTTAGTGTGAAGAAATTTCAAGATCAGATTCGTAATCTGCAACTCAGGGGCAACATTTTCTCAAAAAATTGGCCCTCCGCTAATTGTTTGATACCTAATGGTCTGGGCGGAAAAGTGCTTATCAGTGTAAACTCTACACTTGTGCTTATAACACAATATTAGGTGTATAGAAACAAAATAAACTAGGATCTGTAAAACTTAGGTCAGGGCTTATTTTAAGCATAATCAGCATGTTTCGCCTATTTAGCGGAATAGCTGAAGAAATTTCTTTTTCGTCTCGAACCCTTTTTACTAAAACGATCACACGTCCAGAAATATCGCGTTAAAAGAGAAAAATTCTAGGTATTGAGTTATTGTAACACTCTAGAGTGTATAACCAATTGGACTGCACAGAAAGTAAAATTGACTTAAATAAGCTTCAGGACACGCTAAGAGCCAAAAGCCCGTACACTTTACACTTTGTGCAACAACTGTTCTGTGTAGAAAAATTTTAAGGTCAGATTCGTAATGTAAAACTCGGAAGCAACATTGCTCTGGACGGAAAAGTGCTTCTCAGTGTAAACTTACACTTTTGCCAATAACACAATATTGGTATACAGGAACAAAACAAACTAGGATCTCAATTGCCAAGGTCAGAGCACATTTTAAGTATAATCAGCATGTTCCGCCTACTTAGCTGCGTAGCTGAAAGAATTTATTTTTTCGCCTAAAACCCTTTACACTAAAACGATCACAGATCAAGAAATATTGCATTAAAAGATAAAAAATTGGGTTTTGAGATATTGTAACCCTCTACATTATAAAACCAAATGGACTGCACAGAAACCAAAATTGAGTTAGATAAGTTGAAGGGCACACAAAGAGTTAAAAAAACCCGTATACTTTTTACTTTTTTCCAACAACCATTGAGTGTAGAGAAATTTTAATGTCAGATTCGTAATCTACAGCTCAGGTGCAACCTTAAAAAAATTAGCCGTCCGCAAATTATTTGGTTTTTCGGTTTTCACTCTACACACTCATTACTAACTTGGTATTGAATGTAAACAACAATAAAGAACCTACATCGTTTTTAAATTATCTATGGATTAAAAAATGCACCCCTCAAGTGTGTTCCCTTGTTGCCGTGAGGAAGTTGCATAAATTTCGCACTCGCTGTGATAAATATATAAGAAAAAGGATGGCCGCACACACATAATGTGGCTAGCATTCTGTTCATTTAACAACGTACTGTGACGCATACCAGACATGCACGTTTGAGGGTTGCGATTTCCGGGTAATACAGTGGTGTGCAAAAATTTATAGCCACCTCTCAAACGAAGCAGGAAGCTACTCGTACTTTGGAAATCTTGTAGTGGTTTTTGAGAAAATCAGCGAGTTACTAATCACAAGCATAGGTGGGCAGCACCGAAATTCTGGGGGGGGATGAAAAAATTTCTGGGGGGGGGGGGTGAAAAAATCTTTAAAGGTCAAAAAAGGCCTGAAAAATGGTGGTATGGCGAAAAAACACCATTTTTCGACGTTTCTCATCAAGCTCTATCCAATGGCATCAAAAAATTGCTAAAAAAGCAAAAAATTTTTCTGGGGGGAGTATTTTGATTTCTGGGGGGGGGTATTTCAACTTCTGGGGGGGTGCATACCCCCCAAACCCTTCCCCACGCCCATGTGTGATCACAAGTCTCTAGACCAGTTTTTGTAGTCCAATCTGAATCTGCAAGCGTTTTTAGGCTCAGTAGAATATTTATCGTAATATTACAGTTTATAAAGTCTTTCGGTCATTCTGTATTCCATAAACTTATGCAAATAGTTCATAATGCTAAAATTTAGTAAAAAAACGTTTTTGACAACAGCTAAAACTAATTTTGTATTGTATAGAAGGCACTGATAAATTATATACCGTTTTTGCATTTTAGGAATATTTTGTACTCTGGAGGGCTTTCTAGTTCATTTGATATTCACGTATTTTATGAATTATTTCCTAAAATAGTTGTAGGCGTACAGCTGAAAATTCGAGAAAGAAGAAGATTTATGCATTTCTGCGCATTTTCAATTGAAAATCATTTATATGATTAACAAATGATACGGATTCCAATCGATCTAAATTATGAAATTCGCTGGACACTGCCATAATATAAAGTGCATAAAATTTCGGAAATGTTCTCGTTAATTCGATGAATATAACTTCCAATTTCATTATTGAATTAGAGGAGTTTGCTTACTATCGGCCTCTTTAGAGATTTAAAGTTTTATGCACTAAAAAAACTGTAAGCATAGAAAATGATAGTTGTGCCCTGATATTTGTTATTTTGTACATAGACGCATTGGTTTTGCGGCATATTTCGGCACCTTCAATGTCTGAGACTCAATAACAGATCTCCAATTTTCGAAAAGATGTTTCATAAACTGCGTATTCGTATTTCAATGCTTTTGATCGGATAAAAATATAATCACTATATCATAAATGTTCGATTCACTGATAACGCAGACTGGCTCTGAACTTTTGCACACTACTGTATGTAAACCCCCAGAATAGAAAAATGGGACCAGTTTTAGAGTCCGTTTTGACTCAAAAAGGCTCCATGACTGGCCCCTTCTCAGTATCAGACCAGTCGATGGATATGACTGATAAGCTTGAGCAACACTTTGGCTTGCCGAAGCTATAGTCCGTTTCATTTAAATTTAAGGTTTTTGGGAAAATTTAAAGTGCTTACAAGAGTGATTTAAACTGACAGTATAGTTGTGATATTCTACAGTGTATCGGGTTATCGCATTACTGCATCATCATAAGTTTAAACCACTTTTGTAGCCTGATATGATGAAGATTAAATTAAAAGGAAACCTCAAAGTTAAATGAAACAGACTTTAACAGATTACGATAAGTGCCTCAAACTGATCACCGACCTTCGAGCACACATGCCAGAGTTCCAATCAATATATCATAGGTAGCGCGATAGCGCTACCTATAATATACTTGGTCATCCTTTTTTCTTACATGTTTTTCACAGCGAGTGTGAAATTTGTGTCCCCCTCTCACAGCTATAACGGCACACATCTGGGAGGTGTGGTTTTTTTATCTATATATAATTAAAAAATTCGATGCCACCTTTTTTTTGTTTACACTAAATGCCGAGTTCGCAATGAGTGTGTAGAGGGTAAACCGAAAAATCAAATAATTTGCGGAGGGCCAACTTTTTTAAAATGTTGCCCACGAGCTGTAGATTACGAATCTGACCTTAAAATTTCTTTACACTCAATGGTTGTTGCACAAAAATGTAAAGTATACGGGTTTTTTACTCTTTGTTTGTTTTGAGCTTATCTAACTCAATTTTGATTTCTGTGCAGTCCAATTGGTTTTATAATGTAGAGGGTTACAAAATCTCGTGGAACCATTTTTTACATTCCTTTTAAAGCAATATTTCTTGATCTGTGATCGTTTTACTTTAAAGGTTTCGAGACGAAAAACAATATTTCTTCAACTACTCCGCTAAGTAGGCGGAACTTGCTAATTATGCCTAAAACGTACCCTGACCTTAGCGTTACAGATCCCAGTTGATTTTGTTCCTATAAACCTAATATTGCGGTATTAGCATAGGTTTAAAGTTTACACCGAGAAGCATTTTTGCGCCCAGAGCGTCGTGGATGATGATTTTTTTTAAATGTTCTCCGTAAGGTCAGAATAACGAATCTGACCTTTGAACTTCTCTACAGCCTGTGTTTGTTGAGGTATGAAGAGGTGAACTTTAAATTATATCTACATCTATTTTCTAATGCCGATAGATAACTCCGTATTGCATATTTTTGATCAGATTTTTCTTATTTTAGAGGTTTTTGACTCGTTTTTAATAAATAATTATTTTTATCATAAATGCACTATTCTTAAACTTTAGTGGAATGATAAATATTTTTCAATTATTAACTAAGTATTAAAATCTGCCGATATGTCGAGTTGACGCAGTGGCTCACGCATCCGTTCTCGCATGCAGATTCAGAAAAAGACTAATCGATTCGAATCTTCTGAGTGCTGACTTTTTTCATTTTTAATTTTTCAGGCAAAACCTTGCATTTCATGTGACTTATTCATCTATTTATGTCCTGCGGCTGAATCTTTTTGTTTTTTTTCTGAATTTAGCCTTAGTTTTTGAATGGGAGTGTAAAGGGCGCGAAAATCTGGGGCTTAAAAGACACATTCTAGTCGAGTTTTCGACTTGTTTATGCCTGCCAACAACTCCGCTTATGAGATTTTAGAAATTTTTTCTGACAGAAATATACTAAGGATCAAGGGCTATCCTATGCTTGCCAGCAAACTTGTCTACAATCAATGCACAATTAGTATCTGGGATTTAAACTTTACATTCTAGTGGATGAGTAAAAAAACAGATTTTGTCCGAGATTTCTCTGCCAACATTTTCAGTTATTAGTTTGGATGAATTGAATAAAATAGAAATAAGGTAACCTTTAAGGGCTATACATCAAAGCAAGCCGCGTTCAAAAAACGTAATATAGTGTTATTTATGGGGGTGTAAAGTTCGAAATCCGAGATGTAAAATGGGCGAAAAAACAGGTTTTTTTCGTATTTTGATTGGTAAATCATATCAAATATTTTGCGGAACATAAGTTTGGCTCATACAAACGTACTACAATCAAAGGGCTACAAACTGGCCCGGACCGAAGTTATTTACACTCAATGGGGCGTTAGGTTTAGATTTTTAAAAAATTACAATGTGGTGGACAATGGAAAATACAGCTTTGTCCATTTTTTGTTTGCCACTTCCTCTGTTCAGAAGTCGTGCAAGGTCGAATAGGATAAAAATAGAGTACCTTCAAAGGGGTACGCGTCACAGCGAATTGCATTTGTTCACTTCAATAGTTAGCTTTTTCGGTAAATGTAAAGTCAAAATAATGTGGGAGTTTAACGTGTTTCTGCCTTGTATTTTCTGCCAAGTTCTGGGTTATGAGTCTGGACATAATCTCAAGTCTAAAAATTGAGCAGAAACCAAATGTGATACGCCAGTTTTTTCGCACTCAACAGTGCTGTAAAGTTGTTTACATCTGATATTTATTTGTCCTCGGTCCATTGTGTTGACTTAATTTTTTCATAAATGTTGATCGTAATATCACAGTAATATCAGAATTACGAATCCGACTGAAATTTTCTTTGCACTCTATTGTTGTGTAAATTGTGTAAAAACAATCAATAATTGATTATTGATTTTTTGCCATGAATAAGACTAAGGGTCCCTGGGGGATGGTGCCCCGTAAGCCTAAGGGTCCCTGGGGGATGGTGCCCGTAAGCCTAAGCGGTCCCTGGGAGGTTGTGTAGGGCGCGCCAAGACCTGCTCATGGGGAGGTGGCACAAGGGGAGAGGGAGGTAGCACAAGGGGAGCACTAGGGAGTTTCCCGGGAAACTTTGATTATTGATTGATTTTATCAATTTTTTAGTAATTTGCGAACCGGCGGTCAAATTTAGATGAAATTTGGAGACAATGACAAGTATATGCCGAATATGCTAAATTTATGGCTGAGAGAAGGTACAGACATTGCAGAGGGGTCTTAAAAAGGGAGGGGGCTGATTTTGATTGATTTTATCGATTTTTTATGCATTTGCGAACCATATGTTGGATTTGTGTGAAACTTGGGGATAATGACGGGTATATGCCAAACATCTTATATTTATGACTGAGAGGGAGTACAGTTACTGTAGAGAGGGTTTTTAGAAAGGGGCGCCTGATTAGCAATTGATTTTATCAATTTTTATCTATTTATCTTTTTGAAGATTTTTTAAAGATTTTAAGAGATGTACTTGAAGATCACTGAACTAATCATGTTGTTGACTGGTGTAAAGTGTAAAGTAAGCTTAGGGGTTAAGTGAGCATTCCATGGAGGCATGGGATCCCTAGCTTTACCAATTTTTGCATTTAAAGAAAATGTTTCTTTTATTATTAATATTTGAGGAGTCATCCCGATGACACCCATACCAACGATTAAGAAAATAGAACTAATGTAAAGTATGAATTAAGCTTTAGAAAGCAGAATAGTCCTTGAAGGGGGTTTCAAGCAAATTTTATTTATTGATTTAATTAATTTTTTAATTAATTCATCAACTAGAGCTTGGGTCAAGCTAGAACTTTCTGATGATATATTTATGAACCGTGATCCTGGAGCACATAAATTGATATATCATAAGCTATAGACTAGATTGAGCTCAAATTTGAGATTTTTTATGATTGTATGCTAAAATTTTGTAGAAAAGGTGCTTTTTTTAAGCATTTTTGGCTTTTTATTTGCTCAAAAGTGCCAAATTTTGGCGCTTCGCGCCATATACTCATGTTTGGACTATGTTTCGTTCAATCTGTTCGAGTTTATTGATTTTTTTACCTAAATTTTTTCTGTTTTCATGCTTTAGAAGGATAGAACATCGACCGAAACGCCGAAAAACGATGCTTTTGACGCGTACCTACCATTTTTGGGCCCAAAAAAGGCCGTTTAAAGTTTCACACCCCCAGAATTACCATTTGCTGTGCATGTATGGTCATAAGTGCAATGCATACGCACGATCACAAAGGTGAAATATAGTGTGCAAATCAAAATTACTTCATTGAGTTACATAAATCTTACGATACAATTTAGATATTAAGTCTGAATTAAGGGATTATCGTAGAAGTGTGCATTCATTAGTCTAAATTACAGCATGAACGCAAATTTCATAGAACTTTTTGACATATCTCCTTATTTTGCCAAGGCTTCTGATCACCTAAAAAAAATTATCAAGGCAAATTAGCATTGTCTACAGACGTTGCTTATAGTTTTTTCATAACTGAATGTGCAAATAACCAAGTTTAATGTAAAATAATGCAAATTAAGTAAAAGAAAACAAACGTGCTCGACATTGAAAAAAGCCGTCACTTTGGACTGTTTTTCACTATAATTTTATATTTTCCTACATTTACACCAATATTAAGAAAATACAGTAAAATAAGCATAAGGTTGGTATAAAACTTAGACTGATTCCAGTAAAATCTGATACATATCTTGTGGATTGAGTAAACAGTGCGTATTTCTATGTATTTAGATAACATTCTGAGACCAGTGACCTTATTTAAGCATACAGAACCACTGAGGCTGTTCAAGTTGCGCCCATATGGTATAATTATGGGTGAAGTTATTTCTTATAAAGGCTACAAACTAACATTTAACTTGAACAATAACACTGAATCTTCTGCCAGAATAAGCATGAAAAAGCTGATATAACCCAGAAGTACCGAATTTCGTACGTATTTCCTTCTAAAATTCTACAAATTTCATGCAGAGTTTAGAAATCATTTTATTAGAAGGATAGACTTTAAAGGGCCATAGAAATTTCGAGGTTCTTCACATATGCTTATGTAAAAAAGTGATTTTATCTATTAAAAATTGAAAGCAAATCAATTGCTCACGATTTCTGTCTCAACTTTCAGGTGTAATTGCACATTGCTATTAAAATAAGATAAAAATTATTGTGTTTTAGCCGCCTTAAATTATGTCATAGTACTCTGGATGAGTTGGTTACAATAGAAGAATAAGTGTGTGCACGCGCTCTAATTTTTAATAATATAGGGAATATTCAATTATTTTTTACAGGGCTCCAGAAAGACAATTTTTATTAACATGCTAACAAAATTCTTGGTCTAACAGAACAAATTTTTGTATTGTTTCGGAAATTTTTTGTGAAGTTTGGAAAATTTTTTTGTAAAGTTTGGAAAATTTTTTGTAAGGTTTGGAAAATTTTTTGTAAAGTTTCGAAAATTTTTTTGTAAAGTTTCGAAAATTTTTTGTAAAGTTTGGAATTAATTTTGCGTGCTTAAGCATAGGAGTTTTGTAAAGTTTGGAAATTTTTTTGTAAAGTTTGGAAAAATTTTTGTAAAGTTTAGAAAATTTTTTTGTAAAGTTTGGAAAATTTTTTGTAAAGTTTGGAAAATTTTTTGTAAAGTTTGGAAAATTTCTTGCAAATTCGGAAAATTGTCCATATTTGCTGCATCTCTATC
>JAVLUZ010000033.1:181011-304518 GCA_036768485.1 Mermis nigrescens
TCTTCAATAAGCTTATTCCTATACTGAAAATATTTGTTTTTGGTCGGATTTTTATTGTTCAAACAGAGTGTAGAAAAACAAATGGTTAGCAACGTCCAAAATGCACACAAAATTTTTGGCATGTTTTATGCACTCGTTCCAACTTACAGGCGAATTGAGAACCTTCATTGAGCGCAAATTGACGGGTAAACGTAAATATGCTATGTGCCTATGAAAAAAATTGTGGCATAGGAAACCGAGCTGAGACAAATCGATTATGATCGCACATGGACGATTGCGCTGGAACGAATACGTCACACACAAGTTCTAATACGGCATCACCGCACAAAACAGTGTTATACGAAGGGGGAAATTTAAAACGAGTTGCTGCAGATTGGGTAGGGCATTCACGATATTTTGAGGGCGTCACAAACAGGGCCCACTAAATAAGACAATTTTAACTTCAGTTTATTTGGGCTCAAAAGCCGAATCAGATCAGGCGCTTCAGAGTCGAGCCAGCAGGACTCAAACGTAAGCTCGTTCACTGATCTGACGACAGTCCAGTCGTCAAAGTCGAACTGACAGTGACGCAGCTACAGATGCAGCGTTTGCAGACGATCCGCCAGAAAAGAGGCCATGAGACAATTGGGTATGGGGGCAGTAGGCGTAACAGAAAATAGCTTGAGGGTTTGCGGATTGCACACCTCTGCAATAAAAATTAATTTTCATTTTCGGTTTTGGTATTAAAATTTTACGTCTTTTTTGAATGTTATAATTTCGATTTTAAAAAAATGTAAACAATGAAACCTTTTATTCGAATTCAGATACATAAGTAATCACATAGGTATGTGTGTATCATATAGGTAAGTACCTACGTAAGCAGACATACAAGTGAGGGGGGCAGAGCAGCCCCATGAGAAATTTTCTGGAAAAAAGACCAAGAGTGATTTTTCTGACCGAATAGTATTTATAATTCTTTCATGACGCTACCTTTACATATCTTGTACGTAAAATTTAACAAACAACCAAACTAAAAACGGTTGCATACATAAATGTGAACATGTAGGTAGGTATTTTTTCGTACTACATACACACAGTAGTCATCTTTTAAATTAATAAAAAAAATTCTTGTTGTTCAAGCCTTTTCGATCTATTTTGCTATCACGACCAATTTTTATTTATTTTTTCAGACCACTCTACCTTTTTTACGCACAGTAAATCTTCTTTACTAATGATAACAAATAATACTCTTTGCTCTGTTGAACAATTAGCAAATATAGGCACCCTAATCGATTTTTATTTTGAGTTTTAGTGAAAAGGATAAATCAATATAGCATGTACATACCATTGTAACACATTAGATACCAACATCTTTTGCTATTGTTAAAAATATTCTATCTGTTCACCTCTACATTTTGCAACCCTATTAAGCAATTTTTATTCAAAATTTAAGCATATTTTTCTGCATTTTCAAAATTTCGGTTCATCTTTTCCTCACTCACTCATTATTTGATCGAAAAATCGCTTAGTTTCCGTCATATTTGAATCGTCCTTGAACGTACGAAACGCCTTTCCATATGGAGCTTGGGGGCACCGTTTGGCCGTCATAACAGAGCCAGAAGACGTAACTCGTTGCATCTTCTTCATAAATCAACATTGATTTTTTATCATCGTCAAGGACGATAGTACGGGTATTTTTGGCCGTAAATCATAGTCTGCCACTCAGGGCACACTTGGGTCGCCTTCATTCTTGTTTGGAAATCCAAAAATTTGAATATGTGACTTTTCATTTCAGCCGGGAGCGAATTAAAGCTAGCCATTTCAAACCCAACAAAAGACAGCAAGTGTGGTCTGAGCTGCGCTACCGGCCTTACCTTATAAAAATTGGTATGACGATTTTCAAATACACATACATTTTCATACATAGAAAATTCACAACACAATACACTAGATATATCATTTTGGCCTGACTCCGCCTCCCGTCGACCCGAAAAACAAAATTGATATACTTATACACACGGCCTATGCTTATACACATATCCTATGCTTATACACGTGTCCTATACTTTAAACATAAGATCTGGCCACGTTCAGCTTTTGGTATACCAACTCAATATGCACCCTGCAAAAAGCCAGGGGAGCAAACTCCGCCCACTTCGCCTATGCTTAAGCACATATCCTATACTTATACACGTATCCTATGCTTATACACGTGTCCTATACTTATACATAAGATCTGGCTGCGTTCAACTTTTGGTATACCAATTTTATATGCTCCCTGAGAAGAAAAGCCTGGGAGCAAACTCCGCCCACTTTGCCTATGCTTAAGCACTGCCTATCCTTAACCATACCATCTCCAGGGGCCGCCATAAGCACTTAAGTCAAACATTTATTAATCAAGCCTTCTGGCTTTGGAAAATTACATCAAACATTACCTTTTAAAATATAATTGAACTTCCATTGTGCAATATAATCTAATCAATTATTTCAAGATTTGTTTTTGATCAATTTTTCCATGTTTATTTTTCAATCAATTATTTCAAAAATTAATTTTCATTGAATTTTTTTCAAGTTTATTATTGACCAATTATTTCAAGATTTATTTTGAATGACTTTTTTAGAGTTTATTTTTCAACCAAATATTTAAAGGTTTATTTTCAATGATTTTTCCATGATTAATTTCCAATGAATTGTTACAAGTTTATTTTACAACCAATTATTTCAAGATTTATTTTCAGTGAGCTTTTTTATTATTCAAACCAATTATTTCATGATTTATTTTCAATGAATTTTTTCAAATTTATTTCATAACCAATTTTTTGAAGTCAAACTTTCATTCCTTTTTTCAAAGGCTCCCAAAACAAAAAAATGCTACCTGCATTCCTGGCACAAATCGCCTCTATCTATTGCAAGTATTATATGTAAATACTGTAGGGGTCTGTACAGCATTTATTTGTTCAAAGCCTGACCCGATCCCACCAGAAAAAGGTAATCATCACTACTAGTCATCACCACATGTGGGCTTTCTGGGTGGAGGATATGCACGCCCAGAAGTTCAAATAACCCCCCAAGTTTTCAAGTTTTTAAATTTATTGCTTTTCTTTGCATATTTTTTGATGCCAATGGATAGTGCTTGATAAAAAACGTTGAAAAATGTTTTTTCCGTCAAATCACTATTTAGGGACAACTTTTTGACCTACAAAATTTCCTCTCTTTACTAGGATTTTAGTGCTGCTCACCTATGGATGTCATACGTTGCATATACAGGCACAGAAAAACCTGTTATCTTAAAATCAGGCCTTGTTATACATGACATGCTGCATCTTACATTTTGTACATATACCTACTTGCACTGATCAATCTTATTCAGACATGCTTACAGTCTACAGTTCATGTCTAGAACACAATCACAACAGAATGGCATTAATCAACAGTAGTAATTTAACCCGTAGATATGGGCTATATTAAAGAGACAAGCCACTTAATTTTGTTTTCATTCTCCATGAGCAGAGTAGATCTTCCTGATTTTTTTCATTGCACTGCCTACAGTAGATTGCAAGAATGTTCTATTTGATGAATGTTATATAATTCTATGGGCCGATTCATTTATTGGGTGCACGCATTGGCTTTGTAGCATAATCAATAGAATATTGTGGGCTGTCCATGTTTTAGGACAGGAGTGCATTTAGCACAGAATGCATCACTGTTTTCATCTCTCGCACCACTGATTGTCAAAAATTGAGAAATTTTGGAATTTTAGACAACGGAAACACTTCTAGCTTCTTTTTATTCATAAAAAATAAAGATCAAAGCAAAAATTGTTCATGTCAAAGTAAAGCAGGTAGAGTCAATCATTACCTTGCACATATATGTCTATGCTATGCTAATAGGACTACAAATCTTGCATTTATTGTATTATTATGTTGCAATAAACAATCAATATGCATCCAAGATAAAAACAAATGATACAAAGCATTTTTAATGAACATCAGCTATCAGGTAAATCAAGTTGGTAAAAGTATAAACAAAACAAAACAAACTGGAACAAGTAGATTGATCAATAAGCACCTAGAATTTGATATTGGCAATTTTTACAAATAAATACAGGCCTGGTCTTAGGCATCGGCTGCACAAGGCCCTGGGGCCCTGAAGGGGTCCTGCCCTGCCACATTCACTATACAAGTGCTCCTAACAGTTTTCTAATGTGGTATTTTGACTGTGATTATGAAAAATAAGCTTATTGGATTGCTTGAATTATTAAAAATTGTATACATTTATTTTAACCAAGAAAATGCCTAAAAATGATCAATTTCTATATTTTTCAATGGTAAAAGCGATAAAATACTGTAAAAATGGATGTGATTCAAATTAACTTGGCTTTCAGTGGGCAATTTTCTGCGTAAGTTTAACTTAAATTTCATATAAATTTTGATGCTTTGCTTCAGGGGCTGGTTTCACAATGCGTACTTTAGCACTAAAGTCAACTTTGAGAGGCAAAGTCGACTTTTCCAGACTCGGCTTTGAGTTTTTTGGTTTCACAAAGCGTAATTCAGTCCAAAAGTCGACTTTGCATCTGCAGCCAACTTTAAAAAGATGACATTTCTCAAAGACAGGTCAGACAGCTTGTTGAAACCAAAGTCATAGTTTATTTTGCATGTTTTTCATGACTACCTTACTGCAAAGATAAAATTTATTGATAAATACATTTTCCTAGTCACTCTATTGGAAACTATAGATGCTCATATACATAGATACCAAATAATCATGAGCGCATCTCTTAGTATTTTTTAGCCTATCACTTATCAGCAAGTTTGTTGCACTTTTGCTATTTATTACACAATCTACTTTGGTGGATGATAGTGAGAAGTGCACCTGGGCATATGAGGTTTAGGGGTATGTACCCTCCACCCAAGAAACCAAAATACCTCCCCACAGAATTCAATTTTTGACAATTTCTTTCATTGTTTGCAATTTTTTGATGCTAATAGATAATGTTTGATGAGAAACGTCAAAAAATGGTGTTATTTGCCATGCTACTATTTTAAGGCAATTTTTTGACCTTAGAAAGATCTTGCCCAGCCCCCCCCTCAGAATTTTCTTGCTGCCCACATATTGTGAGAAGTGATGGAAGCCAATTTAAAAGTTTGGGATAAGGTTTGACGGCCATTTCTATTTTTTTGGCTAGAATGTCATAAAAACTCTCAAAAATGGCTTAAAACACAATTTTTTGCCTCAAATCTGAGGAAAATATGGATTTTAGTCACTGCTTACTGACACTGATTGGAGGATCCCTAATTTCCTCCTTGATAAATTTATCACCCTGTTGCACATGTGGCATGTCCCTATAGGTTAGGTGCTTAATGTTTTATGATGATTCTTCAATGTAATAAATAATACTTGTTATAATTATAGTTCCCAGGTAAAAGTTCAAACAACGTTCAAGACATGTGCAATTCGGAAGGATCGTTTTAAAAGATTAACTCTCAGGTGGTTCAACGTGTCCACAATTTACATTGAGGACAAGTCTTAGTTAAGTATTTGCATATAATATTTTCCAAAATTACAATGTACAAAAAATTATTGAGTTTTTACTCATTATTTCAGCAAAAAAAGTTCCTAGGTATACTAATATATTTAGTGCCAAGTTCTCAATTTTTATCATAAACTTTGCACTTATTTAAATACATAAGGTCATCAACTTTAAGTCATTTAGAGCGAACTATAATATAACTACAAATCTACAAGAAAAGGTTGAGCTAAAAGCTTATAAAGTAGACATATATTGTTTGCACCGTCAAAGGCAACTTTAAAGTCCAAAGTTGACTTTGAAAAGTCAAAGTCAAAGCTTGCATTGTGAAACCTATTTTTAAATTCGACTTTTCTAAGATAATTTTTGCGAAAACAGTTGGCTTTATGCGGCCTAAGTTGACTTTGCCAAAGATGCTATTGTGAAACTGGCACCAGATTACTGAATTTCAGACAAAGTAATGCTGTTTGTACAGCAGCTGGGTCATATATTACAGTCTTTGATGTGTAAAATGTGTGCACCTTTACAGTGTACCTTTATCATAGGTAGTGCAATAGTGCTACCTATAATATACCTAGCCATCCTTTTTTCTTATATGTTTATCACAGAGAGTGAAATTTGTGTGCCCCTCACAGCAACAATGGGACACACTGGGGAGGTGCAGTTTTTTTCAATCAATAGATAATTAAAAAATTTGATGCCAGTCTGTTTTTTTTGTTTACAGTCAATACCGACTTAGCAATGAGTGTGTAAAGTCTAAACCAAAAAATCAAATGATTCGAAAGGGGCCAATTTTTTTAAATGTTGCCCCTCATACTGCCGATTACAAATCTGACATTAAATTTCTTTACACTCAATGGTTGTTACGCAAAAATGTGAAGCATACAAAATTTTTTGTCCTGTGTTGTTCTCAGCTTATCTAACTCAATTTTGGTTTCTGTGCAGTCCGATTGGTTTTATAGTGTAGAGAGTTACAAAATCTTGAGGAACAATTTTTCTCTTTTAACACAATATTTCTTGATCTGTGATTGTTTTAGTGTTAAGGGTTTGAGACAAAAAACGAAATTCCTCCAGTTACTCCATTAAGTAAGCTGAACATGATAACTATGCTTAAAATATGCCCTGACCTTAGCGATATAGTACCTAGTTTATTTTGTTTCTATACAACCAATATTTCAGCATTAGCACAAGTGTAAAGTTTAAACCAAGAAGCGCTCTTCCACCCAGAGCATTGGTTATCAAACAATTTGTGGCGAGTCAATGTTTTTTAAAAAAATGTTGCTTTTCAATTACAAATTACAAATCTTACCATAAAATTTCTTTACACTCTCTAGTTGTTGCACAAATGTGTAAAGTGTATGGGGTTTTTACCGTCAGCGTATAACTCAATTTTGGTTTCTGTGCAGTCCTATTGCTTTTATATTGTATAAGGTTACAATATCTCAAAACATGAATATTTTTCACTTTTAATGCAATGTTTCTTGATCTGTGATTGTTCTAGTATAAAGGGTTTGAGACAAGAAACAAAATTTTTTTAGCTACATTGCTAAGTAGGTGGAACAACCTAATTGTCCTTAAAATGTGCCCTGACCTGAGCGTTATGGATCCTAGTTTATTTTGTGTCAAGTACACCCAATATTGTGTTATTAGCACAACTGTAAACTTTACACTGAGAAGCACTTGTCTGCCCAGAGCATTGGGTATCAAACAATATGTGAAGAGCCAATTTTTTTCTAAATGTTACCCCTGAGCTGCAGATTATGAATCTGACCTTAAAATTTCTTTATGCTCTATGGTTGTTGCACAAAAGTGTAAAGTGTCACCAATAAAAAGATATTCCTATGATTTAATTATTTTATTAGTAGATTTGGTTTAATTTAGATATAGTCATACTGTAGCATTTTCTAGTTGTATGTGTAACTTATCTTCCTTACTTTATGTGTCAAATTTTGAATTATGTATTTAGATTTCTTTTCCAGCCACCAAAAATTCTATTATCAATCAAAAAACTCATTATCCCTTCTAATGACGCATAGATACAATCCTCATTAATAGTGTACAAAGAAATACGAATTCCAAAGCAATGAAGAATTTAATATCAAATGCACTAAACCCCATGCAAAGCATAGGAAAGGGATTCAGCATAGCTGATATAAGAAGTCATACCTTATTTCAATTTTTACCATGAACAAACAGATGCAAGAATGGAACTAAAAATGTTCATAAATCTTAGCACAGTCTGAAATTTTGCAAAGTCAACTTTTATAGGTATTTATCTTTTTACCCCACAAAACACATGAAACTGCTATATATACCATAATCTTTTATATAACTACCATACTACCCTTATCTTTTACAATGGCAACAGATTAGATGAAATGTTGAAAATCCGCCCAGTTTTGATATGTAAAAGATAATGAAGTATGCAAAAGATAATCAACAAATTAAACAATCAAAATTGAAATTGAAGAAACACCCCTTAAAGTTATCAGAACCAGGAATGATAAAATTAGGGTAAGAAAAATTGCATTCTTTTTATTTGCGCCAATTAGTTGATAAAAACATCACATCGTTTAGAACGTTGCACTCATCATTAATATGATTTAAAAGCTTTCAAGCTTTTCTAGAATGAAAATGCGGCTGAGTAAATTAATCCTTTCTGAAGCTTTTTTGTATTTTATCTTCAGTCATTTTTGCCTTACCACCACTATAGTTGAAGGTATATAAAATTACGTTATTGTTAAAAAATACAATATTTTTCCATTGATATTGCCGTGGATAAATATATGTGTAAAGGAGACATGTTAAAAACATGGCTAAGTGATGTGTGGGTTTTTGTGTTACCGTGTCTAAGCTGTAAAAGTACAGATAAGACATGAGTAGCCTCTCAACCTGTAAGGAAATTTTTGTCATTTTATTCCTTATTTTTTGGGGATCCCATGTCTATATTGTGAAGCGGTTTGCAACATTTCATTGATATTCAAATTAGGCGGTAGTATTTAAAAAGAAGAAGACTAAATTTTACTGCAGAATAAAGCGGAAATCAAATATAATAGAGAGCAGAAGATAAGGTAATCTTAAGTTTAAATTAAAAAGCAGGAAAAATAGATTCAAAAAAAGATAAGGAATCAATTAATGAGAAGCTTGAAAGCATAAGTTCGACTTCTGAAGAAGCTGAATTTACTTTTGACGCAGAAAGAGAATGTGATTATGAAAGGACTTCAGAAGCTCATCGTGTTTTTCTCAATTCACTTTTTTAGTCTACTTTTAAAGAGAGTTTAACTGCCTTTCAAAGTGTTGGTCCTTCACATTCAACTCCTATATCAAGAGTTATCCCAGATGATGAAGTGTTTGATTTTAAGTCACAGTTTACTAAAAAAATTTGTCAGACATTTAAAGATTATCTGGTGATAAAATCAGAAAAAGTTTTAACACAAAGAATGGCAAAAAGTCCTTAAGAATTAGAGGAGACCCTACAAAAAGCTTCTAATAATTTTGGTGCACCATTAATTGATGAAATAAAAAGATTGCATGATAGAGTAAATGGATTTGCATATGGAAATGGGCAAGGTAATTCCCAAAATATTGGAATTAATTCAAGCCATCCTTTGTTACGTTTAGGAACAATGTTAAATTATAAACGACCAAAACCTTTTTGGGAACTTTTGGCGAATCTTTGGCGGAATGGAGTAAAAAATTTGGTAGATATATGACTTTGCAAGGAGTATCAGATCACGACAATGCCTATAAAATTGCTCTTTTTGGAAAGTAATTTATCTGGTCCTGCCCTAGCTGCATTTACAGAAATTATTCAAAATATTCAAGAGCCTATTTATGATGGAATTTTTTGAAATTAAAAGAAAGTTTTCCTGAAAGTCGCAATTCTGATATTTATCAGCAAATTATTTTCAATGCAAAACAACGGAAATCCAAAACAGTTTCAAAATTTTTGGACAGACTTAAACATTCAGCTAAATCCGCATATCCCAAATTACCGGAAAGAAATCAAGAAGCTTTTATGAAACCTATTTTTATAAAAGGCATTCCACCAGAAATTCATAGGGGAATAAAATTTTGCAAATATAAAAATCTAGCTGAAGTAGTTAAAAAGGCTTGTTATTCTGAGAAGCAAGTATTTTGAGAAAGTATTAACCCAAAGCCTATTGATAAAATGGATTATAATTTAGCAATAATTTTGCAAAATTTACCTTTAGAGAATAATGGAAGGGAAATTGAATGAAATTAAAGCCATTATGGATTGAGTGGAGCTGCGCTGCCCAAACTCCTGTAAAATATGCTATCGGAAAAATCATTGTACCAAAGATTGTTTCTATTACAACAGTAATCAAAATAGGCCAAAATGTAATATATGTCAAAATTTCGGTCACATTGCTCGTTTTTGCAATGCCCGCCAAATTCAAGGTAATTGGCAAGCAAACAGTCAAAATAATCAGTATTATTGAACTAATCAAGATAGAAGTACTAGTGATTGGGATATTTTTTGATATGAGTATAATACTTGTTAAATGAATCATAAAAGTCAATCTATTTCTCCTACATTTGTTCAAAATCAGCCTGATTCTGCTAACACTGGAAAAATAGTTCATTTTTGATTGGATTCGCGTAATATTGATAGGTGCGTAAATAGTAACAATGATTATAATTATGATGAATTAGAAGCTTGTCAGTTGACATAATGAAGTTCATAAACCTAACATTAAACATCCATCATTTAGTATTGATAACTCATATACAAATAATAATAATGATGAAGCAGTTGGATTTCCTTAGTGATCTGGAATTTAATGATATAAGTGATGAATCTTTCTTAAGTCAAATATGTAAAACCAGAAATATAGAACGTGTAACATCATTAACGCTTACTGAAAATAATAATGCTAAGTCAACTCAGAGTATAACTTTTGGCAGCGCAGAAATAAAGAAGCCAATGGAGCAAATCAATTTAACTGATGTAGATAATAGGTCTCTCTCATCTGAAATTCATGACTTTGATAATTTAAGTCAATCATTGTCTCCCACTAATTTTTCAAATAAAAGTAATTCAGATAATAAGAGTGAGGATTTTACAATTAAGAATTTATATCCATTTAATCCTTTATTGAATGGTTTTATTCCTGGAAGTTTTAGGCTAATTACTGGAATGACTCAAGAAGAATTTGATTCACCAGCGGAAAATATGCTATATTTAAATAAAGTGGAAGTGTCATTGAATAATGAAATTAATGAACTTTTAGATCAATGTTGTGATCAAATAAATGACATTGAAATTAATTTGGATGAAAATATTGTTAAAAAAACAAGATAAAATTAGAAAGTTCTAATAGTGAATGTTTGTGTAATACAGGAGCAGCAAAATTGCTCATGGCAGAGGAAATAAACGCACTGTGTACTTGTTGTCCGGTGCACAGACCAAAAAATAAATTATCTACAACAATGCAAGCAAAAACGCAAAACTGAGAATACTAACACCAAAATAAATGAAGAAATGGCGGCTACTAAAACTCGTTGTCATACTTTGGACGAACGCCTCGAAAATATTAGTGAGAATGAATCTCATGTTTTTACCATTTTATCAAATGAATCTTTGGATGAAATACGGAAAAGTTAAAAGTAGAATACCTGATTACTTAGCAGAATTTTTTAATAAATTTTGGGCATATAGTGAAAAAGAAATTTGATTTTGATGATTTGGAATCATTAGATGATGAAATGAACCATCAGAGTGAAAACAAAAGATTCTTTGTTAAAGCATCTTTAAAATCCGGATTCACATGACATTAATATAAATTTTACATATAAGAATGAAATGAAGTCTACTCCCAATACCAGCATATGAATTGTTCGATTTTGCTTATATGTTTTTCTTGCTCTTTCAAGCTATATGTCATCATGGTTGCAGTGGCAGATGACGAGTAGAGAAAAATCATAAATTATTGCAAAAAGCCAAGGCATAACAGTTATTGTGATAGTGCTCTTAGTTTTTAGTTCGTGTGCAGTGATGTGTGAAACAGAGTTTCAACTTTGTTTGAGTGGTATTAGTGGGCATACTATAGAGATCCTAAAAATTGTTAAATGCACTTTACCGGGAGATAATTCAAAGAAACCTTAAAAGAAAAATATTACTATTTATATCCTGCATACTGAACCATAAAGCAAAAAGCTATAAAGTGTTTTACTCAATCCAGAATTATATGCACTAATATGGGCTTTTTCAGAAGCAAAGGCATTGTTTATGATAAAACCATTCAATAAACAGTCTCTCTTGAAACATGTCAAACATCTTTTAATAGAAAGAAATATTTAGAAAAAGAATTAATTATAAGCCCTGGCGGATTTTGGACTACAAATTTTCTGTTATTAATAGGATCTAAATAGTGCTGTAGAGATTCTTGCTATTCTATTTCAAATTTCATAATTGAAGAAGGTCAAGTTGCAAGTTGGGATGGACAGACTCTAATGAGTGATTTAGGAGACGTAGCACCTTGTAGCCCCAGATATGGAGAATGTAGACGTTCCAAAAGCATAATAATTCAGAACAACACAAATTTTCATGAAGTTTGTCCATTTATCTTAAAAGGATCATAGCTTTCACGATACGTAAAGGATTTACAGAATGTAATGAAGTATCAAATGCTTTTATATCAGATCAAGGAGTGGTAGTTCAAATAAGCGATTATTCTTCTAAATTATATGTCAAAAATGAAGAGAGGAGAAATCTGATGAAAATTGGGAAAAGGAAGAGCCAAGATAAAGTTTTGGATTATGATCCAGTCAATTTAAAATTAAATTATATTGGAAGTGCGTTTTCTTCAAGCAGAAATAGAAAATTTTTGTCGAATTTGGATAGAATTATGCCATAACTTGCAGTGTCATTTAGACATTGTATGGCAATTATTAGCAATAGACCCTACAGTAGGCAGTTGCCTGTTTTTTCAACGTACCAATATTGTCACAGATTACACTGGGGATGCTTGAACCCTGTGAAATGTAAAAAAGTGGAAGTGACAAAAATATATATAGACTATAAAGTGAACAAAACATATTATAAAAATTTGCCCGTAATATAGGGAAATGAATTGTGGTTTGTATTGCCTGAAAGTAATGATTTGGTACCTTTTCCTAGGAATGGTAGACTGCATGCATAAAAAGATTGAAATTTATCATTATGGTGATCATTGAGTAACAAATACAGGACTGATCCATGTAACTAAAATACCTGTTAAACTAAATTGGAAGCAAAATGATCCACTATTTTAATTTAATACCCCTGCCTTATTTCATAATTATATACCAACTGATCAATATAGTTTTGGACTTTTTAGGAATTATATATATATATAAGACTGAAAATTTAGAGAAAACTTTGCATAATCTGATAGATTATACGTCCCAAATGTCATTAGAGCCTAATGCCTTATATGAAACATTGACAGGCGCAGGTAAAGGAGTTAAAAATGCTTCAGAAGGCGCAGAAAATGCCCTAGGATGTCTTATTGTACAATCTTGAAATAACTTTACATTGAATCTTAATGCATTACTGAAAGGTCCAGTTCAGCTCATATCTAATGCTTTAATTGTCCTTTTAATAATACTTATTATTGGTTACATTTTTTATTTATGTATTATACGTTGGCGGAATCATAATTATGATCATACATTAGTACCTAGTATGTCCGATACACACAAAATGAGTCAATTGGAAGAAAATTATGGTGATTAGTAGAATTAAAAGAGAAAAGGCAAAATAAATTGTCAGTTTCAAAGAAAAGTGTGAAATGGCAAAAATCTAATGATCAAAATATTGACTCATCAGTGACTATTGCGGCGATACAAAATAATATTAAAAACTTCATATATATAACTGTAATATTAAATGGAAAAATTGAAATTAAAGCATTTGTGGATACAGGAGCCGTTGACTCCTCTACTAGATATTGAAGTTACAAAGTATATACCTGAATTGCAAATATATAAAACTACTGTACGCCCTATAGCTGCAAATGGTGGAGTCATACCTATTATTGGTTCAACTTTGACTAATTTAAGCTGTTATGACGTTAATGAAAAGATTATCATTTACATTCAAAATAATTGTTTGGCAAGACTAATTCTTGGATCAAATTTTTTGTCAAGATTTAATGATATACATTTAAATTTAAGAAATTTGGCAATTAAATTCAAAGATGTTTTATTCCATGTAATAGGGTGTATTATATAACAACCGGAAATGAAATAGAGCAACAGTAATTAAGAATACACTATTTCAGCAAGAACTGTGATGATAATAGAGGCAGAAGTGACTTCAAAATATTTAGAAAATAAAACTGATATTTACACCAAAAACAATTCATCATAGAGATAATGTTTATTTTGCAAATGTTTTATGCATTTCAAATGATCACAAAATTCCAATTCAAGTTATGAATACTAATAAATATGACGTATATTATATGATAAAATGAAAGTAAGTATAGTTAATTTATATGCAGACAATAATGAAGAGATGAATTGAACACATGATCGTGAATGCGTAAATTTGGTAAATAGTACTGACAAACAACTTTTGCTATGGATTGAGCAAAATGCTATTATTTCTCCAAAATTGAATGAAGTTGAAAAACAGCAAGTAATTCATATTTTGTCTAGATACTCAGATTTATATGCAAAAGATGATTAAGATACTGGAAGAACAGCTTTAGTTGAGCATGAAATAGATACAGATTAAAATAAGCCAATTCGAAAATATCCATTTAGGTCTTCATCTATGGAAAAAGAAATTATTATTAATGAGGTTAGAATGTTAGAAGAGAAAGGCATCATATGACCTACTATTCCACCCTGGTCAGCAAATGTTGTTTTAGTCCAAAAGAAAGAAGGAAGCACCGAATGTGCATTTAACCCTTTACCTCACATTGATGACATACTTGATGCATTATACAGTATGCAATATTTTACATCTTTAGATCAGGCGAATGCATATTTTAGTGTCTCCATAAAAGAGACCAACAAAGAAAAAACTGTTTATTTCACTAATAGGTTTATATGAATTTAATCTCATGCCCTTTGGTTGGACAAATTTACCTGCATCTTTTTCACACTTAATGGATATTGTATTATTGGGACTTCAATGGAACATTTGTTTAGTATATTTAGATGATATACTTATGTTTGCTAAAAGATCATAAACAAATGATAGAAAGACTAAACACACGTTTAGAATGCCTAAATAAAGGAAACGTGAAGTTACGATTGACTAAATGCAAATTCTAGGTCTACAAATTGTGAAGAACTTAAATCTTTCCTTGGTCTATTATCATATCATTGAAAATGGATCCCCAATTGCTCTAAAATTGGAGAACCACTCAATAGAATGTTATGAAAATTAATGAAGTTTACTCGGGAAAAAGAACAAGATGACGCCTTTCAAAATTTGAAAGAAAAATTGATAAATCAACCTATTTTAAGTCACCCAGATTTTCAAAAGCCTTTCATCCATCAAACTGATGCATCATTCAAAGGAATAGGAGCAATCTTATCTCAAATAAAAGATGGAATAGAACATCCTATTGCTTATGCAAGTCGAACATTAAAACCAGCTGAGAAAAACTCCAGTGACCAAAGTAGAAAAACTTGCCATTGTCAAATTTGTGAAGTACTTTCGACCATATTCATATCAACAAGAAGTGATTGTTGAAACAGACCACACAGCAGTAAAAGCGATACTCAGAAAAGAAAACCCATCATCTAGAGTCACAAGATGGGGACTCTCACTTGCAGGAACTAAAATTTATGTAAAACCGCAAAAAGGAATCAAAAATCAAAATGCTGAATCCTTTCATGTCTTTCGAATCCAGAGCAAACCTCATATTTTGATATTGATGAAAATGAAATAAGGGAACAGAAACCAAATCCTTGAATAGCCAAATATTGACTGTATTAACAAAAAGTGATAACAATTTTAATTCTATCAATCAAGAAGGTCTTGATATTGGAATGGGTTAGGCCTGCGGACGTTGGTCTTTACTCGAAAATTGTCAATGGCACAGAAAAAGGCAATGAGAAGAAATAATGAAATAATGGCGCATTGCTATAGATCAAAAGCTTCTGACATGAGGGAAGTCCATCCGTAGTCTGGGGAGCTGAGCTTTTATATAAGTTGAAAGGCCTCAGAGCCCAAAAGATGTCATGCCCTTTTTAGTTATTTTAGGAGATTGAGTTTGTATGATTGTGTGCTAAGCGGAAATTGTAGATTAATGACTTTATGTAGGATTTTAGGCGGCTAGCCTTTGTGGTGATTAAGTTTAAGGAGTTTGCATGCGGATTGTGCGCTTGGAACGGATACTGAAGGTGTGTGCCATCAGAGAGTCAAAATGTGATGGACGACTTCCGAAGTAGATGAGGATTAAAATAGTCTGATAATATTTGATATTAAAAGTATAGCCTTAGGGCACCAAAAGAATAAGATTGTACGATATTATAATTTGCATATTACGTTTCAGAAATTGAATTCTATTACAATATTTGTGGATTGCAAGAAAGTGATTCTAAATTTGCTCAAATTATAAATAAAATACTGAGGAAAATACATTTTAAAAAATGACATGTTATATAAAATAAGTGATAACAAAAAAAGTTATTGATGATTTCTAAAAGTTTACAAAAACACATAATTGTGACACACCATGATGACTAACTAGCAGGTCAATTTGGCCCAAGGAAGACTATACAGTTGATTGGCCAAAAATATTACTGGGATTTAATGAATCCAGATGTATGTTATTACCGTAACACATGCAATAAATGTAAAAACAAGGCGGCACGTAAGAAGATCATTGCTAAACGTAAACCTATTATCATGCTCTGGCCCCTTTGAGAGAATCACAGTGGATTGTATAGGTCCACTCAATCAAACTGAGTTAGGAAATCATTTTATTGTTGTATTTATCAACTATTTCACAAAATATGTTGAAGCTTTTGCTACTGTAGATATAACAGCTCAAACTATAGCAGACTTATTTGTCACCCATATAATTTGTTGCCATAGTGCCCCTGAAATACTACAATCGGATTGAGGAAGTGATTTTACATCTTAATTAATGCAAGAAATGACAAAAATATTTAATGTAAGAAAAATACATACAACTGCATATCATCCTATGGCAAACGGATAAGTAATGAACCAAAATTTAGCAACTAGAATAAGAATTTATTGCAAACGAAATTAAATAGATTGGGATGAGCACTTACCATATGCAATTTTTGCTTCAAACATACACATAAATGGAACAGCTAAACAGTCCATATGAATTAATATTTGGACAAATCCCTAAATTACCTATTGATTCTCTTCTAAAGTATAAGACGCCCTTTTACTTAGTGAATACCGAAACATATGAAAAAGAGGTCAAGACATTTTGCAGAAGCTCTGAATAGAATTCAAAAACAAATAGAGCTTTCCCAAGGGAAATTTACAAAAACATACAACGTTAAAGCAACTGACGTTAAATATAAAGTAGGTAGATTTAGTCCTTCTTGAAAATAAAACTATTAAATCAGGAATCCCGATAAAGTTCCAGAATGTTTACAATGGTCTCTTCAAAATTTTGAAAATTGACTACCCAGATATAACAATAGATATTGGGAAAGGTATGACCCAAAACGTTCATGTGAATTGTACAAGACCATACAAATCTTGTTTAAGAATGGAAGAATCTTCAAATTCCGGAAGAATTACTATGCATGACAAAAGAGAACATTGAAAACAGAATTGACAAGACAGTAGCCACGCCAATTTTAACGCCTACCAATTGCTATGACTTTCGACCATGTAAAGGAAGAGTAGGAGTTTCAGGAGTTTGGGTTTCACTGTGCACACATATATCAGGGTTAATTATTACTATATTCAGATGTTTGAAGCAAAGAAGGGAGGTGTCACTAATAAAAAGATATTTGTATGATTTAATTATTTAATTAGTAGATTAGGTTTATTTTAGATATAGTCATACTGGAGCATTCTCTAGTTGTATATGTGCTCCTTATCTTTCTTACTTTATCTGTCAAATTTAGAATTATGTATTCATATTTCTTTTCCAGCCACCAAAAATTCTATTATCAATCAAAAAACTCATTATTCCCTTCAAATGATGCAATAATTCCCAAACGTTTTGCCTCAGAGTTCAACAAATCACTATAAATCCATAACATGTAATACCCACAAATTCCCCATGATTATAGCATCAAATAGATACAATCCTCATTAATACTGTATGAAGAAAAACGAATTCCAGAACAATGAAGAATTTAATATCAAATGCACTAAACCCCATGCAAAGTATATGAAAAGGATTCAACATAGCTGATATAAGAGGTTATACCTTATTTAAATTTTTAAACGGACACAAGAATGGAACTAAAAATGTTCATAAAGCTCAAGATGGTCCAAAATTTTCCAAAGTCATTAATTTTATAAGTACTTATCTTTGTACTCCACAAAAAGACATGAAACTCCTATATATACTGTAATCTTTTATATAACTACTGTACTACCACACCTGGGCGTGGGGGGGGGGTTTGGGGGTATGCACCCCCCCAGAAACCAAAATACCCCCCCCAGAAATCAAAATACCCCCCCCAGAATTCAATTTTTGAAAATTTTTTTCGTTTTTTTCGCAATTTTTTGATGCCAATGGATAGTGCTTGATGAGAAACGTCGAAAAATGGTGTTTTTATCGCCATACCACCATTTTTAAGGCCATTTTTCGACCTTCAAAAAAAATCTTGCACCCCCCCAGAATTTTCTTGCTGCCCACGTATGTGTACTACCCTTATCTTTTACAATTATAATAGATTCAATGAAATGCTGAAAACCCACTTAGTTTTGATATGTAAAAGATAACAAAGTATGCAAAACATAATCCACAAATTAACTAATCAAAATTGAAATTGAAGAAACACCTTTTAAGTTATCAGAACCAGGAATGATAAAATTAGGGTAAATTCATTTGCATTCTTTTTATTTGCGCCAATTAGTTTGTAAAAACGTCACCTCATTAAGAACATTGCACTATCATTGTTAATTTGGATCTGTAGTAGTTATATATATATATATATATATATATATATATATATATATATATATATATATATATATATATATATATATATATATATATATATATATATATATATATATATATATATATATATATATATATATATATATATATATATATATATATATTGTTTAGTTACTTTGCAGTAGAAGGAAATAATAAAATCACCCTAAAAACATCTGTAATACTGGGAGCGTAACAAAAGTATATGAGTTTTTGACTGTTAGCATGTCCTAAAGCTTATTTGACTTATTTTTGGTTTCTGTGCAGTCCAATTAGTTTTATAATGTAGAGGATTACAACATTTAAAACGTTAATTTTTTTCTCTTTTAATGCAATATTTCTCTTACTGTGATTGTTTTGGAGTGAAGGGTTTGAGACAAAAAACGAAATTTCTTCAGCTACTCCAATAAGTAGGCCAAATATGCGAATCATGCTTAAAATGTGCTCTGACCTTAGCATTACAGATCCTAGTTTATTTTGTATCATACACCCAATATTGTATTATTAGCACAAGTATAAAGTTTACACCTAGAGGCACTTTTCCGCCCAGACCATTGGGTATCAAACAATTTGTAGGTCAATTTTTTTTAAAATGTTGCTTCTGAGTTGCAGATTACGAATCTGACATGAAAATTTCTTCACACTCAATGGTTGTTGCACAAAAGTGTAAAGTATACGGGTTTTTGACTGTTTGCATGACCTAAAGAATATCTGGCTCAATTTTGCTTTCTATGCAATCCAATTGATTTCATGATGTAGAGAGTAACAACTAGGGATGCAGCGGGTGCAGTTTTTGGAATAGCGGGTGTAGATAAAATTAAGGACAAGTTGTTATTCTTGTTTTATATTGTGAAATTTGAAATAAAGTTTTAGCTACATGCGTAATTATGTATAATGTCTTTACTTCTCATTTGCAATTCCTCATTTATGGCCACTTGAAACAAAACTTATTTTGACCACCCAAAATACCACTTCAATACAGCAAAACACTCAAAGAAGATTAGTCTACACACCCATTTTCCCAGATTCATATTCAAATGTCTGCCTATTTCTTCCCGCCATTTTTCTTTTCATGATATTCATAAACTAATGCATGTAAAAAATATACCAAAATACAATGCAGGAATGTACTTGTTTACGCCTTAAACCTTAGAACATCTAGTGCTTAAAGAAATTCAGAAGTAACTACTTACTCACTAATTGCAAAATACAATACCCTACTCATTGCCTATTGAATCATACAAAAGAAGGGATGGAAAACTAATTGCTGGACAATTATAATATTGGCCTGTACAGAAACCACCATAAAATGTATGAAACAAAATATGACATATTTTCCACTTAGAGGTGCATTCTTGTTAATTAAAAGGTAATCAAAGTTCCCAAAGTAGGGAAGCTACAGTAGGTTGACCAAAGATTTAAGAAAATTCAGTAAAATACTAAAACAGGCGCATAGCAGATTAAATATGAACAAACAATAGGAAAGCGCCCAAGTGAGATAAAGACTGCCTAAAATAAAAGAAAATAAAAAGAGGAGACACACATGGGAAGGGGTCTTCACTGTTGCTCCTGGAAGTTGATCATTTATTATTTTTCTCACATGTATCAACTTTGTTTATTCTTTTTGCCTGTCATTTCTGCTTGCTCTGTCCAACTGCCTCATAAGCTTCTCTGTTAATAGTTGACATTACAAATGTATATTTGCTATTTCACTCAGAGAATCTACTTGCACTGAATAAATAGAATACAGCTTACACTTGTCATGACAAGACTTGGTAGCACAAGTGGGGTCAAAAAAGAGAAGTTATTTTCAAAAAAGGTAAGGACAGTTGTCCCGCATTCTTGCTAAGAGATATTAGTAGGTGGTACTTACTGACTTAAGTCTTAATAAGATCGGATAAGGGAAGCTAAAACTGCAATTAGCCAATTAAATTTCAAATTTGAGTGTAAGGATTGAATTAGCGTAGCTGAAAACTGCAATAAGTTAGTCAAATTTGACATATAAAGATAGGCTAAGCGTAGATAAAATAAAGTAAAGCTATGATAAAGCCAATATAATTTTGCAGATATTATTTTGAATAAGTGCATTTTATTTAAATTATTTGCCAATTACGGTAGATAAGCTGCAGGGATCCCTCTTCATTTTGCTGAAAAACTGTGGCTAGGTTTTTACAGTCTGAAATAGATGACGTTATTGTTGATTTGCAAAAATTGATCAAAGTAACGAAGATCAGAATTCTTAAGATAAAGCAAAAATTCTATTGAGAGTATAGAGAAACTTATTCTTACCAGAGAACAAATGGAAAATCTTAAAGAAGCTCCTAATGCTCAACAACATTTACTAGAGTCTATTTTTTTAATGACTTCACTAAGCCTAGAAAAGTTCTATGAATATAGTACCCGCATTTCTTCACCATATCCATCTACAAGTTCAGGTCAATTTACAATGCAGTCAGAGATAGTTCCGGAGACTTCAACCCCTATATTCATGAAGGAAATGGTAAAACAATTCAGAGAATATTTGTCATTAAAATCTGATAAACCTGTTACTGGAAAAATGGTTACAGATCCAACTCAGTTGGAAAAAGCTTTAAATGAGCTTTCCAAGGTTTTGGTGAATCTCCAAGACAAGATATTCAGGAGCTGAGAGATAATATTATTGTACACGATAATGATGAAACTTTTATGTGGTTTGAAAGCATGATAAACGCTTGACCCTTGAAATTTTTTTCTGGTTTGTTTAAAAATCTTTCAAGGATTGGTATGAAAAATTTCAAAAAATATATATTGTAAGGAGCCATGAGAATGCCCTCGGATTATAAAATATCTCTTTTAGAATCTAATCTGACAGGCCCTGCTTTTGTTCCACTTATGAACACACATGGCTGTGGGGGGTCTGGACCCCCCAGAAATCAAAACACCCCCCCAGAATTCAATTTTTGAAAATTTTTTTTGTTTTTTTTTTTGCAATTTTTGATGCCAATGGATAGTGCTTGATGAGAAACGTCGAAAAATGGTGTTTTTATAGCCATACCACCATTTTTTAAGGCCATTTTTTGACCTTCAAAAAATCTTGGACCCCCCTCAGAATTTTCTTGCTGCCCACGTATGCTTATGAATGCCAGAAAAACTTTACGTAGAGCTACTTTTGATGATCTTATAGATGTGCTACTTTTAGACTATCCTGAAGATAAAAGATGCTGATGTACTGCAGCAGAGAATTTGTGATTCTTATCAAAAAAAAACATGAAACTGTACTAGAATTTTCAGAACATTAAAAGAATTACCTAGATTGGCTTATCCCCAATTAAGTGTGAAAAATCAGGAAGCTACTTTAAAACCAATATTAATTCAAAGCTTGCTCCCTAAAATCAATGAAGGAATAAAATTTCAAGGTTCACCTCTATTTTCTGATAGTGGTAAGAAGAGCAACAGTTGCTCAGCAATATTTATTTAGAGAAACAATACAGAACTATCCAACTTCTCTCTCTCATTCTGATATGACGATGTCTAATTTAAGCATGTTACATAATTCAGGAAATAAAATGGAACGTGAATTACACAAGATCAAAAATTTGATCAACAGAAAATCAAAGGAGACACCAGTGCACTGCCAAACTTGCAGTTGCCACAATCATGCAACAAGAGTGTGTTATTTTTGCCCCCCCCAGATTCAGGTCCTGTGCCGGCAGACACCACATGTTGTAAATGCGGCAAAAGTGGCAGACATTTTTTGAGGAATTGTCCTTACAGCCATGGTAACTTTAATAGCAGTAGCACTTGTTCTAATAATAATAATAATAATAATAATAATGCTAATGATAATAATAATAAGAACAATAAAAGTAATAAGTGTAACATAAATGGTTCATTTGACCATAATAGAAATCATATTAGAGGAGATTTGAATCATCTACCTCTAAACAGAAGTAATGTGCATAGAACTAACACTATAAATCAATGTTATGTGCAAAATAATAATTGTAATGGCCCTGTTAGACCAAATTCTAAAGAAAGGACCCTTGAAAATATTTATCAGCAGAACGCTTCACTTTCAAGGCATTATTCTCCTACACAAATAAACAGAAATGAAAGAAATGCTCGTTTTTGAATGAATTTTAATGAATTAGAAAATGATGGAATACAAAAATCAAATGATGAAAATGACAAATATTCAGAAATTCTGAATACTGAAGATGAAAGCCTTTTTTCAGAAGTAAATGCTGATGACAGCATAAAGTCAATATTATTAACCCATCCAGATCTGGATGACTTATGCAATTAGGCTTCAGGCCTGGCAGGTTAAATTATGGTGAGCCACTATTTTTACCACAAAACCCTTTTCCAACCCCAGAAAGTGGGGGAAATGATGAGATTCTAAACAAAGCCAAAGTAGTTGGCAATAGAGAGCAAAATCAAGATTTTGTTTCTATTGACCCAATCAACCTTATTGAATTGCTATAGCAGGAAGGAAACGCCAAAATTTTTAATTTGACCTGTCAATTTGACAAAGAGTGTTTACATCCATCAGCTGGATGGATTTATCATCACTGACACTTGGATTTGAAAGTCGCACTTGGAATGATTTGAATACTCCGGATACAAATCTTTCAGGCAATTGTCCAATCATTTATGAAGTTGGTCGCAATCATGTATGGCAAATCCATTCAATTTTAGAATATTTACAAAATCCGGAATGCACTTGCTTAACATTTCTGCCGCGCGCCAACAAATATTGTCCTGAGCCACCCAGGTTGTAACGCTCCCATCAAATGCCGAGCCTAGAGTGCTCAAAGAATAGAACTCCACCACCGTCTGCTACTTTGATCAGCACAGCATCCAGCAATACCAAGAAGAAGAAACCAAATATTCAGAAATTATTGGCTCAAAATCTGACAGTAATACATAAAATCAAAAAGTGTCAGTGTGTTCATTTATTGATGTTTGCATGACTGTACTCTATATATTATTGATGTTTACATTGTCATTCTATATCAAACAGGCTAAAACCATCAGAAAGAGTATATGTAATTTTTAGAAAACACATTCATTAAAGTTTCAATAATTTACCTCATTTTTAAGTTATCATTAAAAGATTTAAATCACTTGACCAAATTAAAATCTGTGCATGCTGCATGTATATTAATTTGTGCATGCTGTCCATTGATTTAACATCATTTATGTTTCATCCCTACAACTTTTTTCTATATGCAAATCGAAAAGATCCAAAATCATAGCTTTCAATAAATTCATCACTAATGAAGTCACAGAAATTATAAAATCTTTTATTGACAATCCATTTTCCTCAATGTATAATAAAAACCCCCAGAAAGTCAAATTCCTGGAGTTCAGACGCATTATATTGTCTTGCCTCTTGAGTTTCCCTAAAATTGAATATAATTCAGGGAAAAATACAAGTATGTGTACACAAATATTTGTCAAAATTTATTCAAACTCGGCCCATGAACCTTTTGAACATCCACTGCACACTGCACTTTCACTGATTTTCCAAAATTTATTACATTTCAAAATGCAACTTTGTATAGCTTTAACATGGTAAAATAATTGAGCTCTATGAGAAAGAAAATTGAATTTTCTTTTCAAATGATGTATATTTTGTTTCCCACATTTGCTTCTACAATATCAATCAGGTAATAAACATAATGTTGTCACGTAGAAACACAGCACGCTACTACAGTAATCCATTGACACATGATGCCCATGTTGGAACAACAGGAATTCAATGCATATATTGAAGGGACATAACAACTGAAGGGAACCATACCAACAAACCGTACCATAACACAGCTCAGTCTGAGCTAGTGACTATACAACAAACACATAATCAACCCAGTTAGTGGGTTAAGTGTATCTTAATCCAAAGGTATAGTACCTATTATTATAAAGGGCTCAACAGATGTGCAAATAAGTATGGAAAAGTATATTATATCATTATGATTATTATATATTGACCACTACTGGGCATGACAATGTAATCTGAAACCATACAAAAGCACTAATGATGATAAAGTGTCAGATATAGTTTTTGAGTTAATCTCAATAACCACCGAACTGATTTAAAAAAGTCAAGTTTTTCAGATGCAAAACAAAAAAATGAAACTATTTTGCTAAAAAAAACTTTCAATTTGTTATAAGTACAGTATGCTACATTGCAAAAATAGCTTGAATTTGAACATAGCCGCATTTTGTACTAGTCTGTTACATTATGCTGAAAATTGTCAAAATGGTTGCATTTTAGCATCCTCTGAAATGTTCATTTTTTAGGTTTTCTTCTAAGCCCACCGTTCACTCTACAAATGTGTTTTAAATTTTTTGCCCCTAAAACCATGCTTATTATGTGCCACAGGTTGTATATTATTAAATGTTTGAGATTAATATGAAAATAGCGTGAAGAGAGCTTTCGAATGATTACTCACTCATCTAATTTGATCAAGAATTTAATTTTTCATTTTTAGCCATGTAGGCAGCCATATTGGAAAATTACAGTAGTTTTGAATGCTTTTATCCACAATTCTTTGTGTTTTCATGATCTTCTGAAAATTTTTTCTGTAAATAGATGGAACATTTTATGCTCTTTTTAATGAGATATTTTTAGATCTGGTTTCTTGTACTTTGTTAGATTAATTTAAAAGACTATTGTTGTACACTGAAATTGCAGTGTGCACAAAGACAAAACCTGAACATTTGTACAAACAACAATGGCTCAAAGGCCGAAATTTTTAAATTTAGATTTAGACATCTTTGTTCATATTTCTTTCATAATGCCATTGATTGTGTTCATTTGTATTTTCTCATTATTAACAGCAAGTAATAGATTCCAGATTTGTGTAACTAGTAAAAGTTAACATCCTGTTTATTTGCCCAGATCCATTCAATGCACCCCACCTGAGAATATTTAGGAAAAACCAAAAATGAAAAATGTGAGTGTATCTATACCCCAAATGAAGCCTGAGAGCGTGACTGCTGTATAATGTATGATATTAAGTAGAACTGTTTGCACAAATATGGGATTCTTTGGCTCAGAAGGAATATTTTCAGATGAAACTGAAATTAACACCATCCCTTTTGATATTTGCAAAAAATCTTTTGAGAATAAGTGTTATCAAAATAAAACGCTAATAAAGGATTTCAATGGTTTTTAGACATCAAATTTTGAATTAAATGTAAAATTTATTTGGTGTTGCATTAATAAGTGCTTATCCCTGTCTAATTTCTTGGTAGAACAAGGTGAAATCACTAGTGGGAATGGAGATATGCTGATATCTGACTTAGGCGATTTAAGCAGCTGCAGACCTGTTTATGGCAGCTGCAAGACTTCTGAAGGTGCTGCAATTTGGAATGGCGATATATTTAAAGAAGTTTTCCCATATGTCCTTAAAGGTTTCTACTGAGCATTAATTAGCCTGCCATATGTAGTCATATACAATCTTCAATCTGCACTTGTTATTAATAAGCTATACACAAAATGCAGTAATCTGCTAAATTTTTACAGCACTGAACACGGCATTCTGATACAAATTCATCAGTTTGATGATCAAGAAATTTCCAAAATATTGCAAAGTGCGAAAAATTTAACTCGGTCAAAGAATTATGATCCCATAAATCTTAAATTAAATTATTTAGAATTAAGAATACAACAAGGAGAATCATGTAGCTTTCTACATGTTTGTTCAGAACTTTGTAGAAATCTTCAAAGACATCTTGATATTATGTGGCAGCTAATGTACATAGACCCTACTGTAGGTGCTTGAGCTTTCTCCAAATGCACGGATATAGTGGTGGAGTTTACAGGACAGGTACTTACTCTCTAGCCTTGTAGAAAAATAATTGCTACTAAAATTTACACCGATTATAGAATTAATTAAATGTGTTATAAATATATGCCTGTACAATATAATGAAGAAATTTGGTTTCCTCTGCCACAAAGTATCAATCTCATTCATTTTTCTGACATGATTGATTGCAAACATAAAAGAATACAAATACTTGATACAAAGGTAAGTGGATTGCGGGATCTGGTATTATCCATGTAACTAATGTTCCAGTGAAATTAAATCGGAAATCTAATAACACTAAATTTTAATTTAACACCCCCAGCTGTTTTCCATGATAATTTAGCTACTGAGAACCATCTTTTGGTCTTTTTCGAAACTATCTACCCAAGACTACCTATTTAGAATGTACAGTAAATTGTTCAGTGCATTACATGGCGTGAATGTCATTAGACCCCACTGCTATCTACAAAACTCTTGGAGGCTTGGAACAAAGGTATGAAAAACCTAGTAACTGGAGCTGGAATTCGTCTAAAAGAATTTATTGTTGACGCACAAACAAATTTTGATTCCTTATTGGAAGGTGCTTTTCAGTTACTCATTAATCTCTTGCTAAATATACTAGCAATCTTGATTTTTTTGAGTAATAATATACCTATATATATATATATATATATATATATATATATATATATATATATATATATATATATATATATATATATATATATATATATATATATATATATATATATATATATATATATATATATATATAGCAAAGAAAAATGCTCTGATGGAACAAAAAAGATGAATATACTTGGAATTGTGGATTATTAAGGATGTAAAAGGAGGGGACTAGGAAAAATCTACCTAAAGTCGCAAAATCTGCTAATAATCAGACTTTCTCTAAGCAATGCAAAAAATAGATGTATATTCTGCGGCCTCTAAATAAGTGTCTTTTTAAATAATGTTCAAAGTTTCAGATAAGAGTGTACAAAATCTATCAAGGTTACTTTTTAAATTGCTGGCACCTGATTGATAGAAAACTAAGAGGTATTGTATTTAAAGTTGTTTTATTTTGTTATGAGCATTATAGCAAGCAAAGCAGGGGCCAATTGATTAGTGCACACAATTGTTTTGGGCATGCTAGTGTATCTACATTTGGTCTCTTTCAAGCACACCTGGGCGTGGGGGGTTTGGGGGTATGCACCCCCAGAAATCATCTCCCCCCCCCAGAAATCAAAATACCCCCCAGAATTCAATTTTTAAAAATTTTTTTCGCTTTTTTCGCAATTTTTTGATGCCAATGGATAGTGCTTGATGAGAAACGTCGAAAAATGGTGTTTTTATCACCATACCATCGTTTTTAAGGCCATTTTTTGACCTTCAAAAAAATCTTGCACCCCCCCCCAGAAATTTCTTGCTGCCACGTATAGTTTCAAGTCAACTTACGCGTTTCCTACTGTTTTAAACCAACCATGTCTCCAATAGTCTTCAAAGTTTGCTATTTCATTCAACTGGCTTAGAAGACGGTTAGTTTACTCAATATCATTTCCCATAGCTACTGCATCGCTAACGTGCTGCTTTTTCAATCATTTTTATAGTTAAATATTTATTTTAATCTGTTGGCCGCAGAATATACATCAATTTTTTGTGTTGCTTAGAGAAAGTCTGATTTTTAGCAGATTTTGCGACTTCGAGGTAGATTTTCCTAGTCCCCTCTTTTTACATCCTTAATAATCCACAATTCCAAGTATATTCATCTTTTTTGTTCCATCGGAGCGTTTTTCTTTGCTAGCACCCCACTTTTAATTAGTTCGATTTGAGTACATCAGTCCGTAAACACATACAGTAACATGCCATTATAATGACAGCAGTCCAAGAAAACGGAAAACAATACTGTTCTTAACATCAGCATTATCCTTTTCAAACAAGACAACCTTACATTATTTTAACAGATCAATCTTTTACAGCATTAACTTTACGCAAATATCAAGTGTAAGGAACATTAACGCTCAGATTTGGAAGTAAAATAAATTTGTAGTACAAACTACATTTTAACAACAAATGATTAGTGCACACTTCACACAACTAATAGGTGTAGAGAAAACTAATAGTCAGATTCTCAATTCTGATTTTACATAGAACATTTTGAAAAAAATTAAGCTTCCACAAGGCTCTAGAACAACAGTTGAGTTAATATGCAGTGTAAACTTTACACAACCACAGAGTTTAAAGAAAATTTCAGTCGGATTTGTAATTCTGATATTACCATCAACATTTATGAAAAAAATTAAGTCTCCACAATGGCCCAAGGACAAATAAATATCACATGTTTAATGTTGACTCAAGCTACGTTCACTTCGCTTACTTAACCCGAATCCCAAGCTTATGCAGTCACACAGGGTTCTCGCCCTTTTTAGGAGGTCAATCACCGGCCAGCAATTTGGGGGTAAGCAGCCTGGCCTATTCAAGGTAGCCCGTCCCTCTACGCACGCACCCAGTGAAACTTACTTACTTAACCCCTTTGAGATTAAGTACCTAATTAAAGTAAGTTCCCCAGAAACCTAATTGAGTGCTCAGAAAGATTATTATTTAACTTGTTTAGGACCAAATTCCGGTGCTTGAAAATATTAAGGGTTCCTATGTATAGTGTAGCACAAGGACAGAATTCAACAGCACGGAAATTCAACTGAGCCCAGCATCGTTAATTAAATAATTAATTTTTACAATATTTTTGGACAGAAAAATTATGAAGCAATTAAAAAAGCGACAGCATGGAGGATACATGCTGCCAACCGTTGTGTTACGCTAATTGGGTAAAATCAAACAATGTAATTAAACAAGGGCGCAAAGCCCTGCCAAAGGCATACAACAACTGATGCCAATTGGCATAAACACAAATGATTAAAAACAAAGCGTACAGCAAAAAGAAGCGTGCACACTACGCAGGAAAACTAACAGACGAGTTCTGCAGCCAAGCAGATAAAAAGGCATGTATGGAGTCTGCTCACGTACAGCGTTGAAAAGAAAAAGATACGCTCAGCGCGTAAGCTGGTCGGAGAGGCTCTCGGGCTCAAAAACTAATTGTAAAATGTAAAATCTTAAAGTGCCGACAAAACTGCGCTCACACGCAGTTTTAACTGATGCGGAAAAATAGGCTTAACAACACAAACCAAGAGATATGAAAAGGATCTATGAATACAACAATAGACCTATGGGCAAAAGCTTATGGTAAAGGTATGTACAAATGAGACAGACACAAATATGAGACACACACATATGATCTTTTAACACATGTAAGATATGATAACACACATATCAATTCGTACTCAAGTCGCATTAAGCCCAAGTGCCCATTTTCCTATCCTGGATTTTGATTGAGAATATGTGTGGGAAAGGAATGAAAAAATATGATAATTTTTAGGGAAGGTGGTCCCAGGCGACTCGCTTAAGCGTGGCGCTTAACGGTCATGTACGTGCATATGGAAATTGAGCACAAGAATGTACATCTAGGGCAATCAATCAGTTTTTTTCATCTGTTTCAAAAACCCAAACCAATTTTTTTCCCAAAAATTTTTTTCAGTGTAAAATTCACAAACATAAGTTTGGCACATACAAACGTATTAAACGTACTAATCAAAGGGCTACAATCTGGCCCAAAGCAAATTTATTTACACTCCACTTTCACTGTTCAAAAGTCGGGAGAGGTCAAATAGGATAAAAATGAAGTACTTTCTAAGGGGTGGCAAACAAAAATATGAAGTGAAGAAGTCGGAAGAGGACAAATAGCATAAAAATAAAATGCTTTTTAAGAGGTGGCAAACAAAAATATAGACAAACACATATTTTTCACTGTCCACACATTGTAAACTTTAACAATCTGAACCAAACGCCCCATTGATTGTAAATGAATTTGGTTTGGGCCAGTTTGTAGCCCTTTTATTGTAGTACGTTTGTGTGTGCAAAACTCATGTTCTGCAAAATATTTGATATGATTTACCAATTAAATACGAAAAAACCTGTTATTTTCGCCCATTTTACACCTCAGATTTCGAACTTTACACCCCCATAAACACCTCAATATTACGTTTTTTTGAACGCGGTTTGCTTCAACGTGTAGCCCTTAAAAGTAACTTTATTTTTTATATATTTAAATTATCTTAACTCATAACCAAAAAAGTTGGCAGAGAAATCTTGGACAAAATCTGTTTTTTACTGATCCACTAGAGTGTAAAGTTGAAACCCCTGGTACTGTGTATTGATTGTAGAAAAGTTTGAAGGTCAGATTCGTTATTCTGACCTCACAGAGAAACATTTTTAAAAAATTCATCATCCACGACGCTCTGAATGGAAAAAATTTTTCAATGTAAAGTTTACACCTGCACTAATAACGCAATATTGATTGTAAAGAAACAAAATAAATTTTGACGTGTAGCGCTTAAGACAAGGCAGATTTTAGAGGTAGTTACCACGTTCTTTCTACCAAGTGGAGAATATGGCAGGGGAAAAGTTTTTTGTCCCAGACTCTTTACAATAAACCGCCTCTAAATTTGAGAATATTAGTTTAAAAAAATTAAAAAAAGTTTCCTGGATTTTCAAACCGTCTACATTTTGAAACCAATCAGACTGCATAGAATGTAAAATTGAGTTAGATATGCTTGGCCACATGAAAACTGTAAAAATTGTCTAATTTACACTCCTGTGCAACAACCAATGAGTGTAAAGAAATTTTAAGACCAGATTCGTAACCTACTAATTAAAGAAAACATTTAAAAAAATTGGCCCTCCGCAAATTATTTGAATTTTTGGTGTAAGCTTTACACACTCATGACGCGCTTGGTATTGAGCGTAAACACAAAAAAAATGGGGGCACTGAGTTCTTCTATTATCTACCTTTAAAAAAACCACACCTCTCAGATGTGTGCTGTTGTAGCTATTAGGGGGGACACAAATTTTGCACTCGCTGTGAAAAACATATAAGAAAAAGGATGGCCAAGTATATTATAGGTAGCGCTATCGCACTACCTATGATATGCAAAGCAAATTGATAGGAGAAAGTCTTTGGAAATTTCTCAATCCTAAAATAGCCAAAAAATGACAAAAAAACTGAACTTAAAAATGCTGAAACTATGATTTAAAATGAATGTGAAAGTGCAAAATAATGAGCCCTGTGTAGCAATTGTGACATAGCAGCGCTTATCTAGGAATGCCTCATTTAAGCTTGATAATCAATGATCATGTGATGGCAATGGCATTAGTTGACACAGGAGCCGCATTTTCCCTTTTAGATCATCAAATAGTTTGGAGAATGCCATGAAAAATCTATAAAGCCAGAATAAATACCATAGCAGCCAATGGGGAAATTATTCCTATAAAAGGCGCTACCTCCATTAGAATAACTATGTTTGACGTCAATGAAACACTTCTTGCTTACATTAATGAAAATTGTCCTGTTGATTTGATTCTAGGAACTAATTTCTTGTCACGCTTTAATGATGTTCATTATAGTCAGTGGAGATTGACTATAAACTTTAAAAGAGGAAAATATTTCTTGTGAAGGAATGATTTATAAACCATTACAAAATGCAACATAGTAACTTTGCAAGAAAATATTATTTTACCACCTAAAAGATTTACAATGACAAATGGACAGGTCCCATCATTGTGTGACATTGGAAAAGAGCTTATTTTTACCCCAGCTAATCTCATTGATAATGAAAGAGTATATGCCACATGTAGCATATGCCATGTGCAAGATCAACAAATTCCACTTCAAGTTATTAATACAAAGAAGTATAGTGTGAAGTTGCACAAGTTACATACTAAGACAAAATGGGTACCATAAATTTGCATATGGAAGATGAACAAGCTCTGAATCTAATTGTTGTGGAAAGTCACACTGATTTAAAGGATTGGATATCTTATTATGCTAATGTTTCACATAAATTAAATCCAAATGAGAAAAATGACATCATAGAATTATTACTCAAATATCCTAATTTATATGGAAAAGACCAACTGACTTGGGAGAAACTAATTTAGTTAAGCCACAATACATACAGGAGATAAGTCATCTGTATGCAAATTCCCTTTTCAAAGCTCTTTAAAAGAAAGAGAAATAGTTATTGAAGAAGTTTGAACTCTAGAGGAAAAGGCATAATGAGACCTAGCACCTCCCTAGTCAACTAATACAGTCTTAGGTCGTAAAGGACCAAGGGCACCACATAAGTATTGATTTTTGTGGCCTTAATAGTGTAATTAAAGAGAACGTGTACCCCTTGCCACAAATTGACAACATACTCAATGCTCTTAACAGGATGTGATATTTTACCTCTTTTGACCGGGCAAATGCCTACTATGTGATCGTAATAAGAAAAAAATAAGGAAAAAATGGCCTTTTCCACTCTCATTGGCTTGAGTTGAATTTAAGTTTCTTTCTTTTGAACTCATATACTTAATTTTTCCAGAGTCTACAATTGACCATATGCTTAATTTACTTAGATGATGTTTTAATTCTTGAAAAAAACCACACATAAATGTTAGAAAGACTTGAAATATATTGCTGAATAAGCTAGATACAGCAAAAATGAAGCTTCACTTATCAACGTGTAAATTTTCATACAAAGAAATAACATTTTTTGGGTCATAAAATTTTAGAAGAAGGAATTCTGCCTTTTAATGATAAAAAAGATTGAAGCTGTCAAAAACATCCCTGAACCCACAAAATGCTAAAATGGTCGAATCATTTTAGAGACTTATGTCATATAACCGAAAGTTTATTGAAAATTGTTCCCAAATTGCTGAACCAACTAAATAAACTTTCATGGAAAACCATAAATTCATCTGGAAGGAGGAACTGCAAAAAGCTTTTGACAAATTGAAAATCAAACTTACTTAAATCCTCCGATTCTCTCTCACCCTAATTTTCAAACACCATTTATTCTACAAATGGATGCGCTACCTTATGAAGGAATAGGAGCCGTTTTGTCTCAGATTAAAGAAGATAGTCCAGAGACACCCGATTGCGCACTGACAAGCAGAGCATTGGGAAAAGCTGAAGAGAAGTACCCTGTAACAGAAATAAAAACATTAACAGTCATTGAGTTCATAAAGCATTTTTTGCCCATATCCACACCTGGGCGTGGGGGTTTGAGAGTATGCACTCAGAAACCAAAATACCCCCCCAGAAATCAAAATACCCCCCCCAGAATTCAATTTTTGAAAATTTTTTCGTTTTTTTCGCAATTTTTTGATGCCAATGGATAGTGCTTGATGAGAAACGCCGAAAAATGGTGTTTTTATCGCCATACCACCACTTTTAAGGCCATTTTTGACCTTCAAAAAAATCTTGCACCCCCCCCCCCAGAATTTTCTTGCTGCCCACGTATGGTGGTGTAGCACAATATGTAAAAAGGGCAAATGAAAGATATTGCTCCCAATTGTACTCATCACGAGCACTAAGCTTAGAAAGCGAGTCAATTAGCGTTCTGTTGTATCTTTCAACTAATCCGTCACATTGCGGATGATATGGCGTTGTAAAGATTTTTTGTATATGCAGAATTTTGCAGATTTCGGCAATTAATGCTGATGTAAAGTTGGTTCCTTGATCTGTAAGAAACTTTTTAGGTGTGCCGTGACGCGGAATCACTTCGCGCAGTAAAAGATTAGCTATTGTCGTGGCTTTTATGTCTGATACGGGAAAAGCTTCAACATATTTAGTGAAGTAGTCCATAAAGACTACTATTTGGTCATTGCCAGACTTTGAACGTGGCATATGCAAACAATCTGCTGCTATTAGTTCAAATGGAGCATGAACTTTAATTGGCTGAAGCGGCATGAGTGTAGGATTGTTCATCACTTTGCGCTGAAGACAGATTTCACAATTCCTACACCATGCAATGATATCATTTTCCATTTTTTGGCCACCATTAGTGGTACTGAATAGCCGGTAAAATCTTTCTAGCTGAGAAATGAGCTCCGAAAATTGAGTCATGAAACTCGGTTAAGATGAATTGACGAAGTGATTTAGGTATGACTAGTTGAAAAATCACTTCCGAGCTTTGCTTGGGTTGAAAACGACGAAACAGTAGATCTTGACTGACGAAAAATTCATCTCGATGCTTTTTGTGCGTAAGATCATCGAGGCTTTCGCAAATTTTCATGATATCTTCATCTTTGCGTTGCTCTGCTAACAGCTTTGCAGGCGTCAAGATTTCTTGTTTCTCAGCTTCTGTTAAAGTCTTTCTTTGATAAAAGGTTGGAGCATTATGCTCTTTTTGTTGCTTTTTAAATGATATATCAGGCGGCTCTGGTTCATCTTCAGATTCTGAAGCTTCTGATTCAAGATTAGCTATATTAGCTGATGATGTTAGCTCATTTTCAGAAATTTGAGGATCTTGAGTCGTGTCATATTTAGGATGACGTGACAATAGATCTGCGGCTGTATTGTACGCTCCTTTGATGTAAACGATTTTAAAATCATATTCTTGTAGCTTAAGACCCCATCGTCTCAAACGACTTGAAGGGTCCTTTACATTCATAAGCCAATTGAGCGACTGATGATCCGTTTCGATGATAAACGGGTTTCCATAAAGGTAATGGCGATAATGCTTTGTCGCCCATATAACCGCTAGTGCTTCTTTCTCTGTAGTCGAATAATTGACTTCGGCTTTATTCAAGACTCTGCTTGAATATCCGAGAATGAAGCGATTATTTGCCAATAGATGCTTCTGAGTCAGGATGGCTCCTATAGCATAGTTGCTAGCATCTGTCGTTAAAATGAATTGATGCTGATCATCAAACTTTGGCAATTGTAATATGGGTGGCGAAGTGAAAGCATTTTTGAGAGTGTCAAAGGCATTTTGATGCACTTCGGTCCACAGAAATTTATTTTCCTTTTTGAGTAGTTCAAAGAGTGGTTTAGCTGTCTTTGCTAAATCTTTGACAAACTTTTTAAACCATTGAACAAGTCCTAGGAATTTTTGCAAATGCTTGACGTTTTTAGGTGCTGGGAATGCGAGTACATCAGCCACCTTATTTTCGTCAGGTGCTATTCCAAAGGAATTTATCTTGTGACCTAGAAATTGAACTTCTTCGTGTGCTAGATGGCACTTTTCTGGTTTGACTCTTAGGTTTGCTTGCTTTAAAGCATTAAAGACTTTTTCGAGATCTTGAAGATGTTGCGGAAAAGTTTTTGAGAAGATTATGATGTCATCAATATAGACTAAGCATTTGCTCCAGTTAAGACCTGCTAGGACTAATTCCATTAGTCTTTGAAAATCAGCAGGTGCGTTTTTGATGCCGAAGGGCATAACTTCGAATTCATAATGTCCTACTGGGCAAATGAAAGCTGTCTTTTCTATTGATTCTTCGTCCATGGGTATCTGCCAATACCCAGACTTTAAGTCTAGCGTGCTGAAGTACGCTGATGAGCCTAGAGCGTCAAAATAGTCTTCGATTTGAGGCAAAGGATATATTTGAGTCTTTGTGACATTATTAAGTCGGCGGTAATCTACGACTGGTCGCAAAGATCCATCTTTTTTGCCTATCAGAAAAAGTGGACTTGCCCATGGGCTTGTTGTTGGTCTGATGACCTTATCAGCTATCATTTCATCTATTATCTTCTTCATGACTTGACGTCTAGAATGTTCGACTCTGTAGGTCTTGCCTACGACTGGCGTATTATCACCAGTGTCGATATGATGCTCTATAAGTGGCGTTCTGCCTAAAGGCTCTCCTTTGAGCGCAAAAATTGATTGATATTTGAGGCAAAGCTCTCTGATTTGTTGCTGTTGAGCTGAATTTATTGCAGAACCGCTTAAAGCTTTGTTGATTGATGAAAATAGCTCTGGGGCTCGATCATGCTCAATGGTTGTATGACAGATGATCTCAGCATCTGATGTGAGTGAACCTATATTTTCTCCTGAGCTGATTATGATTGGTGTGTTAGAAGTGTTGCAAACGCGTAGAGGTATGACTGGTATTGAAGTGTCTACCAAGGTTGAAGCGATAAAAAGTGAGCGTACTGACATGAACTGTTGATCAGGCTCAAATAGTGCAGTTTTAGTCTTAATTTGGCCATGGTAGATATATCCTGGCGTTATTACTTCATGACGCGGTTGTATGAGCACTTCTTCAGCTACTGTAACTCGTGCGCACACTGGACAAGCTATGTGAGCTGCTGGATTAGCTCTAAGGGTTCGCTTCTCATCGGGCATTAGTAGATTGAGTTTGAACCCATTGATGAAAGCGCATCTTTCTACTGTATTCACCCATAGCATTGCAGTTTCGCAAAATTCAAATCCTACGAGCAAATCTTCAGGGAGATCATCAATTATGGATACTAGAGCATAGTTTATCTGACCAGCTATTTTGATGGTCATAAAATAGGTGAAACGGATTTTAGCCATCGTTTTTCCAACGCCGTGAACTACATTTGGTGTTTGTTTTGGCGGGATTTTAAAGCCTAACTTCAAAAAGGTTGCAGTTGTCATCATGTTTATTTGCGAGCCTGTATCAATCAAGGCTGGCACTTTTATTCCGTTTATTTCAGCTACAACAGTTGGTAGATTAGTGGCTGCACTGTTTGCTGATGGGATTGATGACGTGTCAGCTTGCAAATTTGGCTGATTAAGCTGCTCATAAACTGCTAGTTTTCTTTGAAGTGTATGGTATTCTTCGAGGAAAGATCTAGGAATCCTACTTTCATTTATCTCTTCAGCTTCAGAAGTAGATGATGCTACTATTTGTTCATTGTTATTGTTTGATGTCCTTCGCGCTCGGGGAATGAATGGTGGTGCGGTAGGTGACATAGAAGTTGTAGGTAGCATCTCTTGTTGCTGATTTAGGTATGATTGATCTCGCCATATAGGATCATTAAATGGTAGCTGTTGATTGTTCTGACTATTCAGCCTATTAGTCGATCTAGCTTGTTGCTGTGAGTACTGTCGATTGCTGTAAGCTCTCTGAGTACCTGATGAACTATTACTGTAATTTGGCTGTGTAGTTGGACGTGCTTGTGAATAATCATTGATGAAACTGGATGACTGTTGCCTGAATGGGCGTGACTGCTGATTATTGAATGTTTGTGAGCCATTACGGTAACCTGACTGAGATTGAGAACGGCTACGGTAAGGTTGAGGCGCGAAGTGACTGTATTGTTGAGAGTAGAACTCTGTGGATTGTTGAGCTCTTTTGCGCCTATTGAGTCTTGCAAAGCATTTCTGCCATGTATGGCCTTGTTTCTTGCAGAAAGTACAGAATCTAGGTTGATTCGGATTTGTGGGTGAGAATCTTCTTGATTTCTGACCTATGTGCGCATTTGGGTTCTGATTTTGCGCAGAATTTTGCCTGAATGGCATCTGCACGTATGGCATATTAGCATTAGCTTGAGTGTTTGATGCTGAAACATAAGGCGTAGCTGGCTTTGAAGCCGCAAATTGATGCATGGCGTATTCTACACATTTTGCGTTGTGCAGAAAATCTTTTAAATTAGCAGCTGGCTCCTTATTATATGCTTGTCTAGATATTTCTGGAAGTAAGCCGCGTTTGAGCTGATGTCTTAGCATTTGTTCGAACTGCGCTGAGTTCTCATCAAGGTTTGATTGAGCCTTCATAAGATCTTCACGAAGTGCTAAGAAATAAGCTTTAACAGACTCAAACGGCTGTTGCTTTCTTTCTAGGAATGTATCATAGAGCGTATCGCTGTCTAGTGGACTGAATTCTTCGATCATTGCAGATTTAGTTTGTAGATAAGATGATCTTATACTAATTGGTATCGAGTGAAGGACTCTTGAGGCATAGGCATCTAAGAAGGTTGGTAGAATGTCTAACCTCGCCTGTCTATCGATTCGATAGCCCATTGCTAATCGCTCAAATTCAGCAAAAAAATGCTTTGATATCAGTCTTTTCGCCTTGAAAAAATTTCTTGTTAGCGATTGATGCTTGCATTTGTTGTAAAAATGGTGCTCTATTTATGGCATCTGCCAGAAATTGCATACCATCCATCGAGTCATCTGTAGCTCTAGACTGATTTTGACTTTGGTCAAAATCTGGATTTTCGTCAAAGAAAAATTCTTCATTATCTTCCGAAAATTTTACATGGCGCTCTTGAGATTGAGGCTGACTGTTGGAGAGATTGGAAAGCATTTCTCGATTTAGTTGTGATGACTGTTGTGGATCAGCTGATTCTGTTTCTGGATTTTCATGGACATGTGCATTACAATTTTCATTTACATGTGGTTCTAGCACAGCTTTTAAGTGTTTATCTACATGCATTGCTATATTTTGAATGCGTGTGTGTATCTGTGTCGCTTTAGCTTCATCTTTGCTTTGTATCTTTATGGCTTGAAGTTTGAGCTGCTGCGACTGATTTGCTTCAAGTGGAGCTAGAGTAGCTAGCTCAACACATGACATTGTTGAACGTGGAGCTATAGGCTCAATGTGTGCTGTTGATATTCGCGAGGGATTGTTTTCTGGATGACTTTTAGGCGTAGAAGCATTGGCGGGTGCCGGGATGCTTAAATCATCTGGATTATTTCCTAGATTTTGTGTTTGAAAATTTTCATTCTCATAATCTAAACGATCCATTAGCAGAGCTAATTTTATCATTTAAAAATCAAGAGGACAAAATTTTTGCTCTACCTGTGCTGGCATTGTTTCAATTTTATCAACTGTTTTAGTTTGATTATTATTGACTTTCTGAGCAACTTGGGAAACTAGATCATTAACTTCTTGACTTATTTTCGAAGTTTCAGTTGACAATTTTGTATCTGCAGCAATTTGTAGAGCATTAAAGTTTTTGTCCGTTGGAGTTTTCATTTCTTGAGCTTTTTGCTGCATATTGTCGAACATTTTAGTCATTTGATTGATCACATCAGCATTAGGATTTTCAGCTGACGGCAGTGCATCATCAACTTCATAATTTTGGATGGACATAGAAAAATCCTGCTGATCATAGATTTCAGAGGCTCCTAAAACTTCACACTCTAGGTTATTATTGATGACTTCTTGGATGATCTGGTCATCTACTATGCCGGTTGTGGAAGAAGTTGAAGATTGGTTGGCATCTGCAAGTTTTAGGGGCACTGGTATTTGAGTTAGTGGCAGCATTTGCTGTTTGGAAGTTGTATCTACAACAGCTGTTTGCTTAAGTATGGTTTTCGGATTTGGTTGACAGGTGTTCTTCTTTTTACCCATTGTAGCAATTAAGGATAGAGATAGAAGAGGATACTAACTGAAAATATTTTTAACTATTGCTCAAGGCAATTTAGTAATCTCACAAGGATTTAATCAGCTAAGGCAAAGAAACACTGACGTAAAAAGGAAAACGTCGTAGAAACTATCTTGATTAATCACTATTGCTTATAGTAATGTAGTGGCTACACTTTAGCAATAAATTTGACACAAAATTGTGGATAATTGTCGTGATTGACAATTGATTGCTAGCAATTGTGGCTGTGGTTACAATCAATTGTGACACTTGACTGACAATGCACATGAACTATGATGGTGAGTTGTAGCAGAAAACTATGCATTGCTATCTAGTTATACAGCAAAATATAACACTAATTGTCAGTACTTGTCACTGATTGTCGGTGACTGTTGCTATTAATTACAGCAATTTATCAACAACAATTGATTGCAAACAATTGAACTTGAGAAAATTCAACACTTACGAGATGTTGTAACTCTCTAACCTTGATTGCAATTGTTGGTGATTTAGCTACAAACGTTGAAAAATTTGCTAATACCTCTGGTGATCAAGTCACTTTAGAAATACGCAGCAAATTTTATTGATTGACATTGAATGACGTTGAGGAAAATTTGCCTGATATCAAGTGCTCAGGTCACTTTAGAGATTACAACAAATTGTATTTGGCAAATAGTTGAGGATGTATGTAAGGTTGAGGATAGTCAATGTTGAGGAACAAAGTCGGTTCAACAAAGGCTACAGACAAGTTTGTGTGCGGGTCCGCACACAAACTTGTCTGCAGCCTGTTGAACCGACTTGTTCAACAGTGACTATCCTCAGCCTTACATACATCCTCAACTATTTGCCAAATAGTTGAGGATGTATGTAAGGTTGAGGATAGTCAATGTTGAGGAACAAAGTCGGTTCAACAAAGGCTACAGACAAGTTTGTTGTGCGGACCTCTTACTTAATTTGCACAAACAACGCGATGCAATTGATATGACAAAAGACAATATATGCGTTTTGTATAAACCAAATGGTTATTTTTGTCAGAAATTTAAATATTGTTAAAGAAAAAGAACTGCTCTGACCGGCTGTTGCAAGCAGCCTGGACCTCCAGAATGTAACAGTCTGTAGGGTTAGAGTACTAAGGATACAAATCCCTTAGCAAACCTGAAATCAGTTGTGCAAGGGTCCGATTCTGAATGTGATCCTAATAATTACTGCAGAAACGCACAGAACCAAAAACGTTTCAGAACCAAACATAATCTTATTATTAGCTGTGAAATTGCACAGACCCGAAAACCTTCTTTATCCACAACTGCTTACAGCTCATGGGATCCTAGGCTAACTTACTTACTTAACCCTTGGCAAAAGGTACATGTCATAATGCAATACATACCCGGCCTAAAAACTATTTGAAACTACCGGATCTCATTATTTTGGCAATAAATAGAAAACAATTCTATAATGGAAAAGCCAACAATATTTGAATCCCAACAAACCGCATTTCTGTCAGAGCAAGTTCCCTTTTTTCCTGTTTAATTTTTTGTTTTATTTTTGAGATAATAAAATAATTGCTTCTCTGGCATATTAAAGGTTTTTACCTCTACAAAGGCCCTTAAATAAGGTAAGGACACCTTCCACTATTAGGGGCAATTACTTCCCTAATGTCAATCAATGGCGCTATATTAACTTTCAATTTAGAGCCGGTAATAACAAAAATAAGCCGCCAGGAAAAACACCAAACTGTAAAATGTACTATATCATGTACTTTGAATGATAATAATCATAATTGTGAATCCAAACAATTCCACAAAAACTGACCCACAAAATGTGACATATCATATACATAATTTTACATAGACATGAAACAGACACATAGGCACAAGAAATATATGCTAGAAAGAAAAACGTGAAGATGTATTTACATGGTTAATAGTTGCATGATAATATTAATTCAGTGCTATCTTGCTCTCCATATTTCCCGGTTCCCATGCCCGTTTCTTAGTTGAAAAAGGTAAATGTGTTTTGAAAATAAAAGAGGGGGACTTAAACCATGGAGCTGACAGCTTGGGCATCTCTAACAATGCCAGCTGCTCAAAAATGGCATCAACTGCAGTTAACCTTTACATCAAAATCTATCGATATGCACCGAACCAAATGCATGCATTAGCGCCACCATATCAAAGTTGCTAATAGCAGCAAAGTGAAAATGCGCTCCAAAAGCGCAACAACAAATAGTGTTGCACATGCTGCTACAAAATTTCACACTACTAACATAAAAAAATGCACATAAACTTGCAGATCTTGGACAATGCTTTTGAATGAACACTCACATGCCTTATAAGATTCCATTGTTCTTGAGTTATTTTGCAGCAAACTTTGTGGAGAAAAATGGGACTGGCGTTAATTAAGGGTTAAAAGAAGGTTATATGTATACCTATATACATACCAGATGCAGCGCAGTTTTTTTGACCCTTTTTTACTGACAGCGTAAAAAGGAAATTAATCAAAAAATTTTTATTCAATCAATCGATTCGCAACATCAGAAATCATGACAAGGTTTTCAGCATCATTGATACATTTGCTCCAAGAAACAGGATGGGACACATGGATAGAACGCAAATGAACAGATAAACTTATAGATAACATGTCAAGAAGAAAGAGTTCATGGCATAAAAAACCAAGCTGAATGGAGTCAAGTACAGGTACATATCTCTGAGTGTACTCCCTCCATACTGCCAAAATTCAGAAAAATCTGATTTTTTAAACGTTTATTTCATGCTGTTTTTGACTTTTTATGGCTTAGTCCCCCCAAAAATTGGTGTTGATCCCCAGAATAGGATGGTCAGCTATGTGCCTGGTCAACAAGAAGATTGAACCGCAAATTTCTAGGGATTATAATAATGCGCACAAACTCGAAAAGTGCAGAGTGAAGTACCAATATTCTCAGAATTGTGGTGCAAAAATTCAAAACTAAATATTTCAATTCCAGCGCCACATTTAGAATATTCAACAACGCCATATATAATTATTTCCAGAAATATAATAATTTTTCAAGGTGATCTATAAGGGGTTAAGCAGCCAAACAAGATGCAGCACTTCATAATTCAGCCAGCAATCTTCAAAGCAGGGGTGCTTCACCCTTGATACAAAGCGAAGATGTCTTTTGTGGATATTAACTGCCAGGAACAAAGTAATTGCCGCATGAAGAAGTGGGATGGTAGCATAGGTGGGCGGCACCAAAATTCTGACATGGTGAAAGATTTCTCAAAGAATTTTCAAGATTGTTCATTATTAGGGCCATTTTTTGACCTTTGAAAAATATTGCACCCCTGAGAGCTTTGGTGTCGCCCAAATGCGTATGGGTGGTTGGCTGTAAAGCACCATTTTTCAATGTTTCTCAGTGAGCATTATGCATTGGCTCCAAAAAATGGCAAAAAATTCAGAAATTAAATTCTGAGTGGGGGGCGGTATTTAGGTTTCTGGGGGTGCAAACCCATTTGGAGATAAATTGAATAGAGATAACTCTCAGCGTAAAATGTGTAGGGCAATTTGGTGTGAAACAACTCTAAAATTATCATCATATCAGTCATGGTACAACACATCTGGAGATAAAATGAATAAAAAGTTTTAATAAATATAATCTTACTTAGCCCGGAAAAATGTGCTTAAGATTACATAGATGATCTCCCGGCCTGAACCAAAACACTATAGCCTATAGTCTGTTTCAGGGAACTTCAGTCATAAATTCTAAAACTACAGCAAATAGCTGACAAATTGTGATTATAGCATTCATGTGATATAAATAAATATTGTAATCCTCGACCTACTGTCAATGAAGATTGTTAGAATTCGTGCACAAAGTTATGTGAAACAGACTACAGTAAGGTTTCTAAATGACTAAATAAGTATATAGCGACCGACTTCTACAAAGTTGTCTGGCTGGGCAGGGCAAATGTCTATCTAACCCTCACATTCCCTTGTGCTTTTTGAGGTCAAAGATTCTTGTGCTAGGACGCCATCCTAGCCAGGTCAAAATGTACTTAGTCTCGCTCAAAATAAAAAATATTAGTATCATTTTGTGCAGTTTTTATGCTCTTTCCGAACATGTTTGTCATTTTTTGCTTAAGTAACTTTGTGAGAAGTTATAAATAAAAGCCGCTACCATACTTAAGCATAGGTATGAGGTGGACATGCATAAAATAAATACAAATAGTATATTTTAGCTGACTAAAATATCATCTTAGGACCACACATGGGCGTGGGGGGTTTGGGGGTATAAACCCCCAGAAGTTGAAATACCCCCCCCCCCCAGAAAAAATTTTTCTTGCTTTTTTAGCAATTTTTTGATGCCATTGGATAGAGCTTGATGAGAAACGTCGAAAAATTGTGTTTTTTTTGCCATACGACCACTTTTAAGACCATTTTTTGACCTTTAAAAATTTTTTCACCCCCCCCAGAAATTTTTTAACCCCCCCAGAATTTCGGTGCTGCCCACCTATGCTTAGCACTGTAGTAGCTGATTAAAAAGCAGAAGCCCACTGATCTTTTACTAATCATCGGCCAAAACTTTTTTTGTAATTTAAGCTTCTATGTGATAATCAATAAAATATGCCAATTTTTCTTGGATGTATAATTTTATTTACTAGCTTGAATGTTTCAAATGATGTAACTAGGTCTAAAATGAGGCTAGATAAAGTTTTGTAGTCACACAAAACATACAATGGAATAAATTGCAAAAAAAGTGATCGGCTACGAGGTGTCCTAGTTCACGGGAACGCGAGGTTAAATCTTACCAAAAATTTATTCTGCAGGAGGTAATTTGGGATCTTGGAGGTTGCCTGGGCAGCCAGCCGTAGTTTAGAGGGTCTGATAGTGCAGGACTGAAATTCAATGGGTGATATCTGTACCCCCTATAGAACAAATACATAGTGTTGTAAGTACCTCATGTCAGGCAAGTACATTTGCTTAATTTAATAGGGACCTGGAGCATGGTATAAAAGGTTGCAAAAATGAAGCGATTATCAAGAATTTTTGCCTAAAGTTATGGGAAACATGCTATGGTTTCAGTCCAAAGAATACAAAGAGTCATAAATTATATCTCCTGTAATATTGGATGAGCAATAGACGTCTTGAACAATCAATTGTATTCATATTACTGTAATTGTTACACACATAAGCTGTTTAATTGCTCCTAAGGTCCGCTTATCATTGAAAATAATATGATATCCAGTTAATTGTTTGGTATTCCTAACCCCAGAATCTCGATTTCCCCATTATTTGAAGCTATTGGTCAAATAGTGCTTTCATGAACACGCTAATTTTTTCGATTTGTGAGCACTTTCTAAATCTAGGAGAGAATAAACTGCTCCCGTGTCTAACATTGCTGATGCTACTATTTCATTGTTTATGGTTACGTCAACTTGCAATGTATATTATTGAATTTTATTTACTGGCGTCACTGTTGCTATGCTGGCCGAGGATTCTCTGGGCGTTTTGGGATTTCTTGTCTAAGCAACTTTTTGTCTATCTGGCCTGTGCGTTCATAAAATTTGCTGTGCTTTTATTATCCATCTTAATGCTTCGCCTAAACCACTAGTAGTGGGCGTTGAAGTATAGGGCAATGTGTAAATCATGGAAGAACTCTTTCAACTTGTGTGTGAGTACTTAAAATAGGCAATAATCACAAAAATTAGTGCTATAATTAGGGAATTTATTAATAGTTGCACAGGTGCTTTTAGCAAAGCGTTGAAATTAGTAGAAAAACTATTTTGGCTCACTGTAATATGTTTTTCCATCGCATTTTCAGCATTATTGATTGCAGTTTTCACCCCAGTCCCTGTCCCTATTAATGATTTGTGGATGACGCTTGCTTGCCAAGACATTTCTGATGTGTAGTCTAGGAGTTGGTGCAAAGTTTTCTCTAGTCTTTCGGTTTTATAGAGATAATTCCGAAAAAGTCCAAGAGTTGGTTCTCCGGCGGCTAAGCGGTCATGGAAAACTAGTGGCATATTAAACTGGAATACGCTAAAAAATTTTTCCAGCTTAACTTTAATGGTACTTCTGAAACATCACCTAAACCGTGCTCAGTTGCCAACTCCTTCCCATGTCAGAGATTTCAATTTTCTTCTGTAAAGTGTCCATACTTTCCAAAAAATGTACTAAATCTTAACTTCCCTGAAGGGCAAACCAAATTTCTGCATTATACTCTACTGGTAGGTATTTATAACAAGAATCATTCATTTTTTGGTTGGCGTAGACCTTAGTGACATTGACTTTTTGACAACCCCAAATTGTTAGAGCATCCCCCATAAAATCAGCTACCAAATTTGTCCTCTAAAAAAACGCTCGAGCCCCTACCATTGGTGCCAAGTACAAAAGCTGCCAAATTATGTCTAGACTTCTTTGCAGCTGATGTCAGAGTTCTAACCAGATTCTTCGAAAACCCGAAATCTCTTATTGAAAAATTCAAATTTTGAGGTACCTTAATTTTATATTTACATAGTCAAGATTCTCTTTTTCAATTTTGAGAATTTTTGGCGCGTCTAATTTATGATTGAACAAAACGCCTATTTCCCGGTTGGAGGCAAATCCTACTACAACTCCCTGCATTGAGATGAAAGCATTTTGTATTTTGTGACACTTTTTATCTTTTTCTTTTATCAAGAAAGCTGCTATCGCTAATTAAAGCGGAAAAAGTGCCTCGGAAGATAAAAGAACAGCTTTCTAGGAAAAATTCACCATGCCAAATAAAAGTGCTTTCCAAATTTTGGCATTATCCATAGGTAGGACGGCACAAGCTTACATCCCCCAGATCTGAATTAATGCTCCATCCGGTCCAACTTGCTACCTGACCCTCTTCTATGACAAAATTTGTAATTGAAGTGCATAAATCTTTGCAATACCAAGAAAATCGAATGTCTAATTTAAGATTGGTTGACAAAAATCCATTTTGGTCTTGTTTTAGATGAATTCCTTGAAATTCTTTATTTTAATAGGAATTTTTAAAAACTTCATAAATGGCTGGCTCAATTATGGTTATATCCGAGATTATGCCTTTTAAGCCAACAAAACCGGTATTTGTGCACACTGTTCTAGTGATTTTCATGCATTTAATAACAGAAACACTTTTTGGTTCGATTCTTGGAACAAAAATTGTGACGTTCAGTTTTTCTGGCCTTAGGAGCTCTCCTCCAGGTTAAGGTACACTGGACCGAGCAGGGTAAGTTTATGGGGTGCCCGCTGCTACTCACCCGCAAACCTCAAAATCTCCATCTCCCATGACACTTTTTGCAAAAATCGTAAGTAATAAAATCACAGAAATCGTCTTGATTAAACTGTTTTGGATGATTTTGGGATTTTTCAGTGATTTACTTAGCCATAAATGTATGACATTAAATGATTCAAAAACAGTCCAGCAAATAACAAATGAATCAAGTAACAAATTACGCAAATAATTATATAGATTTAAATAAAACAGCGGAATTTTAAATAGGTTTGAAAGCCGATTTTTAAATGAATTATAAAGATTTAAATAAATTGAGAGATCGTTAAATTTAAATAAATTTAAATAAACATGTGTTTTCAGCCATTGTTGTTTATTTTGTATCCATGGCCTGCTCGCCATTAGCCGCTGGGTCTCCTTTGAAGATGACAACACCGACCCTGATGATATACTCATTGGAGTCAGCCTTGGTGATGCTTCTGTTGCTGTTGCATTTGATAAGACCGCCAGAAAGAAGATTGCCGACGCTGCCATCTTCAATGCTAGCAGTATCGCCCAGCTCAGCCTCAGATACATCTGTGAAGAGAGCGCCATGATAACTGACTTTTGAGCAGTGAGTTTTTGAAGTTTTCCTTTTGCCAAGACGTCTAAATTATAAAAAAGAAATTACTTTTAAATCCTTTTTTTGCTGGGTCACAAATTAATTGGATGATCTTCAAAACAGTGCCTTTAAAAGGAGTTTCCAGCTGATTTATGATTTGGAACTCATGTTCAATGAAGATACCAAAAATTTGGCAAGTTTGATTACATTTTGATTAGTTTTGGTCAGGAGCTTGTAAAGGGCAACATTTTTGAAAGTTCTGCTGACCTGAGTGAATATTTGTTTCCTGATCAAAAGCAAATGAAAAACAGAGTTATTAAAAATTTGGTTGATTTTTTTGGGTTTTGATATGGCAAACTATACCCTCAAAAATTATTTCGAAAGGCCAATTTAGTGGAAACTATTTGTTTTCTTGTTAGACCGGGCTTTCCTTGTTTCTGCTTTGTTTTTTCATTTTTTAACTTACGTGCAAATAGATCAAATATATCCAAGAATTTAAAAGCACAAACAAAATTAACTGCATGCACATCAAAACTTGTACAAGGTTTCTTGAAACTGACTCCAAGAAACAAATTGCCCATTTTTGGCCCAAACTGCTTGCTTTCCAACTGTTTCTTACAGTTTGATATTTAAATATTGTTTAACATAAGTAAGAGATACATGAAATAATTGATAGGAGCAAAATAATTGATATAAGTATGCATAATATAGTCATCAGCAAAGAAGTAATTTGCACTTAGTAAACTTTCCATATGGAATAAAAAATAATATGACAAGTAATAAACAGCAAGAAAAGAATTTTAACAATTATTCTTACCGGAATAATGGCCCCATTTGACATAGGCCGGGCGGGCATCCAGTTCCGGCGTCATGTGATGCAATGAATCTGATAAGCACTGGGGTTGATTGGCCACAAGGAGTAGCTGGTGGGCAATGAGGTGTTCTGGTCGGATGGCTACAATGGAGAGGGCACCGTCTACAAACAGTACATCTGCAGCAGCGAGGACAACTGCCTCGGGAGTGTGGTTGAAGGCAATGGATTTGGTGGTGGTTTGGTGATAGTTTTGGCGATGGTTTTGGCAAAACGTGGGCTGGCTACCCTACACTGAAATAGTGACATTCTCAATTTAAGAGCTTAGCTCATTGAACACGTTGGCTGAATGCCCCTCTGGATAAATGACAAATGGGACCAGTTGCCCCCTATAGGACCAGAAGAATGGATTTTCTGCTCGCCATTGATTGAAATGACGCTGCAACTTTGCCAAATCAAGTGCAGCATAGTCCATATCGGACTTATAATTTTCATCATCCGACAACAGTCACAGGTCTACATCCTGCGCTTCTTGTGGTTTGAGAGAAAAAATATATCTTCAAGGGCCACTCCAATGATAAAGTCCGGCAGCAGATTGAAGCCATTTCTGCCAAAGATGTTCAATTCTGCATTTGAAGCAAGATTTAAGTTAACCTGCCCACTGCTAAGGGTTTGAGGAATAAGTCCTTCATCTTTTATGTCTAGAAGTTCGAATTTTGCAGGTTTCAGTGATTCTGAATTTTTGCTTAAAATAATGTTATTTGTTCATCTTCTTACATTATCCAAAAATTAAACCCTTTTGGCATTATTTCTATACATTTTGGGGCTTGTGGGGCAATATCCTGGGCTTTGTGTCTCCGGCCTTTGTCCCCATAAATCTTGACCATCCCGTTGATCTCACCCCCCCAGAAATTTTTTCATCCCCCCAGAATTTCGGTGCTGCCCACCTATGGTGGTCCTCCCATCTTGCATTATTTATGTAGTACAATCTTTCACTTAGATTTCTTTGATTATAATTATTGTTTCCTAAATCATTCAGACCTCTTCGATTAAAATAATTGTTTCCAAAATTTGAATTTTGGTTGGAATGCCTATAATTTATATTATTGTAGTTTAAATTGCTATTATTTACTGGTTGGCTACAATTATTGTTGAAGTTATAATTATTACCATTTGCAGCTAAGCGGTTGTTTCCTGGTAGGCGACAATTGTCAAAGCCAAAGCAACAATCTGCAGTCCAAAGGCTGTTATGCTTGCAATTGTTGCAAATCGCACAACAATTAAATTCCTGTCTCACTGTGGCAATTGAAGAGCAAAGTTCTCGAATTTGATTGTTTATTTTGACTGAAGGCAGAACGGATATGTTAGAACTTGTAATTTTGGGTTCTGGGTGAGTAGGGTAATCTTGTATTGGTTCCTGAAAAATCTGTTGTTCAGTGTTGACAGCTTTTTTAAGAGTGTCTTTTAAGCTCTTGGTTTCTTGATATTTTAACCCCTGGTAAATTTTTGGTAAAAGCTTTTGTATAAAGATAGGCTTTATGATGGATTCCTGGTCTCTCTTCAAAAGTTGGGGATAAGCTGATTGTGCAAGCTTTTTTATCATTTAGAAACTTCCAGGATGGCTTCAGTATTCTTTCGGGTCAGGTTGTCAATTAGCCCCTGATAAATATCAGAGTCCTGCCCCTCTGTGAACGCCCGCATAAGTTCTTGCACAACATTATCGAAATTTTGATCTTCCTGCGTTTTCAAGAAATTAGTAGAGATAGCTAAAGCAGTCCCTACTAAATTTGATTCCAAAAACGCAAGTTTGTAAGCATCTTCTGTATTTAAGACCCCTTGCAAAACCATCAATTTTTGAAATTGTCTGAACCATTCTCCAAAACATTCTTCAAAAGCACCGGACAATGGTTTAAGTGGCTTTGCATTCATTAGCGCGCTTAGCCGAATGAGAGGGTGGTCCGCCACTGGGGCTTGAGCAGCAAAACTCCCTTGTTCTACAAAATTTTTAAGTTCCCTCATTTGTTGATTTTTTGGGGCACCATAAACTTCAAAAACACGTTTAAAAGCATCTTCTAATCGCCAAATGTCGTTTATTATTTTTCTCATAGAAGGTTTTTTAGATCTTTGAATTAAAAATCTTTTTAATAAAGGAATATCTGTTTCAGTAAATGCTGGTACCCTTTCTCACACTAGTCCCAAAATATTTGAGCTGAAATTAGAGTACTGATTTATGGGGGTACTCTGGCTTGCTGGGTTTACCAATTCACTCTGAAAAAGCGTGTTGAGAAATGTTTAATGGGCTTCAAGAGCTTTTTCTGGACTTTCAAATTGAATTGAGTCTAAAAATCTCTGATGAGCTTGAAGAGTACTTTGAAAATCGGGATCAGAAATTTCGTAATTTTCCGTATCTTTTTGCCCGCTTTCAACTGCTTCAGAACATTCCAAACTTGAATCCATGTTTTAAAACTTTAATTTCTTCGATTTTTCTTCCTTTCTCTTCCTACGTCCTTCCAAAAATAAGCAATAAATTTATTCATCAAAATTTCGAAAATGGGTTGCAAAAAAGGTTGGCCAGATGGGATTAGCAGAAAAATTGTGCGCACCTTCTGACCAATATCACAATAAAGGGCCAGGAAAAATATAATATAATATTATAATTCAAATATTCAAATATTTATCGGCTTCCTTCTGCCTATTTAATCAATATTAGTGATTCAGGGGCTACGCTTTACCCATGGATTATCGCAGCTTGACCACTTCAAAAATATGTGAATACAGCAAATCTCTTTCTGACCTTTCACTCGACTATTGGAGCAATATTCCAGCAGCCTACATTCCTCCAGAATCAGAAAAATGTTAGCTGATAGCTTTTTCTGTTCTTTCACTGGACTATCGGAGCAACATTCCAGCAGCCTACGTTCCTCCAGAGACAGAAAAATGATTCTATAGGGGAAGAATCGATTTGCTGGGTCATGATTTAAAATTAATTAAAAGTGAATTCAAAATTCTTCGGAGTTCGGGACGTTATTTTTTTATCATGCGTGGAATAAAAATAAAATATATTCCAGCTGATTCGAAAAATCAGTAAGCTTCTCTGAAAGCTAGAAAAGGCGATTTTCAGCAGTGGGCGCATCCTACTTTCTGTGCCACAAAATTATGTCAGGTTCGTGTGTAAAGCTATCCTACTATTTCCGCTTAAGCTAAAGGGGACCAAGATTTGGGGGTTCCCTTCTGTGCGTGAAAGAAATGAATCAAAACATTGACGTTTACTTACAATAGGTATGTGATTGAGTCAAATAAGAATAATGATAATCCAAAATACAAGAAAGTCAAAGTAATAGCAAAATACATTAGAAATATTGTAATAAGATAGCAATGCTATCAGACATTGTTGATGGTGAAAGATGAAGGAAGATAACTGTTACACTTGAATCTACAATACTAAACCAAGAGACACTGAGCGACTTTTAATAGATCTTTCCGGTTTTATACTTAAAAGCATCTCTGGCTTTTCCACCAGAGGCAATCGTAAAGTGCACTTTGCTTTCAGCCATTAATTTTCCATTTTTTGATATCCTATATGCATTGCGGCTTATTTTAAGTATATCTTGTGTGCATATGAATGCTGACCTTTTAACCGCACCACTTTACCTCTATTCTGTGAACTCACATGGTCTTCAATGTAACCTTGTGCTACCTTTCTCACCTTTTGCCCTTTTTGGGCTTATATGCATCCTGACGTGTATTAAACTAGAAACATCTGATTTATATTGCCCTTGAGGCTCCCAAAAATCCTCAATCTTCTGGACGTGTGTCAGTTTAATTGGTCTTAACTTTTTATTGGGAAAAAGTATCGTCATCTTTTAAGACCTCTATGATTTGAGGTGGAAGGCTTATCTTGTTTAAGGTACACATATTTGTTCATGATTGCTGCGTGACTTTCATCCTTTATAATGTTTACATATATGCTCATATCGCCATCATCATGTTACCTAAATCCTTTCCAATTCGCATCCTTCGATAGTATGACATATTATATACACGCATAATAATAGAAAGCTAGCGCGCTAAATAAATTTACCTAATAATGCACAGACTTCAAAATAAGGTTATGAAGTACTTAAAATAAATGTTTGCATGCACTTAATGTATAAAAGGAAAAAGTAAACTTCACAATTTTTTGTTTTGACTTGACAAACTTATTTTCAGACCACACAGTTTGGTTATTTTTATGAATGATACATTGCAGGTCGAAGCAATAAATTTCTCTCAGCAAACAGGATGGCAGAAATTTTGTACCCCTACTGACCAATTGCCAGCCAAATTTAGGACAAAGCAAGAATCATCTGGAAAAGGGAAATGACAGGTAAACACATTAAATGACACATAGAAATGTAGGTGTCAGCAAATAAAGGTCTAGGCAGGTGCCTAAAAGATGAGATTGCACAGTATTATCAAGCCTTGCGGATCATTTGGTAAAGTATGCAATAAATTAGAGTGAAATAAATTTTACATGATTGACACAAATGTGAGAGTAAAAAAGATCTTACAGGGAGACAAATGAAAAACTTAATGGGCATGAATGAGACAAAAACTGCAAGGATGTGCCAGCAAATGGAAGGCAGCTGGCTATGAATTCAACTGCTGTCCTTTGCACCATGCATCACACCAATAAAAGACATGAACGCAAGAAAAATACATAAAAAAATGTGCAAAAAATAGCCATGGGGCACAGATTGTGCATTTAGATGAGCTATGAAAACAATTATGAATGACAACTTTTTCTCGCATCATTAAATAATGTGCAATCAGTCACCTCAGACCTCATGCATACAAAAAAATCTGTTATATATACAAGGCGTGAGGTGCAAAGCTGTTCAAAAAGTTGGTTATCCAGCATAGCTTGTTTTACAGTTCTGATGGATTCATAGGCTAAGCGCCAAAAAATATCAAAAATTACTCCTTGGATTGAATTTGACAATAGTACAAATGAAGTATATGAGACCAAAAAGATCAAAGGTACTATTAGAATAGGTTCTCATGCATACATTGACCGGCTGGGAAAAGGGAAGGTCAGCAGGACCAACTGTGTGATGGAACTGCATATGGCGTCCTGGTGAGAAGGTGATGTAAGTACCTTTTTATGAGCTTTTAAAAAAATTAGTTTGTTTCAAGTGAATAAGAATTGAAAGTGTAAAATGAAGATGTGCCCTTGAATTAAAAGCATCAAAACATTCAAATGTTAGCTTCAAGGTAACTGCACTTCACTTAAGGGACGAATTAATGGGAGGCGGCCATACATGAGCAGCGATAAAATTTTGGAGTTGTTGGGGGTCTGATAATGTAAAAGTAAAAAGAATTTTGAAAAAAATTTAATTTCAGGGGGTCTGTCAATTTTGGGAGATCTATTGGATTCTGGGGGTGCAAAACCCCACGCCCATAGAACAACCTCCACAATTCTTTCATTTATTGTAATTTTACATCTTTTTCCGATTCTTTGTGTCTGGATATAAATCTTAATCACAGAATTTTAAACTAATTGTGGCCTGGAAGCTTTAAATTTGCGCCAAATACATAAAATCTTTAGTTTTTATCACAAACTTTTGTGTCGTTTCTAGCCGGTTTATTAAGCTATATTTGTTGTTTCCCAGTCATCAAAAAACATTTGGGTGCGATAGAGAATAATGTATAGGTTTGAATAATTTTAGTCATTTTTTATAACAATTTTTCGGATTCTTCCGATGCTTTGCGCCGGGTAGTGATTCTTACTGACATTTAACGCTCAGAAAACTTTATTTTAACTCTAAAAACTTTGTTCTTTCTAAAAAATTTTGCCTTAATTCTTTTCAAATGATACAACTAATAAAATTCATCTGGCGCTTTGCATCAATCCGCTCTTGAGAATTTTTTAGGAAAAAATACCAAAACTCAATTCGAAAATGGTAAAAAGATTAACATTCTTATGACTGATAAGATCCCCTAAATCCAAAAAGGCCTCATGAATTTATTGTACCTTTTTTGTGGTTTTGTTCCATTCATTAGACCCGCCAGAACATGATTGCGTCCTAGAATTTCACTTTCTAGAACTTTGGCAAGAACTACCAGTCCAGAATGCAAAGAGCGTAACATTAACAAAAATCAGAATATAACACAATCTGGCCTATCACAAAAAACCAGATAATAGCAGATCACAACATAATGCAGTTCCGTTCATCATTGGTCCACCTCTCCACTTGTTGGCATTAGAAGAATCAGTCCAAGAAGATTTTACTGTGGCTCTGCCGAATGCATTGGGGACGGTTCACAATTTTATGGGAACAAGCGCAATTGAGAGGACCTGCAAAATCGAAGCTAATGCAGGCACATCAACGTATTTGGATATGCTGACAGGTATTTAAATGGTGTACATGTCTGGTCCTTATTTAGAGAAGGTCAGGGTCATCCCAGTCCCCTGAAATGAAGAAACATGAGCATTTTTTAGAAGAAATAAGTTCTTTCAAAAAAAACTTGAAAATTCTTGAATTTTGCTGACTTACAGAAATTGGTTGGTAGCATGGAGAATGGATATGGAACCATATTTTTACACCAGGAATAAGTTTTTGTAGCATTGCTAAAATAACTGAGTATTTCAATCAGGGTAAAATACAGAATGCTAATTACTTGTATCTTTGGCCATTCTGATTGTGTCTTCTCAAATTTTTCAGATAATAATGTCTTTATGAAATTTTTTGTTTCCTTTTGGCTTGTGCCAGGAATAGATTTTTGTAGGAGTAAGCATTTCATGATACATGTAAAAGGATTTCTAGAGCATAGGCTACTATTTCAGTAGTTTTCTTCCAAATGCATAAATTTGAAAATTGTTGACCACGCGCCATGTAAATTAATGAATTTGCATAAACTAAACGTCTTTTGGTCTAAATTTCACAAATTTTCTGACGCATTTTGCCAAATTTCTTGCTAACAAAAACAATTTTTCGCGAAAAATTGTCGAATATTATGAAATGTTCAAGCACAAAGGTTGCAACAAAATGATTTTAAATAAAAGTAAACAAATGGCTAATTTTGGACCTATTTTGAACTGTTTTGGGAAAACTTGGGGTACCGCCCCTTATGAAAATATTATTCCCGCCATTGTGAGCAAGTATAACCAAAATTTTGTCGAATTCTACAATTTTCTAATCACTATTATCTTGAAAAATAAAATAGAGAATATATGATCAATTACCAAAGTTACCTTTATTTACTTTCTTGGCAACCTGAAGTTATTTTTTACTAATGGAATAGATTTAAAACAATTTGAAGAGCAGAAACAGCAATATCAGCATAGAGTTCTTCTATTTTCAAGCATAACTTTTTAACATTTTTGACATTCTGCCTCAAATGCTACAAACACAGGAAAACAAAGAGTGGATCAAGCTTCTAAACATCCTTCTGCCTGAATTTCTAGTTTCCGGCGCTTTGCGCCTGATTTTTGCTAAGTAAAAGAAATTTAATCATTTTTTGTGCAAAACTGTCTAAAATTTCAAAATATTTTGAGATAGTATTATGTCAAAACTGATTTTAAATAAGTGAAATTATGTAAAAACAGAAAAACGCAGTTTAGTACGTGGAGGGCAAATTTTTGGAGCTGTTTTTGACTGTATTTACAAAAGTTGGGGTACTGTTCTCTGTAAGAAAATCATAGATCCACCACTGTAATAAATCTAGTATTTTAAAAATGGATAAAAAACCACAATTTCAGAGGAGTAACTTGGCGGCATTCAGCCAGGTCTGATCTAACGAAAATCTACTGATTGCACTAAAATATAGTAATTAGAAATCAACACGCGACAATCACAAATTTATGTAAAATCAATGACTAATTCGAAATCAAAAAAACCTGTGTAAAAAAATTTTTCTAGGTGCTGAAGACAACTCAGATTGCGGTAGAGTGGACCTCATGATTCTTGAACAACTGAAAAGAATTAACAAAACACTGCAGACAATAGTACGGCATGTGGTTTCATTGCTGAAACCAGACTCCAGTATTTCTATTCAAGTAGCACAAATTGACAATGTTTTTGACTAAATTATTTTGTGGTCAATGGTCAGCACACCAACTCCCGTGTTATAGCGCAACCCAGATTTGTCAGCTGAGCAAGATGATGTGAGTACCTTATCTTTGTTCTATAGGGTACTACGCATTCGTTAACCTTACCATTATGAAAAGTGTATTATTTAATTTATAGTACAAAAGGCCTTATTGCTGTAGAGTGAATGCTTGCTTCAATATTGAACAATCCAAAAACAAAGCAAAATGAGGATTTTTCAAATGATCCATTTGAGTACTTTCTCCTTATGATCCAAAAACAAAGTAATAACGTAAGGTTATTAGTCATGATCCATCATTAAAGTCCATTAGCCACAAATAAATACGTATTTTGAATTAATGTACTTGTCCATAGGGTGACTTCTTTGTATGGAAATATATGATTTTGCTAGGCCTACAAGGCCAAAGTGTATATATACATATATATATATATATATATATATATATATATATATATATATATATATATATATATATATATATATATATATATATATATATATATATATATATATATATATATATATATATATATATATATATATATATATATATATAGCCATACGTGGGCAGCAAGAAAATTCTGGGGGGGGTGCAAGATTTTTTTGAAGGTCGAAAAATGGCCTCAAAAATGGTTGTATGGCAATAAAAACACCATTTTTTGACGTTTCTCATCAAGCACTATCCATTGGCATCAAAAAAATTGCGAAAAAAACGAAAAAAATTTTAAAAAATTGAATTCTGGGGGTATTTTGGTTTCTGGAGGGTGCATTACCCCCACGCCCAGGTGTGTATATAGCACTGGCACTGACACTGGCGCCGGTGCTTAAGCACCGGCACCAGGCCGGTGCTAGGCTGGTACCGGCGCCGGTGCTAGATATAAGAGAAAAAATTAGTGTAAAAAGAATAATTGAAGCTCATTTATCACCAATTTAATGAATAAAGGGCGCAAAAAGGTAGCATTTTGTTAATAAAATCTTCTGGTTAGCATATTGAAGCATTTTGACTGAATATCAGAACAATTCTTCGAGCTTTAAAAATGAATTCTTCATTCAACGAAACACATCTTATTGAAAACATTAATTAACAGCAGGAAACATGGACACTAATAAATAAAGTGAATCAAAATTGAAAACATCAACATATAGAGTGGAAAGTTCTTCTAATTCTACCATCTGTAGGCAAGAAGGATGAGTACTACTGAGTAGTTTTCAACTTAATTTCATCAAATCCATTTTTACTTTTCCATTATGTGAGCAGAAGACCATAAAACGCAGCTAGAATTTTAAAATAGTTTTTATGCAAAAATTTTTCCTGCAAATTATTCAGAAAAAGCTTGTTAAAACTTTGTAAATAAACTTCTATGTACATCTTTTGCATTACATATATATCCCATGTTTGTTTTCAGAGGCTTTTGAAAATGTGAAATGATAAACTCAAATAATTTAACCTCAAAAAGTTTTTGTGGCTATTTTCATGTTTGTTTCTTACTAGTTGAATATTTAACTAATGCACCAACACCAAATTTCGATTTGACTAAAGAATCAACTACTGCACAAGTCAATCTTGATTGCGCTACACTTAAACTTAAAATACACTATTTAACTTTTATTTTTCTTCGAATTTCAATTTTATTACAATGTTTTGTTTGTTTAATGCTTAAGTGAGAAAATTAATATGTATTCATAAATTAAAAATAATGAAGTCGTTACTAGCCAAATGAAATTTTGCCCTTAATATGTCTATCTGGTGAAAAATAGGTACAAATTTAACCCTTTTGAAGAAGCATAGTACACTATATGATATGCTAATGTAGCACCGGCACTGGCGCTGGTACAGGGGTACCAGCACCGGTAAAAAGCAGCACCAGGACATCACTAATATATATATATATATATATATATATATATATATATATATATATATATATATATATATATATATATATATATATATATATATATATATATATATATATATATATATATATATATATATATATATATATATATATATATATATATATATATATATATATATATATATATATATATATATATATATATATATATATATGTGCTATACACTTGTAAAACACCAAATAAGTAATAGGAGCAAGAAAAGTTTTTTCAGCCACATATTCTATCAAAATACCCCCCCCCAGAATTCAATTTTTGAACATTTTTTCCGTCTTTTTCTGCAATTTTTTGATGCCAATGGATAGTGCTTGATGAGAAACGTCGAAAAATGGTGTTTTTATTGCCATACCACCATTTTTAAGGCCATTTTTGACCTTCAAAAAATCTTGCACCCCCCAGAATTTTCTTGCTGCCCACGTATGCTCAAGACTACAATGATATCCTCATCGAGCAAAGGTCTTTTTATGAAAAATTACCTGACTGAAAATAAAACAAAAATTTGTAGATTAAGGTTAGTAGTAATGGCCGTCAGTCTGGACTGCAATGCTGTAGGATAGCCTATGTTATAATATAGGCGATGACGTAAAATCCGCTCCCTGAGGTAAGCTGAGGGAGCAACGTTAAATATAGGAGGAGAAAAAGAACCGGGAAAGGAGGGGTGCATAAAGGGGCCCCCACAGCGCCGCCTGTTATAGCATGGTCTATCTTGCAGTGTTGTTCCTCAGGTTGCATGGTCGATCTAGGGGGTGGTGTTGATGAATTTTTTTGCTAAAAAATGGTATAAATGGCATAAAACAGGCACGTGGCTAGCCGTTGGGGGACCAGCACTGATTTGGGAGGACTATACCCAAAATAGCACAAAATAACGTCTAAAAAGTCCGATTTTTCTGAATTTCAGGGGTCACCCCACTCCCCCAGATCTAAGTGCCTGAATAAAAATAACGTATATGGTCAAACATTTTTCCGATTTTCGCCCTAGTTTATCTACCAAATTTTCCTTGCTGAGATGCCCCCTCGTGCATGTCTTGTATGTATTATTTACTGTTCGAAGGAAGCACGTACACAACAAGTCACAAATAAATAAGTGTTTGCTTCATCTGTCGGTAATTCAGTAGAACATTAATCGCGAAAAGTTACTCAAATTACATTAAACATGAACGAGCCAGCCATATAGATCAGCAAATACATCGGATATGCTGCAAATGTGATCTGTTTTGTTTGATACAGAGAAATACGATATGACAAATTGTCGCGAAAATGACAAAAAAAAATTTGCAGTAATTTCAAGTGATTTCTAGGCATATTATCCGTAGATGCGAAGCAGGGCGCTTCTGGGGGGCAGCCTCCAAAATAGACATAAACTGATGGTCATTGCTGCGGAAAAATATAATTTTCATCATTTCTCAGGAACAGGTCCCCTCCCGTGTATGTCTCGTCTCCCACTCATTTGCATGGGTCTGCATACTACCGAAAACTTGTGAAATATTTTTGTCACGTTGTGAAACATTTTTGTCACGTTGTGGAAATTTTTTGTCACGTTGTGGAAATTTTTTGTCAAGTTGTGGAAATTTTTTGTCAAGTTGTGAAATATTTTTGTCAAGGTGTGAAATATTTTTGTAATGTTGCAAAATATTTTTGTAAAATTTTTATATTTTGCTGAAAGTATGCAGTTTTACGAGTTTTTTAACCAAAATTATAGAAATCCATCAATGAGACAAAAAAACAGAAAAAAGATAAAACGTAGACCCTAGGCTGATTGGCGATTTCTGGCGCAGGGCCAAGTTGGTCCGATTGGGACCGCTTTCTAACAAATCTAGAAGGAAATCCGTCGGCGGTCTTCTCCAGCCAGCAGCTGAGGGCTTCTTTCCATCCGATCTAATGCTGGCAGACGCTGTGAATCAAGCGTTTGTCACGAGAGGCAAAACGCAAGCGTCAAGACACAGAATAAAGTAAATAATATAAATTAAGCTTTATTAAAGCTATAAAGGAAACATCTCTATTTCCTCGGCTACTTGAGGCAAATCGTTAGTGCGAGAATTACGAATACATAAATACATAATTATTAAAAAATTAAAAAAGCAAAAATCGAGGCAGTGGCGATGACGGTTGTCCAGTTGGGGCGTTTTTGGGGGGTCTGGCCGTTGAAAACCATTGTAACTAGTGATTTCGGGGCAGTGGAGATAGGTTGAGCAGTGGTCTGGGTGTAAATTGGGCCCATTGTTGTTGATGATGGAGCATTGCTTGTTGAAAACTGGGTGGAAAATTGGGTGGTTGTGGAACTTAAATCAAAATGTTTATCAATTTTTCAATAAGCACCGAATCATTTTTTTCTTACTTTTTTGTATGTAGGTTGTTGGGATCGTGTTGTTGAGGCCACAGCAGGTTGATTGTAGTGTTACTAGGCTGGTAAAAAAAGATGTTCGAGATGAAAGCATGGGATCCGGAACTGTTGCACCGGGGTGGTGGGTGTGTAAACCAGGTTTGTAAAGATATTGTTGATCATCTAAAAACGACATTTTTGCAGTATTTTAACATTTTTAGGAATCGGAAAACTTTTTACTTGGCCGCCATCGTCAAACGTATACCAGCCAGGAGTAATTTCACATAGTAGCGATTTTTTGTATATATTGCACGAGCAATAAGCGCATAAATTGCATAAAATAGGTTGGAAATAAATTAAAATCAACAAAAGTGACAAAAATCACATTTTTTATGATGTTATCTAAATGACTGACAAGGCGTCCCCCACGCTTCCTTAACGCGTATTAAATAAGTATGTGACGTATATACCCATATAATCACAGCAAGAACACCCAAATTTTCAGTCAATGTCTTATTTCGAAAATTACGCCATTACGTTACGTAATTTCAAAACCATCGTGATCGATACAATTAATAAATGCCCAAAAAGGGCCATTTTTCCGTCGTGTCAACAATAATTCCCAGTATTCACATCAATTGTAATACGGCAAAATAAAATCTTGAAATCTAAATTGATCATAAAACCCTAGCTGGCGCAAAGAGAAATTAATAATAAAGTTTTGTGTTATGTACGTGCTAAGGAATTCTAAAAATCATCCTACACGTAAAGTAATGACTAAACTCTTTTCCGAAAGAGTTATAGTCAACTCATTTAAACGCATAAAATTTTCGAAACTTGAGATAAGATTACGAACGTCAAAGAACGCGTCGAAGCTATGTAGCTGAATTTCGAGCGGATTCAAAATTCTACTCCAACGTACAATTGTGTAATTAAAATCTTGTATATAAATTTATTTATATTGTATGGGTAGTAAACCGTATAGCTGAAAAACGAATTTTTTTGTCCAAATCGATTTATCTACTGGCCTGTCGTTTCAGGAAAAGCTTTATTATTCGTCTATTTGTATGTACAAAGTTGCTGATTCCAATTTTTGAAACCTTTAATGAGTTGGGGTCGGTTCTAAAAAATTTAAAGAGAACATTACTCAAATAAAAATTACCGGTGAGTTTGACGAATTTGGGGTTGATTAGTTCGAAGTAAGGAACGTAATTTTGTGTCCGTAATATATCCCTTAATTTTGCGACAACCTCAATATATTTAATATATACCCACTACTTCATGTAATCTAGTCGATATAAGAAGTCTGCAGACAAACGGCCGGCCATACAGACTATTTGGGAAACAGGCCTAATAAGAGGTTAAAATCATTACTTGAACATTAAGTGGAAGAGAAATCATGATGACCGTTGATAATATCGAGTCAAATGAACTGTTTATGAAAGAAAGAAAAGCATGACTGCATATGTGTGTAACTTGTTCCAGAACGGGCTCCGGTTGTCATTTCACTAGTGCATAGATAGTCCATATTATAATCGTTTTTCCTTATAAACGATAGAATTCTTTAGGTCGTTTTGTGCAGGGTGACTATAATCACGCAGAGCATGTTTAAGCAAATTAACGTATAAGTATCATATAGCTAAAGCATGTTGAGAACTGAAAATCATTCTTAAAATCGCTCAAGTCTCAATCTATACCACCCCAATTTTTTTCATATTGACAAGGCGAAGCTTAAATATTTGATAAATCAGACTCTATGTAATGGATACTGGTTCGATCAAAGCGTGTGGCAAAGAAAAACGATTATAATATGGACATTATATGCACTAGTTGAAAGACATCCGGAGCCCATTCGAACGAGTTACCTACGTAATGCAGTCATGTTTTTCTTTCTTTCATAAACAGTTCGATTTCAGCTCCAATATCATCAGCGGTCATCATGATTTTCTCTTACAAGCTTAATGTTTCAAGTAATGATGTTAGCCCTTATGATGGGCCTGTTTCCCAAATAGTCTGTATGATCGGCCGTTTGATTTCAGACTTATATCGACTGATTACATGATAGAGGGTATATATTAAGCGATATTGAGGTTGTCAAAATTAAGGGATATATTACGGACACAAAATTATGTTCCTTTACTTTGACTAATCAGCCCCAAATTTGTCAAACTCGCCGTTATTTATTGGGTAATGTTCTCTTTAAATTTTTTAAACCGACCCCAACTCATTAAAGGTTTCAAAAATCGGAACAGCAACTATGTACATACGACAAATAATAAAGCTTTTCCTGAATCAACTGAGCCAGGGACAAATCGATGTTGGATGAAAAAATTCGTTTTCCTAACGGTTTTACTACTCTACGATATAAATAAATTTATACACAGATTTTAAGTACACAATGGACGTGCGTTGGAGTAGAATTTTGAATCCGGCTCAAAATTTAGCTACGTAGCTTCGACGCGTTCTTTGAGCATTCGTAATCTTATCTCAAGTTTCAGAAAATTTTACGCGTTTAAATCAGTTGACTATAGCTTTTTCAGAAATGAGTTTAGATCATTGGCCACCTTGCGCAGCAGGATGATTTTTAGAATTCCTTAGCACGTACATAACACAAAACTTTATTATTAATTTCTCTTGGCTTAACTAGGGTTTTAAGATAAATTCAGATTTCAAGATTTTGTTTTGCCGTATTACAATCGATGTGAATACTGGAAATTATTGTTGACAAGATGGAAAAATGGCCCTTTTTGGGCATTTTATTAATTGTATCAATCACGATGGTTTGAAATTACGTAACGTAATGGCGTAACGTTCAACAGAAATAAAACATTGACTGAAAAATTTGGGTGTTCTTGCTGTGATTATATGGGTATATACGTCACATGCTTATTTAATACGCATAAAGGGGAAGCGTAGGGGACGCCTTGTGAGTCATTTAGATAACATCATAAAAAATGCAATTTTTGTCTGGCTTCTGTCGATTTTTAATTTATTTCCAACCTATTTTATATGCAATTTATGCGCTTATTGCTCGTGCAATATACCCAAAAAATCGCTACTATGTGAAATTACTCCTGACTGGTATACGTTTGACAGTGACGGCCAAGTTAAAAGTTTTCCGATTCCTAAAAATGTTAAAATACTGCAAAAACGTCGTTTTTAGATGATCTACAATATCTTTACAAACCTGGTTTACACACCCACCACCCCGGTGCAACAGTTTGAATCCCATGCTTTCATCTCGAGCATCTTTTTTTTTTTTCGCAGCCCTAGTAACACTACAATCCAGCCTGCTGTGGCCTCAGACCGCCGATCCCAACAACCTACATACAAAAAGTAAGAAAAAAGTGATTCAGTGCTTATTGAAAAAATTGATTAACATTTTGATTTAAGTTTTCCCCAACCACCCAATTTTTCCACCCAGTTTTCAACAAGCAATGCTCCATCATCAACAACAACGAGCCCAATTTACGCCCAGACCACTGCTCCAACCCCATCTCCACTGCCCCAAAATCACTAGTTACAATGGTTTTCTAACAGCCAGACCCCAAAACGCACGCCAACTGGACAACCGTCATCGCCACTGCCTCGAATTTTTGCTTTTTAATTTTTTAATAATTATGTATTTATGTTATTCGTAATTCTTGCACTAACCAATTTGCCTCAAGTAGCCGAGGGAAATAGAGATGTTTCCTTTATAGCTTTGACAAAGCAATTTATATTGTCTTACTTTATTCTGTGTGCTTGACATTTGCGTTTGCCTCTCGTGACGAACGCTTGATTCACAGCCTCTGCCAGCGTCGATCAGGATGGAAAGAAGCCCTCAGCTGCTGGCTGGAGAAGGCTCAATCAGCAGGATTTCCTTCTAGAATGTGTTAGAAAGCGGTCCCAATCGGACCAGCTTGGCCCTGCGCACTTAGAAATCGCCAATCAGCCTAGAGGTCTACGTTTTATCTTTTTACCTGTTTTTGTCTCATTGAATTGGAGTTTCTATAATTTTGGTAAAAAAACTCGATAAAACCGCATACTTTCAGCAAAATATAAAAAAATTTTACAAAAATATTTCCTGCAACTTCTGCAAATATTTCACACCTTGACAAAAATATTTCACATGACTTGACAAAAAATTTCCACAACTTGACATAAAAATTTCACTGGCAGTGACAAAAAAGTTTTCACAACTTGACAAAAAATTTTCACAACTTGACAAAAATATTTCACAACTTGACAAAAATATTTCACAACTTAACAAAAAAATTTTCACAACTTGACAAAAATATATCAATAATTGTTTTTTAAATGGCAAAGTTTTTGGTAGACATGCAGACCCCATGCAAATGAGTGGGAGGCGAGACACTGCATGGAGAGAGGGACCTGTTCCTGAGAGAATAAATGATAAATATACTTTTCGCAGCAATGACCATCAATTTATAACTATTTTTTGAGGCTGCCCCCAGAAGCGCCCTGCTTCGCATCTACGGATAATATGCCTAGAAATCACTTGATACTACCGCAATTTTTCATGTTCAACCACGTGACAATTTGTCACATCGTATTTCTCTGTATCAAACAAAACAGATCACATTTGCAGCATATCCGATATATCAGCTGATCTATATGGCTGCCTATTTCATTTTTACTGTAATTGTAGTAACCTTTCGCGAATTAATGATATTCTACTGACAGTACCAACAGATGAAGCTAACACTTGCCTAGTTGTCGTGATATTCGTATTGTTGTGTCGTGCTTTCTTAGACAATGCAAATAATACATACAAGACATGCACGAGGGGCATCTCCCAGCAAGAAAAATTTCTAGATAAAATAGGGCAGAAAATCAGGCAAAATGCTTGACCATATACATTATTTTTATTCAGGCCCTTAGATCTGGGGGTGGGGTTTGACCCTAAAAATTCAGAAAAATCGGACTTTTTAGACGTTATTTTGTGCTATTTTTGGAGCACCAGTCCTCCCAAATCAGTGCTGGTCCCCCAACGGCTAGCCATGTGCCTGTTTTATGCCATTTATACCATTTTTTAGCAAAAAATTAATTCATCGATCACCACCCCCCCCAGATCGACCATGCAACCTGAGGAACAACACTGCAAGATAGACCATGCTTTATAACAGGTGGCGCGGTGGGGGCCCCCCTTACACACCCCTCCTTTCCCGGTTCTTTTTCTCCTCCTATATTTAACGTTGCTCCCCCAGCTTACCTCAGGGAGCAGATTTTTACAGATCTATTGCCTATGTTATAATAACATAGGCTATAGTACCAGCGTTGCACCCCAAGACTGCCACCATTACTACTAAGGTTTTTTGTTTGAAATGAGTTTCAAAAATGAAAACAAAATCTAAATCCATAGATGGATTAAGATAAGCAAGATTTAAAAAATTATGTGCAGTCAAGTACATCCATATGACTGCAGTTTTGGAAGTCAAAACCCAAATTAGCATTTTCAATTCTACTTTATCATTAGGGTTTACTCCCAATTTGAATTCAATGAATTATATTTGGGAAAAGGTCAACAGATGCAACCCAGATCAATGAGCAAGCTGCTTAAAGATTGGGTGTGCATCGTTAGACCCACTGTTATTGTGAGACCCACCGGCTCGATTAGACCAAATGTCTCAATAGACCCACCAGAAAAAAATCTCGAATAGACCCACTGTATTATTCTGACCCACGAAAAAAAATCTCAATAGACCCACTGTATTGATAGACCTGCAAAAAAAAATCTTGTTAGACCCACCTAGCATCGATAGACCCACAGCCAAAAAAAATCTCATTAGGCCCAGTGTATTGATAGACCCGCCAAAAAAAATCTTCGTGAGACCCACTGAAAAAAAATCTTATTAGACCAAATTTATCAATAGAACACATCAAAAAAATCTCATTAGACCAACCTACTATGGCCTCACCAAAAAAACCCCATTAGACCCACCAGAAAAAATATTGTCAAGCCCGATTTATTGATACCTACCAAACAAAACAGTGTTAAGAATATTCACTTTAAGGAGGGCACCGACCAAAGAATCTCATTAGACCATAATGTAAAGAGCAGACTTACCGAGAATAATTTTGCCTGAAAGATCTAATTACCCACTCGGTTCTTATAATTTTCTTATGTATCATTTTTTGCTGATAATTTACATATTTTCTGAGTAACTCATCGGAAGAATGTCAAGTCCGAAAACTGTTAAACATGCAGGCAACAAGAAGAGTATCATCATGGAGCATTTCCTTAGATGATTAAAACAATGTGCAGGCAATTTTTTTGTCATCAACTAGTTAGTTTTAATTTGATTAAATTTCAGTAATTACCTAATTTAACCTTTTAAAGTAAAACAACAAAATCAGATTTTCAAAAATTCTACAACAAGTAAGCAATATATGCCAAGCATTGCTCAATTTCAACAACCAAAGCATGCTCATCAGCAGTGAGCAGATGTCTTTCCGGCAAGTGCAGCTTTGCGTTAAAGATATTTTGATCAACATGCAACGTATTCATCCTTATCACGTCTTCCTTGGCTCTGCACCATTAATCAGCTGCTGAAGCCTGACACCGAAAGCTTAACCATTTAGTAAGCTTCATTTTTATCTAGATTTCATTAAGGATTGCCCGAAGTTAGCTAGAGATCCAATCCAATCAAGGCAAGAGTGGCGGATCTAGGATTTTCCTAAGGGGGGCGGTTCCCTATTTTTTTGGAAACCGCCAGTAAGAGATCAAAAATTTGCTCTTAATGCGCACAAAATGGCGTTTTTAAGCTTCTTTTACGGTCTCACTTTTATCCAGAATCGACTTTTGAAGATAAATTTTTTCAAAAATTTTGAGGATTTTTTGACAATTTTGCGCGGAAAAACGCATTGGCAAATTTTTATCACTTCAGATAAAAGTCGAGCGCCATGCACCGAGAAAACTTTGCAAAATTTCTGAACTGAAAGGCATTTAGAAAGCTTAATTTTGCGCGATTTTCTATATTTGTAGCATTTGACACCAAGCTTTCAGAGATTTTTTTGAAAGTTTTGTTAAAAAATGCGAAGAAATCAATGCTAAAATACCTGTTTCTCTCTTGAATTCCTTTAAAAGCTAAGGTTATGAAGCGGAAAATGGCTTCCAGACCAAAAATAAAGTAGATAAAATGTTATTAAAAGGATCTTCTTCTCAATGAAAAATTTGAGAAATCAGTTGTTGGGTTAACAGTCATGTACCATTGCAAATAACACGCCCTTCCTCTATCTTGCTCAAAATGTTTTTGACCAATGGGTTGGCGGCTGCCCGCCCCCTTAAATCCAACCCTTCCGAAAACTAATACCTGTAAATATTAAAACAGGGTTAAAACTACGCGCATTCAAATTTTAGTCTGTTGGAAGATACTTTTAAAAGATTTATCTCATTCTCCACGTTCATTCACGTTCAATTTTGCTCGTATTTTCCTGCAAAATTCTCGATTTTTTCGCATCTCTGGTCTGGCTGAACCTCTTAGGATCTGGCGACGTCCCCCTATCTGGGTCAAACCCCTCGGGTAAATGCTCTTGCCACCTAAATTTAATTCAGAGTCACCCAGAAAATATTAATTTAAAATTTCTAGCTATATCCCCTCCCAAAATGAGCATGAAAAAATATCCAAAATATATTTTCTTCATAGCCTTCTTGCATTACGTTGAAAAATTTTGATGCCGTCTACTTTTTTTCCCTTATAATTCCTGAATAGGCTTTATAAATAAATGAATAGCATTAATAATTTCACTTGTCTCGAATTTTATCAGAATATCTTTAATTATATTACCTTTTCCACAGCAATTTATAATGAACATGTTGCTGGAAATTGTTCATGCTTCAAGAGAACTTGAAGAAATAACGTGAACTGATTTAAATTCGATTTGTCAAATAACCCTCCGTATCTGTGTATCTTATAATTATAGCTGAAAACTATTTAGCGTTGTAGGTGAAAAGTAATTTTCTGTCTGAATATTTGATGCAAAATGGAATTATGCAGAACTATAGCTCATACTTGGTAACGTGATGCGTGCTCTCGTCCAGTCAGAGGAAGGTAGTCAAAGCCGGGTGGGGTCTGCCAAAATTGTGGTATAGCTTATTATGCCACCCCTCCGCGTGATTGGTTGTTCTTGGTCCTGAGTGCTGGTTTAGGTCTCCAGGCATCATCCAAACGTTATCAAAATGGACCCAGGGAACAAATATAAAACTGACCATAAAGCTAGGTTCTTTGAAAAATCATTTTTATCTTTTGATTTAGTCGCAAATACGACAGGAAGTATCGCATCAAAATTTGCGATTAGCATTCAGAACTTACGTGTTACAAATAAAACATGTTAGAGAAGTTAAGCCAGTAATAATAACATTAACAATATAAAAGGGACACGTTTAGACATTATCAATGTAAACACACCAAAATAATATTAACCAATTGCTGACTGTAATTGATTATAGAAATAAATACTTTTAAAACCATAGCAAATTGATGCTAATTAGTTTATTGAAATGATAAGCTCATCATAAAAGTATAGCTTGAGGAAAAATAATATGATAACGAACAGCAAACAACCAGACTTGAACTTAGAGGCTGATTTTGGAATGTTTAGATCTCAAAATCTTAAAATGATGAATTCTCTGGAAAAATGGACAAAATAAAAGCCAAAAGTGGATTGAGATCAGTTAATAAAAAAAGTTTGAAAATTTATACACGTGATCATGCTGTTTATATCAATATTAGCTTACATACTAATTCTTCAAAGTCATTATAGCCGTAAAGAGCTCATGAAGAAATTCCTAGACCAACAGAAGCCCCAGAGTAGACAAGGTGTGATCCTGAGGCAATAATCAAATCTACATTAAGCATCTACCTCAAAATACAATACAGAATCCTTCAGTTGATTGTGCACAAGCGGGAAATACACGTTAGGAGGCTGTCAAAGCAGGTTATTCCATGCCAGGAGTATTAAATCTGTGAACATAAGTAAGGCGTAATTTTGTGGAATCCATAGCTTGACTGGCATGTTTCTGTTCTCGTAAGTGCGCTTACAGGCCATATTCCTGTATCCAGCAAATTGAGCTTTGACCAAAATGAAAAGCACATCCTTTGACGTTAATGTGGAAGACATTCCGCGAGCTTCCTGAAAATAGCTCAAAATCAATGATAATTGTGTGCATTGCACCAATATTACCATAGAAGATCACGGAGTCTGTCCAGAATGCGTTGGAACAACGTTTGTAAGTAGCCTGCCGCTTGTTGCGCAAAAGTGCGTAACAGACTGGAACTACCTCATAGTTTACAGTGAGAATACTACATTATTACTATTATTATTATTATTATTATTATTATTATTATTATTATTTATTATTATTATTATTATTATTATTATTATTATTTAGACATGGCATAGTATGCAAAAATACTATAAATGCTAAAAATCTTGAATTCAAATAACTAAAGACTATATTTTACGCGAATTTCATTGATTAGAAGCAGAAGTGTGCACATTATCCTGTCACATTAACTCTAAATTGTATTTATAACAAATTTAAATCGAGAAAGAATGTAAAGAAGAAAGTATCCTTTTATAGAAACTTGCTGATTTTAAAAATATATTAAGACAAGAAATCTGCATTTTATTCGGATTTATATTAAAAATTTTACTATTGTACATCGTAATTATTATGATCTGCTTTCACAAAACTTTGTGCACGAATCGCTATTTTTAAGCCAACATAGACAGATTAAGAAAGCGGTTTAAATGCAGCAATAATCACAATATTGTGCGCATTACTTGATAAGCATGTAAAATTTTATTTATTAAAAGTGTATCACAGTAAGCTACATAGAACACTTTTCGTAGCTGCTCATTTGCTGTCAAAATTTGTTGCAATGCACAAGGTTTTGTGAAATAGACTTTGTAGGTAAATGAGTAAAAATCACCCTCATTGTTCACAATGTAACTTACACTCTGATCTATAGAAACCATGCATCGTGTAAAGCTGAGCAAATTCTGTTATATCCATTTGAATGTACCATCTGCAATCAAAAATTCAGTACCGTGTAGCACTTCAAAATCTTTCAACTGACGAAAAAACGAGCATGTCCTCATCTTGATACAACAAGAATCTTTCACGTTCAATTTCAGCCTTTACATCTCGTTCAAAAGGTAGCGCCCAATTGGTGTAATAGTGTATTCCACAGGCAAAATGTTGACGTCATTTATCGGCAGCAGCTACTATTGATGTGCCTGAAAAGAGAAAATTACAAATCACTGAAAAAGTGCTTTCAAAGTAAATTTCGTTACTTTTATGTCATTATAACCTAGTAATTTCTGAAACATATTTGTTTTTTACTTGAAAGGAAACAAAGTTTCGTCAGTGGTGGCATGAGCCAAAAATAATGATGAGCAATTAACATTTGAAGATTTTAGGACAAAAACATTCAATTTTCCCATCTTTTAGTGCAAGTGCCTTTCAAATTTTTTTTTCGGCCAACAGAACTTTATTCAAATTTTATTGGCCTGATCTCAACATTTTAGACATTTAATGCTTTTCTTAGGGCTCTAAAATCTTACTTTTTCGTTATAAGAATATTTTCCATCGTCAACAAAGACTTCTATGGACAAATTTTCTTAGTAAAGACACAGTCAATCAAAAAGTTCTATATTTTCTAGCACTTTGACTTGAAATTCCGAAGTTACTGTTTTCTACTTTACTTGTTTGCCTTTATTTTCTAGCAAATATTTGATCAAGCATGTGCGTTTTTGATATAAGCTTTAAAGAGTATTAAAAATTATTGCAGACAAATCGTACTCAGAAATGATTCGAATTAGTAAAAGATAGTTTTATCAGCACTATTAGAAAATTCCAGGTGAATAAGCAATAAATTAAACTGAATACGTACCAATAACAATAGATTAAGGCACACGGGAATTCCGAATACATTTTGGACAATCTTCATTATTTCTAAAAGACAAAAATCATTGAAAACATGAAAAATCGAAAAATTGAAGAATTTAAAGGCAAGAATTAGTGTATGGCATGAAGCGCCAGAAATTTTAAGACTTTTAGAATCAAAAATAAGATAGAAACGCTTAAAAAGCATACTGTTTACTTTTCCGAAAAATTTGACATCTTCAGAAGTATTGTAGCCATTTTTTGAGGATAGCAGTCATTCTGCAGGAGTCGGGAAGCCATGGATGGAGTAGCACTAACTTTGGGAGGGTCCGCTTGGGCAAAATCGTCAAAAAAGCAGATTAATAGCACCCAAAATTCACTAAAAATTCAATTCTGGCAGTCTGCTAGGATCCTCAAAGGGTCCGGACCAGACAGCTGCACGTGGGGGTTTGGGGGTCCGACCATAGATGCACAATGTGGCCAATCTGCGGGGTGGTCAATAGGTCTCGTGAAATGTTGTAAATGAAGCTTTTGTTTGGCCAAATGTGACCTAAAATACTGGTATACAATGCAAATTATGGCATTAAAACAATGCTATAATGTAGCTTCTAGCCAATTTGAAGCACTTTTCGAAGAAATTTTAAGTTTTCAACCGTTTTTGACCTTCATTTTGCTTTATGTCTTCCCAAAAAATTTTTTCTTTTCCCCAATCTGGGGTCAGAACCATACATGGGCAGCAACAAAATTCTGGGGGGGTCCGCTTCGGGGCAAATCTGCCAAAAATAGCTCTAAAAATGGCTAAAAATAGCATTCTGGGGGGTCCGCTGGATTCTAGGGTAGGGTCTTTTGGACTCTGGGGGGTCCAGAACCCACTGTCAGACCGCCCACGCCCATGTGCGGTCAACCCGGAATTCCCCAACAGCTGATGTCTGGTCCCGAAAGCCCAGAATGGCAAATTGGAAAATTTTACCTGGAAAATGAAGCAAAATGAGGGACCAAACACGGATAAAATTTTAGAATTTTCTTAAAAATACTTCAAATTGGCCAGAAACTATGCAATGACGTAGTTTTAACGCTATTATAGCGTTTGCCAATTTTCTTCAGGCACATTTTGGCCCAAAAAGCTCTATTTTGACCCCCGTACCGGCCGACCTTCCCCACAGATTGTTGTCCGTGCTTTGCATATATGTTCAGGACCATACATGATCTTGGGGGAGGGATTTCCCCCCCTCCCCCACAAAAAGATATTTCAAATCTCTGCAATAAATTTGCCCCCGCCAGAATCGTCGATTTTCTCAGAAGTTTTCGAAAATTTCCGCAAAATTTTCACAAAAATTTGCAGAGACAGTGCTTTTCCATGCGTTTTTGGCTGTCTATTTGCTCAGAAAATGTCAGATTTTCAACGTTTTGCATCATATATTCATGTTTTACTCATATATATTGTACATTTTTTCCGACTTTTTTTAATTTTTTTTTTTGAAATTTGCTACATTTTTATGCCTAGAACAGATGAGGCGTCGTCACGAAACGCTTAAAAACGTGTGTTTTTGACGCGTTCCCATCGTTTTTTGGCTCACAAAAGGCACTTTAAGATTTCACCTCCCCCAAGAATTCACATGCTGTGCATGTCTGGTCCTGCCAATGAGACCTCCCAAACCCCCTCCCCCTGCGTGCTTGGGGGGAAGGTCCTGACCCGCGGCATGGGGGAAAATGGAAAATTTCTAAGAGGAAAATGATGCAAAATAGAAGACCACAAACGGATGAAAATTGGAAATTTTCTTCATAAGTTCAAATCGATATCACGTCAAAGGCAAGGCCGCGTACAACATATGTCAGCCTTAGTAGCTTGCTCAGCGTTTGCACCGAGTTTTCAATGTCATTATTTTAGCCCAAAAAAGCTTCATTTTGACTTCTTCCGGACGGCTGACCCCCCAGATTGATCAAGCGTGTCGGCATCCAGAGATCCGGACTCCGCAGACTCCCCACATACCATGGTGACAAGTAGAACTCCTGCAATCTGTAGAAAGTCTTTCTCTGAAGGCCTCACCGGGATAGAGACGGTCTTGCTTTCTTATGATGGCTCAGGAAGCTTCGACCGTTGCAGCTTGAAGCTGAGCATCTTCATCTTGGAAATATTGGCCGAAGAGGGGATGTTGTTGACGAGTTGGCAGTAAGGTATCACTCTGCCCTAACACCCTTGTTACTGACAGACTTTCTCAATGCTTCTCGCGACAACTCCTGAAGCTGCTACTTTGGGAAAGCTGGAGGCGTAAGCCGGTCATGCCAAATGTCCTCGAGTTGGATCTGATCATAGTATCTCATTGTTACACAACTACTTCAAGTGCCACTTGCATGGATCGTTCCCGGAATCATTAGTTGCAATTTCTGGCACTCAAAGTATCTCACTTATAGTATCATCTCGTAAGCGCTTTTCAGCGATTTTTTTGAAAAATATAGGTATGAATTTGTATCATTCATTTTCCATACTAGCAAAAACGCTTATTCATGTACTTCAGTTGAGCAAAATGTGCCTGCTGCCAAAATTCATCACAAAATCGTCAAACGTTTGATTTGAAGGAATGCCCAAAAACAGATTGAGTGAAAATCTGCACACTAGATTTTCTCTCTAGATTTGTCCTTTGAATTTATGTAATGAGTTCTAGCAAAATTCCCAAAAACATTTTTTACATTTGACATGCCTCAATATTTTTATATGATTGCCATTGACAAAACTGAATGGATTTCGCAATGGAATTCAATTAACTGCTTTCAGGCATATATTTAGCTCAAAGTAGGAGGTGTTCGTGTCTGATGGGAGTGTGTGATCTTACCTTATAAGTGAATACATGAGCAATAAAATTTGAAACCATCAATATGTGTTTTCATATGGCCGGCATCAATAATTGTTAAACTCCATAAAGCACAATTAATAAACAAACACCTAATAGGAATCAAGTTTCATGCACAATTATGTGACCCATAGTATTAAATTAAGTCTATTTCACATAAATTTGTGCCTAAATTTCACTGAATTTTCATTGACAGTGAGCCAAAAGGTTACGGTAATTATGTATCAGATTGATTCTATGCTTACAATCTGTCAGCTTTTAGAGGATAGTTTGAAACATTAGTAGGTACAAATCTATCTGAAACAGACTTTAAACCGCTCAAATCCCTGTTAATATTTACATAATTTTTGAATAAGTTTTTAAAGTGCAATGTAACTGCATATCTAATCCATCCAAGTAAAAGAAGAGAAGCTCATTCACAATAGAATGAGTCATCTTATTTAGTACCTAATTATCTTCATGATGCACAATACATATAAGTTGAGCAGATAAATAAAGAGGTCCACTCTTTTCATTATGAATTAGTGAAATTACATAATGTACCTATGTGTAATTTCAGAAAGAATAAATTATCACATGCTAAAGAGCCTAAATCAACGTGATTTGAGCAGAACATCTGTCAGCAAGTCTTTACATGCATTGAGTCTGCCAAGATTTTTTTGGTGGGTCTACTCGATACAGTGGGTCTCAACTAGATTTTTTCTGGTGGGTCTATCAATACAGTGTGGTCTAACAAGATTTTTTTAGGCAGTGTCTATCAATACAGTGGGTCTAACGAGATTTTTTTTGGTGAGTCTATTGTTACAGTGGGTCTATTGAGATTTTTGTTTTGGTGGTTCAATCGATACAGTGGGTCTATCAAGATTTTTTTCTGGTGGTCTATTGAGACATTGGGTCTAATGAGACAGATGGGTCTAACAATACAGTGGGTCTATTGAGATAGGAATCGTGAATTTGCATAGATTTGCATTTTAAGCATATATACATATATATATATATATATATATATATATATATATATATATATATATATATATATATATATATATATATATATATATATATATATATATATATATATACCAAAGTTACTGCCGCCCATTCTCCCAAAGCCTGAAAGTTTGGAGCCCCACATTCTTGAAAAAAATTGTACTTTCTGGTCATTTTTAGATTTCTGTTTTGGTCTAAAAGTTACCCCCTGAAACTGGCTCAGGGTCTCCTCACCACATATGGGCGTGGGGGTCTGGGGTCTGACCCCCAGAAACCAAAAGACCCCCCAGAAATCAAAAGACCCCCCAGAAATCAATTTTTGAAAATTTTTTTCATTTTTCTTAGCAATTTTTGATGTTAAATGGATAGCGCTTGATGAGAAACGTCAAAAATGGTGTTTTTATCGCCATATCACCATTTTTAAGGCCATTTTTGACTTTCAAAAATCTTGATTTCCCCCAGAATTTTCTTGCTGCCCACGTATGTTCCTCACCCAAAATTTTTAGCCATTACATGTATGATTCTAGGCATTCAAATTAGATGGTCCATTCTATGTGATGTCACATATGAAATATGACCTCAAAACAGGTAGGCAGCACAAAATTCTGTGAGGAGGTAGTAAGATTTTTCAAGGGTCAAAAATAGTCTTAAAAATGAATGGTAATAAGTAAAAAAACCATTTCCAAATGTATCTCAAAAAAATTGCAAAAAACGAAAAATTTTCAAAAATTAATTTGGGTGAAGGGTATTCTGGTTTTATGGGGCAAGATATTCGGACTGCTGGGGGGCATACCCTTTCCCTAATCCTGCCTCATCCCAGTCTATATAGGTGAGGAAAGCTGCTGAAAATACCAATAAGTCATAAAAATCATCAATATCTATCAATTTTAAATGGGGAATTTCTAATGAATTAATTCCCATGCCTTTCTGACATTTTACACATTGCGAATAAGCAGGCTTTTTATAGCTTATCAACCTAATTAAAAAAACTACTTTCTATTCTAAAATGATATTGTTATAACATACTTTTTAAGTCTCAAACAAGTGCTGCAGTTTTTGCATTTGGCTACATAAAAATAAATCCTGTATACATATGTACCTAAGTTATAAATTTTACAAAATAATGCGATCTTAATGAATCTTGGAAACTTATACAGCTTAGCAGGAATGGGAAAAATTTTTCAAACTCTTTCTAAATTTGTTGAAATGAGGTCAATTTTTATATGGTGATCATGAATATCATAAGTATTTGTTTTTATTACAGCTGATTAGCTTTTGAGCTATTTAGATTTTATTTCACTTTTTTAATGTTAATTTTTGTTATTCACAAAAAAATTAGCTGTTTAAGTAATAATAATGATCATCATAACTAAGCTTAAGCCTTTTCCTGATCTGAAGGATGCAACCCTCTAGCTTCAGGCTTAGGGCTAGGCAGACTGAGTTAGGTATGTGAAAAAATTCAAAAAATTTTAAAATGTTTTAGTATTTGAATAACTGCAAAAATACACAAATGTAATCGACACAGATCTCATATCTCTCAATGGCCCTATCAGAATTTACAATATTTAATTAAACTCAGATAAAATTTGAAAAAAAACTCTTTCATACCTGCTAATGTATAAGTCGCAAACGCCAAATTTTTTTCCAAATTTTCTCCTATGCCTGTACTTCAGACCCTTATCTATACAGACAGATTATTAAAAACCAACAGCATTTGATGTACTTCACGTGATTTTTCTAATATTGCACACCAATTCTTGACATTGACCACAGAACATCATTGATTATCCTGAGAAATGAAATGGTTTGATGAAAATCAGTCAGCTTCAATTCAGTCAGACAAATGGAAAAATCACACAAAAGCACTCTAGCAGGTTCCAATAATCCTAATGGCATTAAAAATGATTGCGATTGTTTGAATCCCAGCTGCAAAAGTCCGCCAGCATCGTACCCATTCAAAAACTTCTGCCAAATTTCTTCTATAGTCATCCCTCAATCCCCTGCCTATTCAGATTATGAAAAACCAGAGCATCCGATGTCAATCACACAATTTTCTTTGAATATCAGAACACTCAATTCTTAATGTTAGCCACAGAAAATAATGATTACTCTAAGAAACGACATGGTTTGAAAATCAGTCAACTAAAATCAACCAGACAAGTGGAAGAAGCACCCGCCAAGGTCCAAATCATCCCTGCTGCATTGATAATGATTAGCATTTGACTGATAATCCTAACACTCTATCCTCCCTAGCAATAGAAAAATCAATATTTTAACTCTGGGTACAGTAAATAACTGAATCAGAAACCAGTTGGTACCTTACCAGAGGTAAACGAGTACTGCTGCAATTTATATAGGTTCATCTGTATGTATATGCATGCATTAATTATAGTCTGTTTCACATGACTCGGAAATGCAGCTCCCAAAAATCAATACAATTCCAGGTTATTATTCAACAAGGAAGCATGTATTAGGTCTTTTGTTTAGGTACCTATGTACTTGCATGTCTATTAATAAAAAATCTATGTGACCCTTGCATTTGCTCATAACAAAGCTATTTGACCACACATGGCGTGGGGGTGTGGGTAATGCACCCCCCAGAAGCTAAATGCACTCCCAGAAATCAAAAACTACCCCCCAGAAAATGTTTTTTTACTTTTTTAGCAATTTTTGAATGCTACTGGATAGGAGCTTGATGAGAAACGTCAAAAAATGGTGTTTTTGCCATACGACCACTTTTAAGACCATTTTTGATCCTTTAAAAATTTTTTTCACCCCGCCAGAAATTTTCTCTACTCCCCCCAGAATATCTAGAATGCTGCCCACCTATGTATTTGACCTCATTTTTGAGTCTCTTAGAAATTCACTTTGTATGTTTGTTGAATTTCTATAAAAGATCCTGTCAAAACTTTGATTTGCACAACATTGAAGTCCTATTAAAGATTTCTTAGCACTTTGATTAGCATCTCTTATCATAGCTCAACAGCCTTCTATAGAACTCCAATTAAAGTTATTTATCAAACTTCTATAGAACTCTTCAAAGTTCTCTATCAAACTTCTATAGAACTTCTTTGAAGTTAGACAGTCTTCTATAGAACCTTCTATCAATGTTATTTATTAGAAGTTCTATAGAACCTCTTGCTGAAGTTCTTTGCTGAACCATGAATCAATGCAAGACGCCTTACACATCAAGAAAAGCTTTATCTTAATTTTCCATCAGTTTTATGTTTAACGACTAAATCTCCAGAGATTTTGTAATCAAAAATATTGATCAGATCAGCTTTAAAACAAGCTGTTTGACTTCACCTAGCAGAAGTCTTCCCTGTGATTATTGCTACAATAGGTTCTTGAGTCATAATTTCAAATAAAATTTGATCAGGTGCAACTTTTGAGTGTAAAATTCTCCATACAACAAGCAGTTAGCCACAGTGGCCTTCATAAAACCTTGAAAATACCATGATTACTTTTGGTTGCATAAAATAGCAATTTGAGGATTTTGTAGTGATTCGTGTAACAGACCTGTGCAAGTGCAAAATGTGGTCTAATTTAAGAGCAATTCATGATAATTATGAATCAGTTCTGAGCCATACAGATATGAGTATGAAAATTCATGTCTCTACCTGTATATGGCAGACCTATGATTTTTTGACAGGGAAGAATAATCTCCTTAATAGCTGTATATTTTATTTGACTAATGACTGACATTTAAGATATGAAAACCTTTAACATACTAACGTTATGCACTTATGGACATAATTGTCCAGAAAGCTGTTCAAAAGATCTGTACCATAAATAGTTGCAAATAGATATGGTATAAAACATTAAAATGCACTGCTTTATGCTTGCTATAATGCATTCCCAAATAATTATTGATTTTTTAAAATCTTCAAACTTGAAAGAAGTTAAACGTAGCATCTTATACCTGTGAAGAACTATAAAGCCACTTTTAACTTAGTGGAAATAATTTAATAAATTGTAAAACTTGGGATCTTTGTTCTGAGAGACCTAGGCAGATACAGGATGTTTGTTGCTGGTATTTCAACTTAAACCAAAATGTCTAAACCCAAAATATCATGTATCATTCTTTTTCAGAATCAAGAAGTCATAATCATTTGTAAAGCAGTGTCACATATGACAATATAATCATGATTCAATCTATATGATAGGTACTGTGCAGTGTTTGAATAGAATTTGTTTCTTTACAAAGAATTTGTAGTTTATCAAAAAATAGCATAATTTAATATCTTTAGTTATACTGTAGCTGCATCAGATACTTTTATTCTTTTAATCACATTTGTCAATTTCTGATATATTATATTAACCTCTGATCTACCTAATTTTTAAAAGTATATCAATTACAAAGACAAATTATTGCCTTACGTTTGCCCAAGCCTTAAAGTAATAAACTTATTCCAACCATAAGTATTTGAATATAACTCTTCTTCCACTGACAATAGATGTAATCCATAAGCCTTACCATACAGTTACAGACAAAACATCATAATACACTAACTATAAAACTTACCCTTGGATGTCACCATACGTGGGCAGCAAGAAAATTCTGGGGGGGGTGGGCAAGATTTTTTTGAAGGTCAAAAAATGGCCCTAAAAATGGTGGTATGGCGATAAAAACACCATTTTTCGACGTTTCTCATCAAGCACTATCCATTGGCATCAAAAAATTACGAAAAAGACAAAAAAAATTTTCAAAAATTGAATTCTGGGGGGGTATTTTGATTTCTGGGGGGATTTTGGTCTCTGGGGGTGCATATCCCCCAAACTCCCCACGCCCAGGTGTGGATGTCACATAGTATTTAAATCATGTCAAGCATATTCAACTCATTTTAAAATCACATAAAGCCAGAATAAGAACTATGCTAGAACTCAATCCCTAATTGCCTTAGTACAAGAATCAAAAACACCAGAAATTTTAACTCTAAAAATCAAACTCATATTAATTTTCCAAGTTCCAACTGAGACCTTGCAAATACCTATCATAATATTTCAGCTGATAAATTGCGGGCCTATTCATACTTTGGCTGATCTGGCGCCTCATGCCGCACACTATCAGACTCTTGCCTGTCACCAAAGGCTGATTTTTAAGTCTTATTTTCATATTTAATTCAATAATTTCATGCATATTAACTTCAAGGTATATCTACTTTACTAATGTAGGCTAAATATTAAGATTTCATATGCATATTTTGTGTTTGTCATATTTAAAATATCAAGCATTTCCACTTTTTCCCTGAATTCCAGAAAATACTATTAATCAAAAGTCGAAATCCTTTCCTAATCTTAGCCCAAGGCCAAACCAATGATGCAAATAATTAACCCTAACAAGAAAGACTTGAGATTCTTTAACTCACACCACCTAAAATAAGTTTCCGCTTATTATTATTCTTATGTATGGAATACGACCAAACAATCATCATATAAGCCTTATAGAAACAGCCACAAATGCTAGAACAGAATAGCAGCATCAAATACACATATCTTCTGTTAAAATCATATGGAATTTGTCCCCAGGAATAATCCAAATCTTTTGTTCTGTAATTACTTTTGGCCAAGAACCAACAGATACTAAAATCTTCCCAGAAGAACTATTCAAACACCACAAATGAGACAGTCATTAATTTTATGAACCTAATCTGAGACAAATTCCTCCAATGCATCAAGTTGAATATATCTTATGAAATAAACAAACCTCATTTCAAATATGCACTCATAATCAACCCTTATACCTATAATATTCCAAATTCAAATAAATTATTCTAACAAACCTTCGACGGAATACTTTTGGCTAAACTTTTCGTGATGAGTTTAGTTTAGTTAGTTTAGAGTGATTTGACGCGTTGTACATAGTTGTGATGTGTGATGTTCTCTTCTTCCAGCAAACTTAGTCATTAGCTTCTGACGTGTGCTGCATTATATACATTTATTCCTTCTATGATAATTAAAATTATTGCCTTATCAAATATGTCAATTTGTATAAGTACATTCAAGGAGAATTGGAGCAGCCCCATCTTAAGCACTCTCAGAATGTGACATATTTTAGCGAGTGCGCCAGGGATGGAAAAAAATTGTGAATAATAGTTCTATCTAATTTCTCTGATTCATTAAAAAAAATCCCTTCACAATTGAACATGATATTATTTATTACAAATTTTTCATCTATGCCCATTTCATCAATATTTATCCACTTTATTCCTACTAAATTAATTACTTGACCTAAAGAAATAGATACAACATCAAATATAATTACTTGCCAAAATGTTAAAGTACACATCCATTTTTTAATTTTCTGTCCTTTATGCATGATTCTTAGCCCTGACCTTATAAAAGATGCCAGATTAGATGCCAAGCAGTATATTTTTATTAGCGTGTTTTTATGGTTGAAAGTTCAAAGATATATCGTAAAAATGGTTAAAGCCTTATTTCCTCATTTTATTTATTTTTTTGAAGAAAGCTTAAAAAGGCACAAATCTCTTAAAAAATGATGAAATAAAAGCTAATAAAAGGAGAATAATTATTGGTCTTGCTTCAAAGCTACATAATTCATGACCGGAATTCTTTGAAAAATGATTCATGTTGAGATGAATAAAAGAAAAGAACAGTACAAAGATCTTAAACCAATGCATAGTGTCCAATGAAGTTCTCATAAAATGCAATATTTATCGATATTTTATCTAGTTATGCTGTCCTAATTACCCCTAAAAAAATCAATATAAATAGAAAATTAACAGTATAATCCCTTAAAAATTTGCTTATAAAATGATTAGTAATCCATACAGCATTAAAAAAATTAAAAATTAATCATTAAGTCAAATCATTTAATATCTTAATTTTAACTACTTATTTTGATAGAATTCTAGAAGGAAAAAAATTCAAAAATATTGAAATAAATGAGCTGATAGGAAGATTAGGCCAAAATCCTTTGTGAACAACATGGCTCTGAATCATTTTAGAATGCAGAGCAAAATGAATTTTCGTTATTGATGATAATGACTTTCTTTCCCTAAAAACCTATTAGTATATTTTCTATTAAATTTTTGTCTCTTCATTGCTGTTTAGTCATTATCCATATGTCTACATATTCTTCTGGCATAAGATTATCTTTTTGTGCGTGAAAAAAATCTGGAAGTATGTGTGTCTTCCCATGAAAGTTTTCCATATTTTACCTTTCCAGTCTTACAGAGTCTCAAGTTAAACAAAACTGTGACTCAATAAATAATTGAAAATTACGACAGTAAATTCTCTTTGTCTGCTTATGAATTTTGTACAAAAAAAAAGATGAAAAACGGATTGATGATTAATCCACTTGATTTATCGAGTGTTCAACAGATTTACTGAATGGGCATAGATATACACTGCATTAGGGGATAAGTTGAAGCTATAGCTCCAATATATTTGGCTGGATAATTATAGACAAATCAGGCTAAAGCTATGATAAGCCAGTTAACAAAATATTAATAGTAGAAGATTTTTGTAATTTTTACTTCTTTTTGGAGGACAGCAAGTATAGTGCTGCAGGTATACCCTTTTTGCTGTTTAATGGTGGCCAATGTTTTTCAGCAACTCTTTTTAACATATATGGTGACGAATAAATGAACACTCAAAAGTCTGAATTTATTATTAAATGTAGTGAGAATTAGTAGACAAATGATTAAAAGTGATTGAAGATCATTAAAAATAAATTAATTGTTAAACAGAACAGGCTAGAATCGTGATTTATCCTGAACATCTGAACCATAGGATTCAAACTGAAGGTTTAGAAAGATCCTCTGGAATTTTTTATCAATGATTTATATAGTCATGCATATTGCCTTTCTATAGAATTGAAATTGTTTAGAAATTGATCACGGAGATTATTCCTTTGAAAAATTCATTTGTAATGGCTAAATGTACAATTTGTGGTAGAAAAAATCATGAAACAAATGACTGTTACCATCGCAAAAAAATGAAAATTTATGTTTGAATGGCGTTACAGCAAAAGGATTTGGTCACGGTCATTTAAATTACCCAAACCCAAGCCCAGGTTTTGGCAAATGTATTCAGAAATTTGCCTGCCCCATATGTACATGATTTTCAAGACGCCAATGGTCAACATTGGCGTTAATTTCAACTCAATTGCACGCAAACCCCCAAAGAAAATAGCCACAAAAATAATTTCAGCACAATCACTAATGATCTGAATTACAAAGTTCCAGCCTCTAACATACCATCGACCATAGAAATCAAAATTTCTGTAAACAATCCTTAAACTGATATAACTATTCAAACTACATCAGCACCATCCAATAACAACGCCACATTGTCCCATGATAATTATCAAATACAAAAAGAAATAAGAAGCCAAACTTTGATGAAATAAATGAATCAAACGTGAGAATATGTATTTGATACCTATTTTAACTTTAAAATAATAATTGTGTGCTGATTAGCTGATAGTCATTTTTGTGTGCTGATTAGTTGATAGTCCTTCTTAGAAGGTTAGACATAGAACTAATGAAAATATTAAAACCTGAAAATACACAGAATGTCAAAATCAAAAGCAGCCCTTAAAAATCACAAATCTGCCAAATTCAGGGAGATGATGGGATTTAATAATTGATACAAAACACTAAAATTCCTTTTAGACCGCTTAATCAAAAGGAAATTTTTATCCCAAAAAATATATTGATATATTCCAAAAATATATATATATATATATATATATATATATATATATATATATATTCCTTTTAGACCGCTTAATCAAAAGGAAATTTTTATCCCAAAAAATATATTGATTTATTTATTGCTGAAAAAGATGATAAAATATTTTAAATTTATTCAGAATGCATATACTTACTGTATAATGAAATCCTTGTTATTTTTCAAAATCCTAATATCTTAATATATAAGATAATGCTTGTTTAACCAAGCTAATCCTTTTGTTAATAACAAATACTCTGAACTTTTTGAAAATATTAAAACCTGAAAATGCACAGAATGTCAAAATCAAAAGCAGCCCTTAAAAATCACAAATCTGCCAAATTCAGGGAGATGATGGGATTTAATAATTGATACAAAACACTAAAATATCAAATTCTGCAAATAACAGCCCTGTATGTCAATATCTGTTTAACAGAAGGCATTCAATAAAGATTTTTACAACATTATACTCATCATAAAATGTGCATAGCCTGATTTTTTCTGAAAGACATCCCTTCTTAACCCTTTAAATCGTTTCTACTCGAAATTTATGACACCAGAGCTCAATATTTGTACATGCACTTAGAACGCTATATTAATAAAGCTACGCATTCAGACTACAATTCAGCGAGGGAAATGGACGTGAACAAATGCTTTGGTTATTAATTATGTTAAAAGACCATAGTAATAAGTATATTCACTAATGTCTTTGCCTATAAAAAAATAGATACAGGCATAAACAAAATGAAAGAAAACATGAATATGAAGGCAAGTCAAAATTTAAAATCGGAATATGAATTCAAAAGAATTTAGAAAAAAAAACAATGAGAATAAAAATAATGAAACTCATTTTAATCCTTTTCAAAAGAACAAAGCTCATTTCCGTTGGAAATTGCTGTCTCTTGATATGAAAATTCAGGAGAAATTAATAGAATGCAGCTTTACATTAGAATTTTAAAGAGCGTTAGATCTGTTTTTCAAAATAATCTGAGCAAAGAACCTATAACCGAATTGAACTGCGGGGGACTTGGATCATCTCAATGCAGTTCCGACAATAAAGGTTAGTTGGAAAAGACTTAAGAGACTATGAAGATAACGTGTGCGGTTTGAGTCAACGTCTGAAAGATTGTTTCCAAACGAGGACGTTTGAACTTAAGAAGGGCGCGTCACCAAAGGCTGATGTTTAAGTCTTATTTTCATATTTGATTTGATAATTTTGTGCATGTAGGCTAAACATTAAGATTTTATATGCATATTTTGTGTTTGTCATATTTAAAATATCACGTATTTCCGCTTTTTCCCTGAATTCCAGAAAATGCTTATAATCAAAAGTCAAAATCCTTTCCTAATCTTACCCAAAGGCCAAACCAATGACACAAATAATTAACCCTAACAAGAAACACTTGAGATTCTTTAACTCACACCACCTAAAATAAATTTGTGCTTATTATTATTCTTATGTATGGCATCAAATACACATATCTTCCAGTGGAAATATATGGAATTTGTCCCCAGGAATAATCCAAATCTTTTGTTCTGTAATTACTTTTGGCCAAGAACCAACAGATACTAAAATCTTCCCAGGAGAACCATTCAAACCCCATAAATGAGACAGTCATTAATTTTCTGGACCTAATCCAATACAAATTCCATCTATGCATCAAGTTGAATAAATCTTATGAAATAAAGAAACCTCATTTCAAATATGCACTCATAATCAACCCTTATACCCATACGTGCGCAGCAAGAAAATTATGGGGGTGCAAGATTTTTCAGGGTCGAAAAATGGCTTTAAAAATGGTGGCATGGCAATAAAAACACCATTTTTCGACGTTTCTCATCAAGCACTATCCATTGGCATCAAAAAAATTGCGAAAAAGACAAAGAAAATTTTCATAAATTGAATTCTGGGGGTATTTTGATTTCTGAGGGAGTATTTTGGTTTCTGGGGAGTGAATACCCCCAAACCCCCCACGCCCAGGTGTGCTTATACCCATAATATTCCAAATTCAAATAAATTATTCTAACAAACCTTTGACGGAATACTTTCAGCTAAAGTTTTTGCAATGAGTTGAGTTTAGTTAGTTTGGAGCAACTCGGTGGGCGCGTTGTACATAGTTGTAATGTTCTCTTTTTACAGCAAACTTAGTCATTAGTTTCCGACGTGTGCTGTGTTATATACATTTATTCCTTCTATGATAATTATAATTATTGCCTTATCAAATATGTCAATTTGTATAACGACATTCAAGGAGAATTAGAGCAACCCCATCTTAAGCACTCTCGGAATGTGACAGCTGGACCAAGCCACATGTGGCAGTGTGCAGCGCAAGTCCGGTGGTATGTGGCATGCTGCGCTGCATTGTTCAGCCAATCCAACTTTCATTCATACTTCATCCAGCTTTATCTGGCTAAAAATCAATATTTCCATGGCATCAAACATTATTGTTCTTATATTGTCTCTCTGTCCAACAGCATTTCTACCATACCTGGTCATGACAGGTTTAGTGGTATCCACCAAACCTGGGCATGGGGAGGGGGGCTATGGGCATACATGGACAGCAAGAAAATTCTGGGGGGTGCAAGATTTTTTGAAGGTCAAAAAATGGCTTTAAAAATGGTGGTATGGTGATAAAAACACCATTTTTTGACGTTTCTCATCAAGCACTATCCATTGGCATCAAAAAATTGCGAAAAAGACGAAAAAAATTTTCAAAAATTGAATTCTGAGGGGGGGTATTTTGATTTCTAGGGGGTATTTTGGTTTCTGGGGGAGCATACCCCCCAAACCCCACGCCCAGGTGTGGTTGTGGGTATGCACCCCCCAGAAACCAGAATACCCCCAAATCAAAATAACCCCCCCCCCCCTTAGAATTAAATTTTTAAATTTTTGTGTATTTCGCAATTTTTGATGTCAATGGATAGTGCCTGATAAGAAACGTTGAAAAATGGTGTTTTTTCACTATACCACCATTTTTAAGCCCATTTTTAACCTTTGAAAAACCTGCACCCCTTACTCCAGAACTTTTGTGCTGCCCACATATAGTATCCAGCCCCAGAAACTTAAATATTCCCCACAGAAAGCAGAATACCCCCCCTCTAAAAAAACATAAATACCACCCAGAATTCAATTTTTTAAAATTGTTTCGCTTTTTTTGCAATTTTTTATGCCAGTGGATAGTGCTCAATGTGAAAGATTGAAAAATGGTATTTTTTTGCCATACCACCATTTTTAAGGCCATTTTTTGATTTTTGGAAAACTCTTGCACTCCCCCCCCAAGATGTTTGGTGACGCCCACCTATGGTTTGCACTGTTGTCTTGCTTGTATTGTACGTAGGGGGCAGGGCGGATTTAAGGGACAGGGCGGGGGGCGGCCCCCTTCCTCATTGGCCAAAGATATTTAGTTAGATAAAGAATGAATATGCAATTTGCAATGATTTTTGGCCGTCAGTGACCATAATTTCTCAAATTTTTCCAGCACCACGCACTGAATGATACCTATTTATGGCATTCATATACTTTCTTAGCAACCTGGAAGCATGGTTCCGTTTTGTATTTGGCAGAGATTTTTCCCAATGTACGAAGACATTTCAGGACCATCTTTGTACATGCGCAATGACTTTTGGGAAGAGATATACTGCTGAAAAAGGTCTAAAATTCGCAAAAATTTTCATTGTTTTGCACTGAAATGAGTTATTGTGTGTCCTATATATCTTTGTAATAGCAGAAATCGCATTTTGACAGAGAAAATGCCAATTTTTTTAGACAATTCTTAAATATTTTTCCCCACAAAAAACCAGGAATCAGCCAAAATACACTATTAAAGGTCAACCGACTCTGTTTTTACAACACTAAAGCCACTACTGTACTACATCATAGTACCCGAAAATTGTGTGTACTACATGTACAAAGGCTTTAGGGATCATCTTTGCATATCTTAAAACGGACCTTGTACAAAAAAACACTGCTTGGAAGGCATTTTCCGTACATGTAGGTTACAAAATAATTTTAATAGCAGAAACAGCTATCTTGGCATAGTTTTCTCCTATTTTCAATGAAAAATTCTGATGTTTCGCATCAAATGCATCAAGTCGAGGAAATCAAGCAGTAAATCATGCTTCTACAGAGGTCCATCACAAGTTTTCTGGAACTCCACACTAGATTTTTGTTGAAGTCAAAGAAATTTAATGATTTTTTGCACAAAATTGTCTAAAATTTTGGGATTTTCAGGGAAAAAAATGCATCAAAAGTGATTTTATATAAAAGAACACAATGTAAAACACTAAAAAAAGCTATTTTGCGCATTAAGAGTAAATTTTTGGACCTATTTTTGACTGTTTTTGGAAAAGTTGGCATACTACCATAGGTAGGCAGCACTAAAATTTGAGGTGAAGGGGAAGAAAGAATTTTCAAAGTCAAAAAGGTCCTAAACGTAGTTGTATGGCAAAAACACCATTTTTCGACGTTTCTCATTGAGAACTCTTCAATGGCTTCAAAAATTGATAGAGAAGCAAAAAATTTCAAAATTTGAATTCTGGGTAGGGGTGTTTTGATTTCTGGGGAAAGGGTATTTTAAATTCTGGCGGGAGGGGGATGAATAAACCTCAAACCCCCAAGCCCATATGTAGATACCACAACACATGGGCGTGGGGGTTTGGGGATTGTGCCCCTCAGAAGTTAAAATTCCCCCACCCCAGAAAAATTTCCAAGAGGGTAATTCCATGTCAAGTGATTCGAATTTGAAGAAGTGCCCCGCTCGACCATCTTAAAAATCGCTGAAATTTTTACTAGATGTACCTCTAGGTCTAGAATGAATAATGCCAAATTTTTACTTTGCTACCTCACATACTTCCCAAGTTGTGGGGCCCCAAACTTTTGGGTCCGCCTATTCGGTCACGGAACAAGTGACAAAAGCTCAAGTTTGGCATGTGACTGCTGATGCAATATTCGATCAATCAAGCTCAAATTTTCACCACTAACACAACTTTTACGCTATTCTAAATATGTTACTTACAAGCATTACAGTTCTTTATTCGAGCCCCAGGACTTCCTCTAGCATCATGAAAAAGTTTTGTCACTGAAGCAACAGTGGCCACAACGAGCAGTCATAACTCAGAATCTGATTGTTAGAAATCAATAATATTTTGGGATATCAGTTTTAATATAACTTTGTACCTATTCACAAAATTTCGTGTTTTTTCTGCTTCTGGTCATGAAGATATAGCATGTTGAACATAGGTCCATACAAAAATATGCAATTTTAAGGTCAGATTTAGCGCCATATATCCCAACTGTACCTTTTTCAATTTCAATAATTTATGCACCATTTGAAAGAACAGGTTTTTCTCTTCAAAATGCACCTATTTTGATCTTAGACCCATTTGACTTTTATGCTTAAAAACTGATCGAAAAATGACCACATTTATGCTTTGCGGAGACCCCTTCTAGCTGAGTGCTTCTCAAGAAATCCGAAAACAACTATTTTATACGTTCAAAAAAGTAACACAGTTTTACAAGAATTGAAAATTACCGGTATAATTGCATTACAAGAAACTTAGAATGTATACAATGCCTTAAACTTATTGTCAATTTCCAAGATCATCAATTGCAGATAAGAATATTGTCTGCCAGTGGAAGTTGTAAGTGGAGCTTTGAGAATCAAAAAAATATGTTCCTGTGAAACCCAAACAGTGTCTTTCTTTGTGGGCCAATGGAAAGATTGTGCAGGGCCATTTGGATGCAAAAAACTTATAAAGGCGTCACTATGTTCCAATGAAATTTGGCAAACATTTCCAATCCACTAAAAATTATCATACATGCAGGCAACATATTGGCCGGGTTGCAAATTATTAAGAGGAATAAATGAAGGAATCCAAATTTGAAATGGTAGCAATGAAAAATGATTCATCAGCCAAAATTTTTCTGACACAATTCTGGATTTGTTCATTGGTTTAAAATGATGATTTTCCCTAGTTCCTGCAACAGTTCGTCCAGTTTCAAATCTGGCTTAATAAGTTGGGCGTAAATTATCAATATCAATTTTGAAGATAAACAAAAATTTAATACCAGAAATGTTTTCAATGCAAAAATTATACAAGTCGAGTGGCATCAAAATCTGATTGTCAGAGGGTCCTTGTAAGCTAGCTCAAGCTGCAAGTTGTTTTACAGTACCCCCAATGCCATTACAAGGCAATTTACCATGGCTGGTACCAAAGAAATTCCATTCAGCAGAAATTCCGTAATCTTTTTCATGCAAGCACAAATTAATAAAATTTTTGTAATTTTTGTATTGTGCTGCTGATCCATCACTAAAATAGTGAACGTATTTAAGCACTGGAAAAATATTGTTCAAATGTGCAAATAATCCTTTTAAAAAGGTGTGGACTGTAATAGTGTCGTGTTGCATGCAATCACTAATAATGCATATGCTTAAATTTTGCATTCCAGAATTTGGTGGAAAATAAATCATAAATGGATGCAAAGTTGCTTGGCTATTTTCTCAATGAAAACCTTGCACAGCATCCTGGACAATGAATGAATAATTTATGGAAAAGTCCATTAATACAATGATGTTATCATCAGGCAAGTTTTCCTTAAGCAAGGAGAGATAACTACTCTGATACTTGGAAATAAAATGATGACTAGTTAGACGCAATATTTTTTCGGCGAATTCAAGAATAATGTTGTCAATACTCAGCTGACAAATGTTCAAGGTGTCGTGATCAGTGTGAATCCACTGTTTGAATGAAATCTGATCATCAGGATCAAAATCGAAAAATTATTTACATAAATATTTTTCAAGGGCCTCTTTTCCAGGGCAAGATTCGCAATGTTGTAACATGCAATCTTTAGAATCCAGGCTACAGACAATTTTGCTCATTAGACTTTTGTAATCATCGTTCATGAAAGTTGCCATTAGCATAAGTTTCACATTTTGATGAATAGTGCAAACACAAATTGAATGGGTGCCAGATGAACCAACAGTAATGCACCATTTTGGACGAAGTTCACAGAATTTAGAAAAGCCAATATCAGTTGTTCCATATTCTTTTTGGTAAGCAACAAAAAGTTCTTTCAGATTGCACAATAATAAGCGTTTTTGCTTTTGCTGTTTTACACCGTCAATTCTAATTGAAACATAATCCTTTTTTCCGGGACAAAGTCGGGAAAATTTGTCATTTTCGTAAAAACTTTTAACACTTTGCTCAACTTCAACTGAAAGACGCTTCCCACATTTTTTCTCTGGTAAAGCAGGAATGCCAAAATTTCGTTTCAAGTTTCTGGCTTCATTGACCATTCGATGTGAAACCCCAAAATAATCAAGAGTTTTATTAATAGTCCAATTATCAGGAACTAATGTCAACATTTGAATTTTTATATCATGGGAAGAAATTATCATTTTAGATTTTAAATCGGCTAAAACTTTCTCATAAGCTTCACAGTTCGAACATTTAACAGAATTTTCTACTAGCTGATTCATAATTTCCGGATTAAGCCCACCAGCAGTAGAAATCTGAGTCGCAATGGCTTCTTGAGCTTGAGTAATTTTCCGCTTTGCATATCCCTGTGAATCTCTTTTACTAATTCTTCGAAATTTAAGGGGTGAAAGGCCAAGTCCCTTTAAGCTAGAACTAGCCTTGTCAGATGGATCACCCGTAAAATCTCTGTCATCCGATGGATTCAGATTCGTTTCAGCTAACTCTGCTTCCCAATTCGGAATATCTTGCCTACATCTAGGGCATAATTTTTGGCCAGGCTTTACTAAGGTACCAGTTAAGGCGTGCAATTTATCTGCTGTTGAAATATCAATTGGTTGGAGTCCTTTAGAACGATTATGATCCGGTTTTACAAAAGGATTGCAGCAAGATTTTTGTAGGAATTCAAATTTTGTCAAAAGTAAAGCTTTGTGGTAAGAGCAAATTTGGGCACATTCCTCAAAATTAACAGCACCAGTTCGACATAGCAATAATTCTTTATCAGTTGATGACAAATTTTTAATTGGTTTCAAAATGCTACAGCCATAATAATAAAGTTGAAGGCTTATGGCAATCAGAATCAGATTTAGTAAAAACTCCAATAAAGCAGGGGCTTAATTTTGGTAAATCCATTATAACCTAGCTAATTTCCTGCAAAAATCAATATTAGAATCATAAAAACACAGACAATTACAAGATTAGATGAAAAAAAACAAAAAGAAACAGGCACAATCAGACGAAAACATATCTCAAAACAGGAAAAACTGATGAGACGGCTTACATATAATATACAGGCATGGAATGTCTGAGCAAGTCTTGCCTAAACTTGCCCATGAGCGTTCTTTTGGCAGCAAAACTCGAGATTGCGTATAATTTATGTTTTTTCACTTTGTAACATATTTACAATTATGTCTACAGCCTACAGAATAACTTTTGGAGTCAGCACCTACATAATGACGGTCTCCACAAAGCATAAATATGGTCATTTTTGGAGTAGTTTTTAAGCATGAAAGGCAAATGGGTCTAAAATCAAAATAGGTGCATTTTGAAGAGAAAAACCTGCGATTTCAAATGGTGCATAAATTATTGAAATTGAAAAAGGTACAGTTAGGATATACGGCGCTAAATTTGACCTAAAATTTGCATATTTTTGTACGGACCTATGTTTAACATGCTATATCTTCAAAACCAGAAGCAGAAAAAACACGAAATTTTGTGAATAGGAACAAAGTTATATTAAAACTGATATCCCAAAATATTATTGATTTCTAACTGTCAGATTCTGAGTTATGATTGCTCAAAGTGGCCACTGTTGCTTCCGCGACAAACTTTTTCATGATGTTTGAGGGAGTCCTGGGGCTCGAATAAAGAACTGTAATGCTTGTAAGCAAAATATTTGGAATAAGCGTAAAAAGTTGTGTTAGTGTTAAAAATTTGAGCCTGATTGATCAAATATTGCATCAGCAGTCACATGCCAAACTTGGGTTTTTGTCACATGTTGCGCGACTGAATAGGCGGACCCAAAAGTTTGGGGCCCCACAACCTGGGAAGTATGTGAGGTAGCAAAGTAAAAATTTGGCATTAGTTCATTCCAGACCTAGAGGTACATCTGGTAAAAATTTCAGGGATTTTTGAGATGGTCGAGCGGTAACCATTAAACCACTTACATTTCATGCATGCCAGATGGACAAAGATTTAAACCAACTCAACTTGTCCATTGTGGCAAAAATGCCACATTGTGGCACAGATTATGACATCACACACAAAGGAAAGTCGTATGCTTGCCACATGATGCCGGATTTGTGCTGCAGCAGTTTTGTCAATTTTTGCATTCCAACACCAAATTGGATGGAGCCTGGCAAAGTATGAATGGGCCTTGATACATACTTCTACCTACTGTATTGCCCACAATTTTTCAAAAATGCTTTAAATAATAACACTATCAAAGTTATCATATGAGTTGCATTTGGACTTCACCTGTCTAGTGTTCAAATGATCCAACGTTGAAGCATTAAGACCTCATTCATGCTAGGAAAGATAAAACTTAAGGATAAGCTCCAATTCTGTCTACTTTTTCAACTTTTGTTGACCATGAAAGAACTTTGGTCTTTAAGTATTATGTTTTAACTGTTTGAGTCAACAATTATTTCTATTGACTGGCAAGAATAGTTTACATGTATTAAGGATTCACATAGTCACTCAAGGTAATAATTACTTTTCTTCCAAGGTTTAAGCCATTTCAATATTTTGGCAAACGCGCCAGGGAAGAATCAAAGGAAAGAAAGCTGAACGACAAAATCAAAGACAAGTGGTGAATGTTTTAGAAATAGAGCAACACAAAAAAATGAATAAGATCTTATTATCCTTAACTGTTTAAATACCAATTCTATAATCATTAACTCCTTTTTGTTGTTAAAGTTTTACATATTTTAGCTTCAAATTTTTGTCTTTTAAGATTGTTGTTAAAAATTAAACATATCTAGCGTTTTTTAAACACATTGATATCAATAACTTTGTTGACCAATTGTGTGTTTTAAGGAGGCATATTAAGATACAAGAGTACAATATCATTTAGAAGTGTTTGCAAGGTGAGTATAAGCTTTGTGAAAAAGAGATGTAGATAACTTATGATAAAGCTTATACTTAATAACCCAAACTTATTAAAACTATACTTCTGGTTTTTTTATTTTTGGGGTCCCCACTGACAAGTCAATAAATGGTGCGCATGTTCATTGGCATGTTCTTTGTCAGTAGAATTCTCTGTTTAAATATTGAAACATAGAAGAGGCAAATTTTGTTTAAATTATGATAGTGGATAACAATAAAATTGTAAAATAATTATAAGAAATAATATATTAGCCAATAAAAGTAAATTTTCCTATAAATAAAGGAAAATAGATTTGAAAATAGATAAAAGTGTGATATAGAAAAATCTGGAAAAAAGTGATCATTCTAGTACTGAGAAGGCTGAACCTATTCTGGTATCTAAATAGTCACACAAGTTTGATAGTACTTTAGAAGCCACTTGAATTTTTCTCAGTTTGGTTTTCCAATCTTCTTTTGACTTATTGTGGCATATGCGAGTTAATTTTGCGCTACAAAAGTTGTGGACATTGCTTCAATGTTTATTGCTCTGGAAGAAAATCTTTGGTGCCCGAATTATCAATGCGGTTTCTTGACCGGCTGATGTATAACAATAATGAACTAACGGCGGAACAAATATGGGAAATTGTATTGAAATTCCACAATTTGGAATTTTCTGTTAGAACCATTTGTCGAATTCGTCGAACGTTGGGCTGGGTTTACGCCAATGTTAAATATTGCCAAATGGTTAGAGACGTTAATAAAATTAAACGCATGGAGTTTTGCAAAAAAAATCATCAATAGAACGATTGGCGTAAATAGCCTGCTATTCACCAACAAATGCACGGTTCAGCTAGAGTCATACCGTAAAAAAAGCGTTCAGAAAAGCTGGGGCGGAAGAAAGTTGATAACCTTGCGCAGTGTTGCAAAGCACCTAGTTAAAGTTCATGTCTGGGCAGGAATCGGATGCAACAGTGAGCCGACATTTTGTCATGCATTTCCAAATTTCCAACCAAAATAAAAAAATGAAATTTTTTAAAAATTCATTGGGAAATGTCATATTTTAGTTGGTATAGTCGGTGTGAAGCACCAAAAAACTTTAGAGATTTTGTCTACCAGGATAGTATCAGTTTTATTAAATTTAATCAGCACTATTTGCACGAAGCCCCGGAAATTTTAGACGCTTTGTCAATCAGGCGATAGCATAATTTTTGGAATTTTTGCAGCCAGATGTTGCATGTTAATCTCATTTTTTGTTAAATATTAAAGCGAAGCAAGAAAAATTTTGGGTTCTTTAGCCAGACACAGGTGATAATTTTTTTGTGCTCTGGGCTCGTAGAAATTTGGGATTCTTGCAGTCAGATGCTGTTTGATAATATTATTTTTTAGAGCAGTCGATTTTTTGGCGAAAAAAATAATACAAGCGCAATAAAAACGTTGTTTTTGCACGTTTTAGACATAGCCAGCCCGCCTGCTATGCAATGAAAAAACTGGATTTTTTTCCTGAAAAATTGAAAATTTTTAATCAAAAAAACATGGAAATTTATCTAAAAATTGTATTAAAATAGTTAAATTGGCGCGAAACGCCCAAATTTTTGAGTTATGCATGCTCAGAAGTGCAAAATGCATTCTACCAACTTTTAAAATTTCTTTTGAAATATTTCAAACTTTTCAACTTGGTCTCACCTTGTGAAACATTTTTTCAGTTTCGGAAAAAAGGAACTGTCTCCCTTTGCTCCCCTGAATATATGGACCTGGCATGCCAAATTTTATACTCGACATGACAACATGTCTTGTGATGTGCAATTCTTGGTTGACATGTTTTTATAGCAGTTTTCAAAAAAATTGGCGTAATTTACGCCCTAATTACTAATTTATAGCCATTTTGAGCATACTCCAAAATTTTCTTCCACAAATGTAGAAAGACCCCAGATAATTTTCCACATTTCAGAATTTTTTCCACATTATAGTGCAATTGTGGAAAAGACCATCCAAAATTTTTTTTAGTATTTTTTTGCAGCCAAACTTTGCTAGATAAAATTATTTTGTAGCTGATTTTGGCCGGCTCGAAGCACCAAAACTTTTTGAATCTAATAAAAAATAACATTATCAGTCAGAATTTGGTCGACAAAATCTCTAAAATTTTGGCGCCTATTAATTCTGATAGAAAATGTCATTATCAGGCATCTGGTCGAGAAAATCTCCAAAATTTAATATAACAATCTACTCATGAATTTCAAAAAAAATTTTTTCAAATTTTTTTTATTTTGGTTGGAAATGATATAGCATGGTTGGAAATACACAAAAACGACGTTATGTATTCCTCAACCCCGTCCTTTTTGCATGTTTCATATGACTTTAAAAATTTTTGAAAATTTTGGTTTGCATCCCCAGAATTTTGGTGCTGCCCACATATGGTCCTAACATGCACGGGGGGGGTCTGCTGAGGGTCCTGACCCCCAAATTGGTCTGACTCCCCCCTCCCCAGAATTGAACCAGACTCCCCCAGAAAAATTTCATTGCAAAAATTTTCTTAATAATATAGGAAAAAGTAACTTAATGGGCTAAAATTTATTGGAAGTTAGGTTTTTTCATGTAAACATGGATCAAAATTTACTTTCTGATGATCTTTTTCTTCAAAAAATCCGATAATTTGGAATTTTTTCAAAATTTTTCTCCAAAAAAGTTGTTTTAAAAGATGTACAACATCGCGAAACGTCTAAAAACGTTGTTTTTAACGCGTGGGGGCGATTTTTTACCCTTTTTGGACCATTTTTAAATTTTTTTGACCTGACCCCCCAAAATTTTGGTCACGTGCATGTATGGTCATGACCCCCATTCAAACACCACCCCACGTGCATGTAAATTTTTGACACCCCCTCGCCAAAAAACATGGCGACCCCCGAGTTACTCCAAAGGGTGCTGCCTTTACAATGCACCACTGAAACATGCTGGGAGAGCTCGCATCTGCAGCTGAAAAAAACAAAATAAACAATTTTTTCAGGGTGCTATCATGCATAGAATGTTGCCATTCGTGCTAATGTTATCATTTTTAATATTCTCCTGTGTAGAAACTACAAAAAATTTCATTTTATGGGTAAATAGTTTTTATAGCTTGAAAAATCGAAGATATGTTGCATTTTGTAAGAATTTCACTAATGCAAGTCAGACTCTGTAAAACTTTCCTCATTTGTCTTTATAATTATTTCAAATTTCCCGATTTCTATGATTCCATAATTTGTATAAATTTTTGTAAACTTTCCAAATATTAAAAAAAATTGGTGGAAATACACGATATTGCAAGCTGTGAAAACGAGCGTCCTACCATATTTTTGTGCCATCTGGACAAAAAGAGCAAAAATGATTACGTTGCATATTTGGCGGGGTAAAAATGCCAAGTAATAAAAATGAACGCTTTTGGACACCGTGGACATTTGACATTGTGGACTATAAAATATCTGCTCTCCTTAAGCTAAATTGTGATGAGGTGATGAGGCAGGTGGTGTGGAAACTTTTCTGAGGATAATTGCGAATGTTGGATCAACCATAACGTTATGCTTTATCTCACAGGTGCGACAAAAATTTGCGTTTTTGATGGGAAAATCAGAATGGACAGTTTGAAATTTTGCACAATTTTGACCGAATTTTACCTACCATTTAAAGAAAAACACCCGGAAACAATTTTGCAAATGGATAACGCGCCAATGCACGTCAGCCGGACTAAATCGAAAGTATATGGAAGAGCAGGAAATCCGCAGCATAGACTGGCCTCCCGAATCGCCGGACATCAACCCGATCGAAAAAGTCTGCACCAATTAAAAGAATATTTGCGAAAAACAGTGAAGCCAAAGAATTTGGATGAGCTGATTAAAGGTGTTATGACTGGCCGGAAAACAATTATGACCAAGGACCAATGCAAGCGATACGTGGAAAACGTTAAGAGAGTTGCGCCAGAAGTGTTTAAGAATAATGGCGGACCAACGTTTTTTTAATTTTGCCCTCAACCAATGCAATTTTCGCAGATTAAACGCTTCCCGTTTGATCATAATTTGCTAACTGCACATTTATATAAACCTTGCCTTATTTTCACCTAAAAATGAAACAGAGCACAGAAGTTCTTTTTGTTCATAGCACTGATAAGCAGGTTTTGTTTTTGAATTTGGACGTTACAAATTAGAATCAAACGAGGATTTGAGTCTTTAATGTTGGTTAATTACCGAATTTTTGCGCGTTTATTATGCACATTCAGGCTTTTTGGCCGTTTTAGTCGATCAGATTGCTGTAAAAAACGAACTGCGTGGTGCACGATTTTTTTAGCATGGCGCTTATGAAGCCCAGCCAGACCGTGCTAATGGAAATTTTGGCCATTAACACGACGTGCTAATGAAAAATTATAAAAAGTCATTGTGAGGTGCTCAAAATTGTTAAAAAGGGCAAGTTTGGCTCAAAAATCCAAAATTTTGAGGCGCTTCACGCTGGAATAACAAGATACTTTATTTAGTTTTTTTATTGACCTTAAGCTAACTTAATGAGAAATTTGTTTGAAAATAAGCCCATGATATATTTTTAGCCTTCATTTAGGACACTTGGAAAAAATCGATGAGTAAATTATAAAAAATAATGCTTCAGCTATCAAATTTTATGCAAAAAGGTGCATTTTTGCAATGCTTCTTGTATTTTTAGGTGCATTTTTTCCTTATTTTGCATGTTTTTTCGTTTTTCGTGTGTGCTAATGGTGCTACTGAAATTTTTTCTTTAGCACAGGTGCTAATGGGGGTTGTGCTACAAAATGCTGGCGGGTGACAGGCACACATGGGCGTGGGGGAGGGGGGTTTGGGAGGTATACACCCCCCAGAAGTTGAAATACCCCCTCCCCAGAAATCAAAATACCCCCCCCCCAGAAAAATTTTTTTCTTACTTTTTTAGCAATTTTTTGATGCCATTGGATAGAGCTTGATGAGAAACTTCGAAAAATGGTGTTTTTTTGCCATACGACCAATTTTAAGACCATTTTTTGACCTTTAAAAAATTTTTTCACCCCCCCCCCAGAAATTTTTTTACCCCCCCCCCCCCCAGAATTTTGGTGCTGCCCACCTATGGTGACAGGCTATAGAATATTGGCCATCTTTCTCAATAAAAAACAACCAAGTCACAGAAAGCGTGAAGAAATTAAAAAACTTGCCCAAATTGTACGAAAAACGAAGATCTTTTTCATCTGTCTCACCCATTATTATTACTTTGTCGTTTGACTAAGATCTTTTTGTGCGCAATTACAATTTTCGAAAAATTTGAATTACCGAATCAGAACTGAATGATGAACGTACAACTCAGGTATTGTCAGAAGCGTCCCCTGCACAATGTACATATTCATAAATTTTTGTGCGTTTTTTATGCATTAAACAGGCTTTGTTAGGATTTTAAATTAATTAGTATGGACAGTGTAGAAAAATATCTTGGTTCACTCGACCGGGCATATTATGAGTCAGTCATTTTATTTATTCGACCATTTTTGACGTTCTGAACGAAAAGCCACTTTTTCCAAAGCATATTTTTGATTAAATAGTCTGCTTTTAACTGCTCCAAAAAACTATTTTCTTTTTCACTCGTTAAATTTGTACAAAAGAAATCTTAGCAAAACAATTAAATTATTAACTTATTCAAAACAGCCGTATTATTTTGCATTTTGTTTTGCGGCGAAAGACTGGATCTCAAGTATACGGCATCCACTTTTATTAATTAATGCATGTGATACAGTGCAGGAAATACCTACCTATGTTGCTTTTGTACAGTGCTGAGCTGAGACGGTCGAATTAGTTACTGTGGAACTAATGGGCATCTGCTTATGTAAATAAATTGTGCATTTGACTGTGGTAGGCACCTGATCACAATACTCTTGGCTTGACCCAGCAGACCACAGTGTGCATCGTACGTACATATTAAACCTGCATGTTCGCCAGGTATACCTGCAGTGCAATAAAACAAAAATGTGACATGTGTACTCATCATAAAACAACATCCCAATCTGGCCGGTACTGTATGCCTTGGTTAACATAGTCAATTTTGAGTAGCCATCCGTGTGATGTGTGTGCTCATGGCTATGCCTTCAGTTCTCAAATAAATCATTAATTTTTATTACAAAATCATTTAGATACTTGTCCGGTAAAATAGAATTAAGTATATGCTAATAGTAATTGTTTAATTGTTTTATGTGTTACCGCATATCGCATTCTAGAAGATTCGAATTGATAAAGAGTAATCTTGGTTTAATGACAATTTGTCTTAAGTTTTCCTTTTACTGTAATGATCCTGTGATGGGATAGTTAGTTGCGTTTTGACGAAATCGTGATTTTGGCTTGTTTTATCCGTTAGTGATATTTTGTTTTGTTTCCCGGCTTATAGCCGTGTGTACATACTCAAATAAACTTAGAAAACCCACCCAGGGATCTTTAATATCGAGGGTGAGGTCGGCCGGCTTCCTACATCGAGGATTTCTGATATTTTGGTGGACAGGAAAAGGTGAATACTTTTAAATTATTTATTTCGTTCAAAATTCAATATTCTTCTTTCAAGCCAAAATTGGTCAAAAATCTTATTTAATTATTTATGATGGCTGATCAGCTTAGAGCTCGTTGGTCTTGTTTTCAAATTTCATTGTGCTACATACATTAGGAACCAAAAACATTTCGAGACAAGTGTAAACTTTGAAAATTAGTTAATTAATCAACTCGAGCAGGGTTGAGATAGGTCAACTGACCTCGCGGCATTCCAGGATTTAGGTAGGTACTCTTAGGATCTAGGGCGTAGCTGCTGAGATCACCCAACAAGAAGCGGTCAGCAATATTAGGACCGAGGAGATTAAAGTCGTAGGTCTACAAGGGTCCAGAGAATCGAAGTTACTCTGTGACTACGCGAGTGGGACCAGCACTAAGAGCAGTTTAGGTACCTACGTAAGTAAGTCCCAAAGGCAAATGTCAGGCGTGTCCGTATCTGTGCTGATTCAGTAGGTGCAGTGTGGGTACCTACATTTACACTGGATCATCCCCTTTGAGGCTGCTAGCTACAGCCGAACTGATCAGTCATCTAAAATTTATTTTTCGATCTAAAAATGATTAGTTTTGGCCATCTAAATATGTGTAACATTTTGTTCACCTTTGTTGTTGTATCGAATGCGATTGTGGCAGTGCGCATTTAAGTAAGCGTCCGTGGCAAATTTTTGTGCATTGTGGCAAAGTTGTTATTATTTTTCTATTTCCGTTGGCCCTCTGGCAACAAAGACAGCAGGGACACTCGTATTTTTCTATAAAAGTCGACCCTCAGGCAATGATTTGTCATTTTTCTCTCTTGATGACAATTTTATGCAACCTAGGTTTTTGCCTACATCTTTTTCTAAGCTCGCACGCTACTCACTGCTTAGGCTTAGTCTTACGTATTTTTGTTTTTGTCACGTAAAGTATATCTTACCTCGCGTAAGCAAATACTGTTTACGTGAAAAACCTGTTTTTTGAAACAAAAAAGGTTAAATTTGAAACATTTATTTTTTGCAAAATTTCAACATACTGAAATTTTTTCTTACCCAAACAAATATTTTTTGACGTTTTTGATACCTAAAAATAGCAGGGAAGAAAACTCTGCAAACATCGCCTGTTAAATTGAAAAAACCTTCTACGCCATCTCATCTGACTCGCCAATTAAATACCGCGCCTGTTGATTTGAATACAACGAGTAATGATGCGAGTAAGGATGCAAATAATAGTGCAAATAATGATCAATTACCCCCGTTGTTAAATGCTGCACGTACTTTACAGTCTGACAATGAGCTAATACTGGGTAATGCGCGATCGCTCATTAATCAATTTGCAAATCCTACTGACAATAACTCATCAAATAATACGATCATCGATAATACGCCTACCCTTAACACGCCAAATAACCAGGAAACTGGTTCTGAGCCGTATAATGCCGGTTCCAACGTAGAGCGTAATAATAGCCCAAGCCAAAATGTTAATAATACTCGTGCTGATTCTGGCGTGACTAACAAACTTCTTTTAGAGGCGCTAAAAGCTATTCATACACAATTTTCTGACCTTTCTATGCCCATAAATCAAGATAAAAAAGAAAATTTGGATGAAATGCGTAAACTGTGCGTGGAATTAAGTAATTTGCTTAAGCCACAATCGGTTTCTAATTGCACCAAAAGTAATCCATCTCAGCGCATTAACCACTCTATTGGTAGCAAAAATTTTTCTGAATTTAATGCGCAAAATGCTAATTGTGCAGAAGATGCACTTCGCGCATCTTCTATGTTGTCCTCTGGCAACCACACGTTAAATTCTCAATCACCTTCTGAAATTGTTCCAGAAAATTTTGAATAAAATTTTTCGAACCGCACACCTCTAGCATCTGAAGTATCTCAAAATTCTCTAAATATAGTTTTGCAACCAGCTCAAAATTCGGGTTTTTCGGAACATGTACCTATGATTTTGCAGCCATCGGCATCAATTTTGCAGACGTTGCTAAATAAGCCTTCACTGTTGTTAAATCGTAATGCACCTTCTTTTGTGCCTAATGCATTAAATTTGAATTCGCAGCAGCTTTTACATTCTCCACCGCTGCAATATTTTCTGCCTAATGGCGAAACACCTCCGACTAATTATGTAAAATTCAGCAAATTTCAAAATACCGCTAAATAATCCTATTTTGCATTCCTTGAATATCGAAATGCAACCACTCAAAATAAATTTATCCGGCATAAATAATGAACCCGAAAATTTGCAAAACAAATCCGCGCCACTTCCTGAGCCATCCAAAAGGAAGCGCCACATAAAATGTTCTGACAAAAGTTTGACAAGTAGCTACAATCGCTTGTGTAGTCATTTCTTGCGTCGCAAAAGTAAATCACGTTGCCATCGTCATGATCACGATTCAGATTCTTCAATTAGTTCTTCATATAGCAAATCACATCTTGCCGTTTCTTTAAATTGCGGACCTTTCATAGCACAAATGCAAGTTGCAATCGCAAATAAAAAATTTTATAATGGCGATGAATCAGATATACGAGCATATTTTGCAGAATTTGAGTCACTCGCTGATATGTACAATATTGATAAATCGGATCATGTGAAATTTATGTCATAATTATTAGATCCCTACGCTTCGCACTTATTCCATTCGTTACCTGCTGATATAAAACAATCTAATACAAAATCAAAACATGCGTTAATAGCGGAATTTTGTCCTTTGGACACCAAAACGCTTTTTGATTGTTTTTTGGAACATAAACAGCAGCCTAACAAATCAGTTAAAGCATACTATCTTGCACTTTGCAAAGAATTAATAAAAGCGGATCCTTATCTTGAAGTTGATTCTCATCATTTTAATCATTTGCTGCGCCATCAATTGAAAAAAGGCTTACTACCTGAAATATCAAAAGAAGCATATCATAAAAAACCTAGAGCATCGCTGGCTGAATTTTTCGATAACGCAATAAATGCTGAATTCGCTAATAAGGAGTACACCAATAAAAAAGCAGTAACGCTGTATGTATTGGTAACAGCTGCTCCAACAGGAGGCGCAATACCTAAAGATACATTTCGCGCATCTAACCAAAATGAGCCCGATCGCTCGCGACAGAAAACGTTTCATCATTCATCCCATGCTGAAAAACCAGAAAATTCCTCTCGTAAGCACACATGGGCGTGGGGGATCTGGGGGTCTGGACCCCCCAGAAACCAAGAGACCATCCCCCAGAAATCAAAAGACCCCCCAGAAATCAATTTTTGAAAATTTTTTTCGTTTTTTTCGCAATTTTTTGATGCCAATGGATAGTGCTTGATGAGAAACGTCGAAAAATGGTGTTTTTATCGCCATATCACCATTTTTAAGGCCATTTTTGACCTTCAAAAAATCTTGGACCCCCCCCAGAATTTTCTTGCTGCCCACGTATGCTCGTAAGTATTGTTCAGGGTGTTTCATAATGATCTGCTCCCCTGAAAAGACCCTTATAAACAAGCTGCAGCAAATTCAAACATACCATATTGTAGAAAATTTAATTCTGCGTTTAGTGGTATCAATGCGATTTTTTAGTTTGCAACAAGTCATGAGTTATATCAATTTAAAGTAATCCCATCTGTAAAGTTGATTATTTTAGGATTATCTTGTTATTCCTATTTGTTCAAGATGAGTTTTGATTTGGAGCAAGCTCGCTTAGTGGATAGGATTCAGGCTACTGCTTTTTTTGAGGCAAAGAAAGCTGGAACAGAATTTATTACCAAAAATTGGGTGGCCTGGCCAATTGGTTGAAGAGGAGTGAAAGATGGATTCGGGACAACTGGCGGAAAAACCCTCCGAGTGTTTTGCGAACTTTTTGAAATGTGGCAGGCCAGAAACTTTGTCTCAAGAATCAAAGAACATTGTTTGTGCAAGTACTGGATTGCAACGGAAAAGTTGCTTGAAATGTTGAAGCAAATTTTAGCCGAAAGAAGAAAAAGTTGTAGTCACTGCACAGTTTATTGTTTTTTGCGACAACAGGAATTTAAACCATTTCACATGATCGCCAAACCCCTAAAAACGAACCTGAATCGCGAAAATCGGTTTTTTCTTGCTGAACATGCAAAAGATTACAATGAATCTGATTTTATGCACTTTGCATTCAGTGATGAGTTCTTTATTTATAATTCGGAAACCCAACCATCAGAATGACCGCGTTTGGGCACTTGAGCCAGGTGAAATCGATGACAAGGAACATTTTTGTGGTGTTGTCAAAAACCTATCTTGCATTGGTATTTTCCTAATGTTTACTGCTAAACACTTGCTTTGAGTAATTAAGGATCATGGACAATCTTGGAATTGCGTATATTTTTGTCATGTTGTGCTAAGTCAGAAGGTTTTACCATTTTTGAATGATCCCGATAATGTCCTTGTTGTTGGTGAAACCACATTTGTTCATGACAGAGTGCCATGCATGAAAGCTAATTTAACGCAAAATTATCTAAGAAACATGAACATTGAATTTCGGGGCAATGATTTGTGGCCCGGTAACAGTCCCAACCTGAATCCGGCAGAAAATTCAGGCGAAATTGTTAAGGACAGGGTTGAGGAGCTGATGCATCAAGAAAGTGGTCAAGGACGTTATTCGCAAGAGACATTGTTCAGAAACTTGAACATTGTCTTGTCTAGCCTGGAATTTAATGGGAATTTGTTCCAGAGCCTCTTGTGTTCCATGCGTGAACAATTAAAACAAGTTCAAGATTCGTATGGCGGTGAAACTGGTTTTTAATGTGAGTCAAGGCTTGAAATTAAAAATTTTCGCATTGCTTTTCGTTTTTATGCTATAAAAAAAGAATCACTTATTTGTTTTTCCTGAAACAGATACCAATAAACGCAAAAATTAAATTCTCTACGAGATGGTATGTTTGATTGTTCTGTAGCTTGGATAAAAATGCTTCTTTGGGGGAGCAGATCATTATGAAACACCCTGTACCTTTTGCAAGCGCATAGGTCACATCTACAAAGAATGTTTTACGCGACAATGACAAGAATTGTCTAATAATATTAATGATTATCCTGACCGCAATAAAAACAGTTCCATGGCTCGTAATCGCAGCCAGTCACATTCTTTTTTGTGCCAACATTGTTTGCCATTGCGTTCAAATTCACAAAATTGACACTATTCTCAATCGCGAGTTTGTAACTCTAGTCAACATCGCTTATCAAACTATGCAAATAATGATAATCGCTTCGACTCGAGGCAAGAACAATCGAATTTTAGGCAAAATCATAACAATTACCAACAAAATTTGCATGCCAATTATCAAAATTTGCATTAGGATAATTGTTATGCAAATCAGTTGTGACAAAATGCACCATTTGTTCAGTTTCCTAACAAACAGTGTGGAACATATTATAACTCGAACTATCGCAACAATAGTGGTTCTAATTGCCCATACGTCACATACGCTGCTGATCACCAACCCACCATAAATCTGCCCCCACCGCAGCCAACCCTTACATCTCCTAATGATGTAAACAAGGTTACTGTGAAAGGGCCAGAAACTAGCGCGCCTTCTAACTTATTTGCATCGCAAGAGTTTCTTGAAGAGTATGAGCGCTTACAGAGTCGCTTCACAATCTATGAAAAAATAAATTCGCCTCCAGTTAAAACCATCAATCCGAATATTCCAATCGTAAGCCATGCTGGGACAAATTTGCCCAACATTCTCATTAACATTGATGGCATAAACGTACCCACCCTCATTGATATGGGGTCACAGGTCACCATGATAACCACCCCTGCATTTTTGCATCTTGGTTTTAATTTACTGCCTGAACAAGTCTCACAAGTTGTCCGTGTGTAGGCAAAATAACCGCAGTCGTACGATATAAAGTAAACATGACTATCACTATTGCTGAACAATCTATCTCTACAACAGTAGCTATCAAAGACCATTTGCCGGAAGATATACTCTTGGGATACGATTTCTGTGAAGCCGCTATAATGTGGGTTAATCCTATCAAGCGTTGTGCTTTCATAAACAGCATAAAAATTAATTTATCATCATCTGAAAAATTCATTTTGCACAAAACCCAACATGACCACTTCCGGTGTTGTGTGTGTGTGTGCATGTCTCGCTGCCTGAGCCTGTAATCATACTACCTCAACACAAATTAATCACACCTGGTTTCATAAGTCATGTTTCTTGTGATTTTGATATCACTTTATTTGAACCAAATTCTGATTTCATGGAAAAACTTCACTTTTGTTGCTCCTTCCATAGTTGATGCATTGCAGCCTATAATTCCTGTTTGCGTTTGTAACATCTCTAAAGCGCCAATTTGCATCAACTCTGGTGATATTATAGGTTTTTTAACCTCTGACGCCAAAATTATGTCTCATGTCGCAAATTCAGACAATAGGACACCGGAACTTTTTAGCGTCAATAAATAAAGCATTGAAATGGCTCTGCCGTTGATTCTTGGCAGCAGCAACAAATTCATGAACTTTGTCTAAAATATGACTCTATTTTTGCATTAAAAAATGAGCCTCTTCGATGTACCCCTTTGATGAAACATCATATTGATACTGGGGATAATCCACCAGTTGTTGGAAAAACTTATTGTGTTGAGCATTCTAGAAGAGAATCTATGCAAAATCATTAACGAAATGCTTGCTGACAAAATTATTTGGCCTACGACCAGTCCATGGGCTAGTCCATTGTTTCTCATGGGAAAAAAGGACTGTTCCCTAAGACCTGTTGTCAACTATTGTTGTTTAAATGACGTAACTAAAACGCAAGTATATCCTCTTCCTCAACTCGACAATTATTTTGATACCTTAGGCTCTGCTGCATATTTTAGCACATTAGATTCAAAATCCGGTTTTTGGCAAATTCCTCTCAATAAAGAGTCTCGCAAAAACTGCGTTTATATGCCCTGTTGGCTATTACGAATTTGAAGTCTTACCTTTTGGTTTAAAAAATGCACCTTCAGATTTTCAGAGGCTAATGGAGCTTGTGCTCGCAGGTCTCAATTGGAAATCTTGCCTTGTTTATATAGACAATATAATCATTTTTGCACACATTTAAAGAACATTTAAAAGATCTTGAAAATGTTTTCATTGCACTTCAAAACGCAAACTTATGGGTTAAATTTGATAAATGCCATCCTGCTCATGCCAAAGTAAAATTTTTTGGCCATAGCATAAGTTCGCTGGGCATCGCTCCTGATATGTCTAAAGTCGCAGATTTAGTTGCATTTTTCTGTACCAAAAACCGTCAAATCTTTGCAAAAATTCCTTGGTCTCGTCCAATGGTTTAAAAATTTGTTAAAGGAATTGCTAAAATTGCTAAACCGCTATTCCATCTTCTCCACAAAGATGTCAAATTTTGCTGGACGGCCAAACACCAAACTGCTTTTGAGCTTCTCAAAAGCATTTACGCCTCCACCTATTTTGCAACTACCAAAATTCGACAAAGAGCACCAATTTATTTTAACAACTGATGCAAGTAACTATGCATTAGGTGCTATTTCGATTCAAAAACATTTACTGTCAAAAAATCGTTTTATTCTTAGCACGCTAGTCGCGTACCAAATTCTGCCACTTGTAATTATGCTACTTTGAAAGGAGCGCTAGCAGTGGTGTGGGCCATCAAGCATTATTGACACTATCTATATGGTAAAAAATTTATTGTTGAGACCAACCACCAAGCTTTAACTTGGCTCGTAAAACATAAAAAACCCATCGAGTTGTTTATGCTGCTGGGGTCTGAAATTATAGGAGTATGAATATGACATTGTGTACGTTCCTGGCGTATATAACTGCGCAGCGGATTTTTTATCATGACATCCTAAATACGATCATGCAGAACGCAAATATAAACTTGAGCGCAAAAAAATTGTTAATATCACAAATTTAGACTCGGAAGATTCTGAATCCGAGGATCAAACTGGTTCCACCTGACCACCACACGATAATACTCCTAATGCACTAGCTAATAATCCTAATGCGCCTATTAATCCAACTAATATCTAAACCTCCTATAGTTTAGCGAATGCATTCAACTTACCAATGCAGAAAAAGCGGAAATGCTAATGCCTGCACGCTTACTCTGCAGAGCAACGTGCAATGATGAACTACAGAAAATTTGCATTGCGTTAAATGATTTAACAACAAAAAATATTGTGACAAATTTTTTCTAGTTAACAATATTCTTTTTCATTGTTTTCAACCTAAGCGTTCGCCTACCATGGTTCATCAAATAGTAATACCAAAAATCATTGCGTCAATTCATCTTGACCAAATTTCACGACTATATTTTTTGGAGCACATTTTTCATTGCGTAAAATTCTACCACCATGCAAATACGTTATTGGTGGTCGCGCATGGAAAATGATGTGATCGCGTGGTGTAAGAATTGTGATGTGAGCTTACAACGTAAGGTTGCATTAAATTCTACATCTGTTCCATTGCACTTAATTGAAGTATCCGCGCCTTTCAAACTCATTGCGTGTGATTGCTTGCATATGCCGTGATCTCCCTCCGGAAATGACTAAATCGTAGTTTTCATGGATTATTTTACCAAATATGTGGAAGCTTTTGCTGTGTCTGACATAAAAGCAACAACTCATTGCAAATCTTTTGCTCAGAGAAATTATCCTACATTATGGAGTTCTCAAAAATTTTTAACAGATCAGGGTTTAAATTTTACATCTGCCCTAATTTCGGAAGTCTCCAAATTACTACACATTCAAAAATTTTTACCACCCCATATCACCCCAGTATGATGGTCTTGTGGAACGTTATTATTGAACTCTTATTGATGGTCTATCCAAATTGAGTGCTAGAAATGAGTTTGATTGGGAACAGTATTTGCCATTCGCGTTGATTGCATATCGCATGACTCCACAAGCATCAACAAGTATTTCACCTTTTGAAATGCTGTATGGTCGCAAACCCACATTTCCTCTCAATACTTTACCATAAATCACTTTACAATAAATCCGAATTTACAACTTATTGCAGAAAAGTATGAGTAGTTAACCGTGTCTCCCTAGTCCTGCAACACAAAGTATATATGCAGCTATGTTTTAGGTTATAGGCCCTGCCCACTCAATCGTAGAGGAGCAGTCCTCCGTGTTATAGCATAGGCGGAGGACGCCTGCTTGGTGCCCTGGCTTTTCTCTCAGGGCACAATGATGAGGCATGGGGGTAGGGAATGAAATACCTATGTACTACATATAGGAAGAAGAATATTGCGCATTGGCGAAGCAACATAGATTGAAGCACGATGAATATACAGTGCATTGGCCAGCATTTTTGCAGCTAGTAACATCGCACATTGGCAATGAATTATAAATAAGCGCACTAAGTGAAGCTAACGTAGACTGAAACACAATGAATATAATATGCGAGAAGCTAGGCTATTTTTTGTAGCTGATAATATACGCACATTGGCAGCCTGTTTGTGAATTATCAATATAAATTGGCAAAGATGAAGTAAGTACTATTACAGTCATGGAATTATAAGTAAGCTTATTTTGTTGACTGTGCAAGGCAATAGCATTAAATTGATATGCACGCGCTGCTCAAAATTTTTTGAACGCCACTACCCAATTCAATGTGCATGTGATGAAATATTTATTTATAGTCTAGGTCCACGGTCTACTGCATCTTAATCATTCAGTGGTAATTTCCAAGCTGTTTTATAATTTCAAAATCTATAAATACTAATAATTCTTTCGTCAATCTTCAAAAATGGAGGAAAATGGAGGAAATGTCACAACTTTAAAAATGGAGAAAATGTGAATTGAGAAAACGTCCTTTTATGGGTGAGGAGAAGAAACCTTATGCTTGGACAATACGGCCGCCTATTGAGTTATGGGAGAAATCTGGAGCGTCCCATGTACCATCTCGATGATACCTTTATAGTCATTTTTGTCAAAAAATTTGTCTGAAAAAGACGTTTTTGGAACAAATTCAGGAAAATGGTATTTTAACGTTCAAATGTGCCCAAGATGCTGTGAGATAATCGGGCATCCCAGAAGGCTGGGAACATGGTGCTTAAGAAATATATTGCTCAACAGGTTGAAGCAGCGAAAAATGGCTTGTAAAGTTATAAATATGAGTTTCAATATCTGAACAAAAATTACCTACAAAATGAGTTCTCAAGGTGAATTGAGTTTTAATCATTTTGTCAATGATCCAAGTTGGCTGATAAAGCCTGCACGAGGTATATCACTTCTCACAATGTACAAAGCATTGGCTCCTGCTTTTGGAGTTTGATTGCTTTCTGAAGAATACAAAGAAAATCGCAAAAGCATCAATAATCGGAAAGCATTTTGGAATTTTGCACTTTATGTGAAACAATGCCTAATAAATCGTGAAATTGAGCCTATTTTAGATTTATGGCAAGATTTCCGATCCAAAATGGCAAAAATACATGGGAAAGCATGTATGAAAATTGCCTAAACGAGCGAGTTAGTTGTCGTATTATAAACGATTTGATTGAATTGAAAAAATGAAAAAAAAACCAAAAAAAATTAGCGCCTCTCAGAGGCATCTTGTACCTATTGTGTGTCTAAGCAAAATGGTGGTTCCCCATTCACTAATAACCTGCTAGCAGATTGATGAAGCAATTTGCCTTACAGCATTGATGATGTCCGCCAGCCAAGCCTCAGGGCTTCTCAGGCATTTTTGTTATTAGATCATAATAATTATTAGCAGCGTGCAGGTGAATTACTTTCTCAGCCTCAGGCCCTTGAAAGTACAAAATATTGCCATTATAAACTTTTATTTGGTAGTCTGGCACCAGACTCTTTTGAATTTTGTCTACAGCTTCAAGTCCATATTTCTCGTCATTAATGCCGTAGATCAGCTTTGTGCATCAGCTCTAATGCAAGTTGCTTTTGCAGAGTGTGCCGTCCTTTTGTCACTCTTTCCGAACAGATCTCCCACTTGGGTGCAGTTGTCTAGCTTATGCTATACCTGCTATAACAGCTTCTGGCTAATGATAAATTATCCTTTGATGTGATTTTAATATATGCCCCACCATTTTTGCAAAAGTCACTTACTTTAAATTCATAACCAGGACACCATTTGGGGGTTTTTTGTCCACCAGAACTACTTGGAAAGTCACGTCTTCATTTAAACAAAAGTCTTTTTTGAGGCTGAGCCACCTTTTCTATAATACTCAAAACCGTGGTTCAGCATTTAGTGTATTGACGTTGGGTGAATGGTACTAACACAGGCGTATAAAGGCATGGCTGTCTAATTTCAATGCCTACCATACTGTCATAAGGACAGCCATGCAAACGATCAGGTTATTAGGCTTATTACAAAAATCTGCTCAAAAATCTCAAAGAGATTAGGGCATTTCTTAAAACGCAACAAAAATGCCCTAGCGGTTGTCCTAAACCTACGAACAGAAATGTGTGGGAGCTCCATGTACTTCAAAATAGTGCTCCATTTTCAAATTAAAACTACATACATACTAATTGTTATTTATAGACAGAATGATGTTAATAAGTAGATAGATTGTTATAATATGTTTAAAAAATGGAAAAAGTGTTAAAGCACATATATTACGACCCTAAAACGAGGGTTATAGTAGCGTGGAACAGCTATATGAGAGGGCTAAAAAAGTAAAAGCCAAAAATAGACCGGTCCTACGTGAAACAATGGTTAGAAAAACAGCCCACCTACACGTTACACAAACCCGCCCTCAAGAGGTATTCTCGAAATAAAGTGTTAGTAAGTAGCATTGATGAACAATGGCAATGTGATATTGTAGATCTGCAGTCCTTAAGCAAGTTTAATGATAATTTTAAGTATCCCATGAATTGCATAGACATATTTTCAAAGCACGCATGGTCCATCCTTTTGAAATCTAAAAGTTCAAAAGATGTTCTGACCGCTTTTCAAAGCATTTTGCATTCATCAAATCGAAAACCTTACAAGCCAGCAAACAGACGCAGGGACCAAATTTACAAACAAAGAATTTCAAAAATTTCTTAAATCTGAATCTATCGAGTTTTTCACGACTAAAAGCGAAATGAAGGCTAGCATAGTGGAACGGTTTAATCGCATGCTTAAAGAACGTATGTGGCGGTACTTCACCACCAAGAGCAATTCATATAAATTTATTGACGTATTGCCCGACCTGATGAAAAACTATAATCACTCCAAGCATCATACGATAGAGTAAACCTTGCCAGCTAATGTCATCGTTAAAAATGAGATGAAAATTTTAAATAAAGCATTTAGGATTGATAAACAGAACGTTGTTTTTAAATTTAATATTGGCGATAAAGTCCGACTGAGTAAAAGTTAAGCGCGCTTATGAAAAAGGATTTTGGCCCAACTGGACAGAGGAGTTTTTCATAATTAAGGAGAGGTTTGCTCGCACACCGCCTGTTTACGTTTTAGAAGACCAAATGGGCGAAAAAGTCGAGGGTATTTTCTACGAACCTGAACTGCAAAAATTAATATATCTCTCGGATGACTTGTTTATTGTTTAAAAGATTTTGAAAACGCGTAAGAAAGGCAATAAAACTGATTATTTAGTGCGCTGGCGAGGGTAATTCCAGAAAAGTTTGATTCCTGGGTCTCAAATCCTGATAAAAGATATAAACGTCTAAAAAAGGGCGCCTAAAGGGCCAGATTTTTACACTTTGCAATATTTATTTGTAAAGTTTGGAATATTTTTTGTAAAGTTTGGAAATTTTTTTGTAAAATTTGGAATATTTTTTGTAAAGTTTGGGATTAATTTTACGTGCTTAAGGATAGTACTTTTGCAAAGTTTGGAATATTTTTTGTAAAATTTGGAATATTTTTTGTAAAGTTTGGAATATTTTTTGTAAAGTTTGGAATATTTTTTGTAAAGTTTGAAATTTTTTGTAAAAATTTGGAATATTATGTATCTAAGTTGCAATTTCTCAAGCATTGTTGAAACTATTTTATATGCTATATGCAACTCATGCTTGTGTTTTGCACCTGTGAGAATCATTTTCCCACTTGTAAAGAGTAAAAAGGTCACTGTTCTAAATTTGTATACTAATCCGGGAAATAATTCTACTTCATACATGCATTTCCTTTTCACCAGCTCATAAAACTTACAAAGATCAATGCGGAATCCCAAGTTAGCTGAGCCAACAAACAGCACTGGCTTTATTTTCAAAATGAAATTCTCCATCTTCAGTATATCAACGAATGTCTTTATCGTATTTTCGCCTTCTCGCATAGTTTTAGCTCCAACACATACAAGTTTACCGGACTTGAAAATCAGCAATGTTGCCTGAGGTAATCAAAATATGATGCCTGGAAATTTTGAGCTTTTGTTTTGGGCAGTATTTGGCAATTTAGAGTAGATATCATCTAGATTCAGCGTATTTGGTAGTGCTGTAGTCAGCACAATGTTCTGTAGAGTCACCATTTTCTATAAATACTTCATGATAAACTTATATTTATACGTATAACCATGATGTCCAACATCCTTTCACCTGCCTTGTTTCAGGACCAATCAAGTCTGGCAAAACAACATTTGTCACGCAATTAATTGAAAAAAGAGCACACTAGATTGATATTAAAATCAAAAAGATTTGGTGGTGCTTTTGCATAAGATCATCGAGAATCAACAGTTGTGGCACATGACTAAATTGTTTTAAGTAATTGAAATCAGGAAGCCCTTCTATGAATAAAACATCATTCAATTTTTTATAAAGAGGCTGATTTTCTGCAAAGCACCACCAAATCTTTTTGATTTTAATATTAATCAAGTGTGCTGTTTTTTCAATTAATTGCATGACATATGTTGTTTTGCCAGACTTGGTTGGTCATGAAGCAAGGCAGGTGAAAGGATGTTGGAACATAATGGTTATGGGTATGAATATAAGTTTATCATGAAGTATTTATAGAAAATGGTGACTATACAGACAGCACCACTACCAAATACGCTGAATCTAGATGATATCTACCCTAAATTGCCAAATACTGCCCAATACAATCGCTCAAAATTTCCAGGCATCATATTTCGATTACCTCAGGCAACATTGCTGATTTTCAAGTCGGGTAAAATTGTATGTGTTGGAACTAAAACTATGCAAGAAGGCGAAAATACGATAAAGACATTCGTTGATATACTGAAGATGGAGAATTTCATGTTGAAAATAAAGCCAGTGCTGTTTGTTGGCTCAGCTAACTTGGGATTCCGCATTGATCTTTGTAAGTTTTATGAGCTGGTGAAAAGGAAATGCATGTATGAAGTAGAATTATTTCCCGGATTAGTATACAAATTTAGAACAGTGACCTTTTTACTCTTTACAAGTGGGAAAATGATTCTCACAGGTGCAAAACACAAGCATGAGTTGCATATAGCATATAAAATAGTTTCAACAATGCTTGAGAAATGCAACTTAGATACGTAATATTCCAAATTTTACAAAAAATTTCCAAACTTTACAAAAAATATTCCAAACTTTACAAAAAATATTCCAAATTTAACAAAAAATATTCCAAACTTTGCAAAAGTACTATGCTTAAGCACGTAAAATTAATTCCAAACTTTACAAAAAATATTCCAAATTTTACAAAAAAAATATTCCAAACTTTACAAAAAATATTCCAAACTTTACAAAAATATATTACAAAGTGTAAAAATCTGGCCTTTAGGCGCCCTTTTTTAGACGTTTATATCTTTATCAGGTTTGAGACCCAGGAATCAAACTTTTCTGGGTACCTCGCCAGCGCACTAAATAATCAGTTTTATTGCCTTTCTTACGCGTTTTCAAAATCTTTTCAACAATAAACAAGTCATCCGAGGATATATCAATTTTTTGCAGTTCAGGTTCGTAGAAAATACCCTCGACTTTTTCGCCCATTTGGTCTTCTAAAACGTAAACAGGGCGGTGTGCGAGCAAACCTCTCCTCAATTATGAAAAACTCCTCTGTCCAGTTGGGCCAAAATCCTTTTTCAAAAGCGCGCTTAACTTTACTCAGTCGGACTTTATCACCAATATTAAATTTAAAAACAACGTTCTGTTTATCAATCCTAAATGCTTTATTTAAAATTTCCATCTCATTTTTAACTGATAACATTAGCTGGCGAGGTACCTATTGTACGATGCTTGGAGTGATTATAGTTTTTCATCAGGTCGGGTAATACGTCAATAAATTTATATGAATTGCTCTTGGTGAAGTACCGCCACATACGTTCTTTAAGCGTGTGATTAAAACGTTCCACTATGCTAGCCTTCATTTCGCTTTTAGTCGTGAAAAAATCGATAGATTCAGATTTAAGAAATTTTTGAAATTCTTTGTTTGTAAATTCGGTCCCTGCGTCTGTTTGCAGCTTGTACGGTTTTCGATTTGATGAATGCAAAATGCTTTGAAAAGCGGTCAGAACATCTTTTGAACTTTTAGATTTCAAAGGATGGACCATGCGTACTTTGAAAATATGTCTATGCAATTCAAGAGATACTTAAAATTATCATTAAACTTGCTTAAGGACTGCAGATCTACAATATCACATTGCCATTGCTCATCAATGCTACTTACTAACACTTTATTTCGAGAATACCTCTTGAGGGCGGGTTTGTGTAACGTGTAGGTGGGCTGCTTTTCCAACCATTGTTTCACGTAGGACCGGTCTATTTTTGGCTTTACTTTTTTAGCCCTCTCATATAGCTGTTCCACGCTACTATACCCCGTTTTAGGGTCGTAATATATGTGCTTTAACACTTTTTCCATTTTTTAAACATTTTATAACAATCTATCTATTTATTAACATCATTCTGTCTATAAATAACGATTAGTATGTATGTAGTTTTAATTTGAAAATGGAGCAGTACTTTGAAGTACATGAGCTCCCACACATTTCTGTTCGTAGGTTTAGGACAACCGCTAAGGCATTTTTGTTGCGTTTTAAGAAATGCCCTAATCTCTTTGAGATTTTCGAACAGATTTTTGAAAAAGCTATTAACCTGATGTTGCATGGCTGTCCTTATGACAGTATGGTAGGCATTGAAATTAGACAGCCAAGCCTTTATACGCCTGTGTTAGTACCATTCACTCAACGTCAATACATAAATGCTGACAAGGTTTTGAGTATTATAGAAAAGGTGGCTCAGTCCCAAAAAGACTTTTGTTTAAGTGAAGACTTGACTTTCAAAGTAGTTCTGGTGGACAAAAAACCCCAAATGGGTACCGGTTATGAATTTGAAGTAGGTGACTTTTGCAAAAATGGTGGGGCATATATTAAAATCACATCAAACGATAATTTATCATTAGCCAGAGCTGTTGTAACAGGTATAGCAAAGCTAGACAACTGCCCTAAGTGGGAATCTGTTCGGAAAGGTGACAAAGGACGGCACACTCTGCAAAAGCAACTAGCATTAGAGCTGATGCACAAAGCTGATCTAAGCATTAATGACGAGAAATATGGACTTGAAGCTGTAGACAAAATTCAAAAGAGTCTGGTGCCAGACTACCAAATAAAAGTTTATCATGGCAATATTTTGTACTTTCAAGGGCCTGAGGCTGAGAAAGTAATTCACTTGCACGCTGCTAATAATCATTATGATCTAATTACAAAAATGCCTGAGAAGCCCTAGGCTTGGCTGGACATCATCAATGCTGTAAGCAAATTGCTTCGCCAATGCGCTAGCAGGTTATTAGTGGTGGGCAACCACCATTTTTTACATACACACATAGGTACATGATGCCTCTGAGAGGCGCTAATTTTTTTTGGTTTTTTTCATTTTTCAATTCAATCAAATCGTTTATAATACACGACTAACTCGCTCGTTTAGGCAATTTTCATACATGCTTTCCCATGTATTTTTGCCATTTTGATCGAAATCTTGCCATAAATCTAAAATAGGCTCGATTTCACGATTTATTAGGCATCGTTTCACATAAAGCGCAAAATTCCAAAATGCTTTCCGATTATCGATGCTTTTGCGATTTTCTTTGTATTCTTCAGAAAGCAAACTCCAAAAGCAGGAGCCAATGCTTTGTACATCGTGAGAAGTGATGTACCTCGTGCAGGCTTTATCAGCCAACTTGGTCACAAAATGATTAAAACTCAATTCACCTTGAGAACTCATTTTGTAGATAATTTTTGTCAGATATCGCTCATATTTATAACTTTACAAGCCATTTTTCGCTTCTTCAACCTGTTGAGCAATATATTTCTTAATCACCATGTTCCCAGCCTCCTGGGATGCCCGATTATACTCACAACATCTTGGGCACATTTGAACGTTAAAATACCATTTTCCTGAATTTGTTTCAAAAACGTCTTTTTCAGACGAATTTTTCTGACAAAAATGACATAAATGTATCATGAGAGGGTACATGGGACGCTCCAGATTTCTCCCACATAACTCAATAGGCGGTCGTATTGTCCGCCCATAAGGTTTCTTCTCCTCATCCGTAAAAGGACGTTTTCTCAATTCCATATTTTCCTCCATTTTTGAAGATTTAACTTGATGAAAGAATTATTAGTATTTATAGATTTTGCAAGACCAAAACGGCTTGGAAATTGGGGTTGAACTTCTAGTCTAGAGCGGCGGTCTACCCTTGAATGATTAAGATGCAGTAGACCGTGGACCTAGACTATAAATAAATATTTCATCACATGCACTTAAATTGGTATGTCGCGTTCAAAAAAATTTGGGCATGGCGCGAGCATTGTCAATTTAATGCTATTGCTTCGCCAGTCAACAAAATGCGCTTATTATAAATTCCGCTGCCAATGCCCGATATAACTTGTCTTCGCCAGTGCGCTTATTATAAATTCCGCTGCCAATGCGCGATATTACCAGCTTGCAAAAAATGCTTCGCCAATGCGCTTATTATAAATTCACAGCCAATGCACTTATTATATTCATCATGTTTCAATCTACGTTGCTTCGCCAATATTACGATGGCGTATATGTCTGTTCATTCCTCGGCTTGCACTTCCCTGCCCCCATGCCTCATCATTGCGCCCTGAGAGAAAAGCCAGGGCGCAAGCAGGGCGCTCCTCCGCCTATGCTATAACACAGGACAGGCTGCTTCTCTGCGATCGAGCGGGCGGGGCCTATAACACAAAACATAGCCGTATATATTTTTTGTTGCGGCCTAGGGTCACAGCTTATGCTACTCATGCCATAAGAAGCTTTCCAAGTGCTAAATCGAGCGTTTTTGCCAGACTGATTGAAGTGACGTTTTAGAAAATATATGTAGATAAACAGTTCTGCACTGATTTTTTTTCAAGGTTTTCAGAAAATTTTTATTCCACAATCCTAGCAGCTGTTAACTGAAAATTTCTGACTTCTTAACGTTTACTTACTCTAAAAGCATGGTTGCTATTTCGCTATAACATTTTCTATTCTTGTCAGTTTACTAGATCAGACGTTGTCCTGAAAACTAAAAAAAATTTCTTGCTACTGTGAAGTTAATCATTTATTCATTCTCAATAAAATGACTTAACTGATCTAGATATTGCGCACGACGAGTTCATGCTACAAGAAAAAATCGAACGAAGCTCCAAAAATTTACTAAAGCGTTCAAATTGATTCAAAGTATAAATGAGATAAAATAGATGAAAATCGAAGTAAATCTCCGAGACATAAAATTACTTCAAATTTCTTGCCTCACTCATTTTTGTCTTCGATTCCCTTAAGTGCCAGTGTTCTGCATAATGGTTAGTACACGCGATTCAAGTGCTGATCTTTTCTGCGAAGAAAAATCGCTGCTTTCATTATTTTTACGACAAAGAACATAAGGAGCAAACTAAGATCATTAGCTAAATTAAGAAATTAAAGAAATTATGATATTAAGATCAGAAATTATGAATTAAGAAATTGATTAGAAATTAAGCATTCTATATTTTGAACTCCATTCATTATATAGCTTATTGCTTAAGAATAAGAATTTTTCACGCGTGCGTGACTCTGGTGAAAAGAGTATTCATTTTGTGAACAATCTAACATTTTTATCCGTCATGAAAAATAGCGAGTGATTGAGCTTTTATTACTAAGGCAAAAGTATGTCGTTCAACCTAAGCTACATAAGCGTTTTGCTGAGCGCAAACTTTTGACAAGTTTAGTCTTCATGTCTCCATCACTAAGAGAGGAATCAAGAAAGCAGGTTTGAGATTATGGCTCGAACACTTTACAATGCGATCATAATTTCATTGAAAATAATTCGTGAAACTGTAAATTCCCTTAGAACTCCTAAAAAATAATAATTTGAAACCTGGTTATGATATCATGCTGAAATAAATGGAAAATAAACGTATTATTAAGTGAGAAGCCATGAGTTTAGTGTGCACAAATAAAAATTAAGGAAATAAAATAAAATACATAGAAAAGGAATAATACAGAGAGCGAGTAATTAACAACAATATAATCTAATCTACAAATAATCGTTCGCTTGCTGCTAAGCTCATTCTAGCTTCTTTCAATTATGTATGTTTTATACATTTTTCAAATGAATAAATCTATGTCGGCAACAAAACGCGCAAAATTATTCTACAAAAAAAGCTAAATAGAATAATAGATCAGGACCGGGCCCGGTTTTTAGAAGCCGGGCCCGGGCGCCTAAAGACCAGTCAAGCCCGGTCCGGGCCCGGGAACTCCGTCGATCCCAGCGTGTACCCGTAGTTTTTAGTCCAAAATAAGGCACTTTTTGAAATTTTTTTAGCCTGACCCCCAGAAGTCTTATGTTGTAAATGTATGCAAACAAATCATAAACAAATATAATTCGACAGGCTAACACCCTGTTCAACATATTCCTCATTTTATCAAGTATTTTTACCGTCAAAAAAGTCGTCTAACTTTAAATAGTAAACGAAAATTTACATATACGATTCGAGTATGATGCGCGGTCTAACAAGAATAGGCCTACATTAAATCCGATGAAAAAAATGAATGTAGCCTAATCCAAAAATCATACAGCACGAACAACGAGTGAAATCTTAAAAAACGAATAAGATGAACGAAATTAAGACTAAAATAAAGCATTAAAATACTAAATATGTCAACTCGCGTAATGTCGATTGTGTTGCTGAAAACTGGTAGCACGATTCTATTACTTTCAGCTTATTTATGATTAGGAAAAAGTCAAATATCAGCACGAATGCTAGGAACGAATGACATAAAATGCTGCTTTTAATACAAAAAATGCCGGAAAATTTCTCAATTTGGGGCTGATAATCCAAAGCAACCAAAAGAGCCATAAAGTCGAAAGTAAACGGAAAAACTCTCGAGCTTAAGATAATACAGACATCATCCCACATTGACATGGGGGTTGGAGAGGGTTTGCAACTTACTGTAGACCCCGCAGAATTCTATAATTAGTAATATTTTGGCAATTTTCGGTATTTTCACCCAACCAGACCCCAGAATTTTTTAGCTGCCTGTTTATGGACACCAATCATCTTAGCACACATTTGTAGACAGCTCTTTCCAGCATTTCGAAAGTCAAGCTAAACTGGCCGCTGTCCGACGTAAGCCCATTGTGCAGATACGCCATACTTAGATTATACTGCGGATCCAATCTCACATTTTGTCCTCCAAATCCAGTATGGCCAACGACATAATTACCCTTAGGATACCGATAGAACAAATTGCGCAGCAATGTCAAAAATATAAATTAATAAAACAGAGATGTGATATCATCCAGCTTAACCTTAGAGAAAGAACAGCTAAGACGTTCAGAAAAGGAGACACGTAAAAGTCCTAAACACTATCCATTGCGTGAAAATTGGTAATTTTAAGACATTAAGTGCATTTATAAGATTCATCTGGTCTGTATTCTCTGAGCTAGATAATCTGAACAGCCCTCTAAATGCTACCTTAATTTTTGAAAAAAATATTTCGGGCGAACTAAGCCAGATGAAAAACGACTGAAAGTATTCTTTATAGTACAGCATGTAGCAACATTTCTTGTGCTATTTTTACTGTTCTTTGTTTATCAGTTTTTCAGCAGAGAAATTTATAATTTATTTAAAAATTCAACTCAATACGGACAAAATGTTCTGATAAATGTAAAATGATGCGGATTTGATTTAGATGAAACAGCATTGTTAGGTATTAAGTCATCGTTACATACATTCACATTTCCAAAACAGTCATATATTGCAATCCTTTCGCTAGATCCTAGTGTTATAAATAGAAATAATGGTACTAGTTATAAATAATTTACACTGTTAAACAGTAATTTTTGGAGCTGAAGAAGCACAGACAAAATGATACAAAATGTAGGACGAATAAAAACATAAGCATTAAATTATTAATAATATTAAAAATCAAACTATTTTTTCGAATTAATTTCTGCACTTCACTGCTTATTCAAAATTACAATATATTTTTACAAAAATTTATGCAATAACTTACGTCTTGATTTTTAGTGTGCATAAATCCATGCCCACAGGTCATGTTAATGCCAAGAACGATATCACGCGTTTCTTCTAACAGTGGCACCCTGATCTGGTTAAATAGTTCAGGAGACAGTAACGGATCTACAGATGCATTTAGCAAAATCATCATCTTTGCTAATGCCTTGGCTGTACCAATGCCTACAGCTGAGCCAATTTCAAGGAAATGTAGTTGCGGATCATTGTAAGCGCAATCTCCCTAAAAAGAGCGATTTTTTAAAGCTGTAACTTTATTTTTGGATGATGCGCATCAACAAACCAATAGTTTCAGGTATACCGAAGCAAAAAAGCAAAGAGTCGTGCATGAGCTTAGATGCACAGCATGGCCGATCTAAGGGGGTCAGCCGGACTGGTGGGTGGGGGTCAAGAATTGGCCTTTTTTAGGTCAAAATGGCCTAAAAACTGGAAAACGGGTATTAGCGCTAAGCTAACGTTAAAGCTACATTATTACATAGTTTCTGGTCAATTTAAAGCACTTTTGCAGAAAATTTTTAATTTTCACCCGTTTTTTGCCATCATTTTGCCTCATTTTCCCGAGAAAATTTTCGCATTTTTCCATTCCATTCTTCCCACGTGCATGTCTGGTCGTGAGCCTGCCTGATTTCCAACGGTACTCAATTTTTTACACATTAATAATACTTTTTCGTCGATTCGCATCCATTGCGGATTTCTCAAGCTTCTCTTCAACAAGCTACGGTATGGATTTGTTACCATTCTAAACACGGCACGAAGAAATTTAAGATTGGTTAGATCAACTAAGAATTGATAGAGACTCGGGGCATTTAAGCGAGCTACACGACATTCCAGTTCTTCTGGCAAACCAATATAAAACTCAAGGCCTAAAATAAAAATATTCGTGGTAACGAATAACATACGCAGATTTTGAGTCGGATGGTTACCATACGTGATGGTAGAGGGGGTGACTCCCCAGAAGGGCCACTGGGCAAAAACCCCAAATCCAAACCACTGAAAAACAAATTTTCGGCGCTTCGCGCCATATACACCTTTGTTGACTATATTTTGTTCAATTTACTCGATTTTTTCCAATTTTTTCGAAATTAAAAAAATGTTCTTATGATCTAGGAATAACGAGCATTATCCGAAACTTCAAAAAACAGCGTTTTTGACATGATACTCATCGTTTCGTAACCCGGAAAGGAACTTTTTTAAATTTTTTTGAGCCTGACCCCCCAGAATTCCTATGCAGTAACATGTATGATGGTTACCAACTATAAGGGGAGGAAGGTGTCAGAAATATGAAAAGAATTCTAGTCTTTTGGAACTCTTCATGTGACATCTTTGTTTTCAAATTTTAAACTCTGTGCAATTGTTTTCACCGTGTGTATATTTAAAATGGTCTATTCGATATACGTATAATGCGATTCTTTTAAAGACTTTCATCGACAATAAGTAATTCCAGATCAACTTAATGCAGTCATCATAATTTGTTAGCTGGCTGTCATTGAATAATTAAAGTAAGTTCCCCGGAAACCTAATTGA
>JAVLUZ010000033.1:304618-319665 GCA_036768485.1 Mermis nigrescens
GGCCTCGGCCTCGGCAAGCCTCGGCGTTTTTGGAGCCTCGGCCTCGGCGCCGAGGGCGAAGCTGAAAAGTGCCGAGGCGCCGAGGGTTAAAATCAAATACGAATAAGTTTAATATATCCGTTAAATATTAACTATTTAGAATGCATCTGCAGTACACAGGCTGTTTCTTACCGATTGGCTTTTCTTATGATTTTAGGCGCGTACCCAGTTACACTAAGTTACATACAGCAAAGTGCCAATTGATATTCATATGATGACTAAGTTTTATTTCTCATGCTCGCTACATGGATCGGAAAGTACAGTGCAGAGAAAATAATTGTATATTAAACACTTTATCTAACTAAAATAAATGTTTATATGTTTATTGTTGTTAGCCAGAATTCTGATTTTAATCTGATGAAGCAGATCAAAATCTAGATCATCTGAATCAGAGTTAGCCTCATCCATTTTGCCTTGTTGTGCTATCGCGTCATCGTCGTCGTCATCGTTTATCAGATTCTTTAAAGTCACACTATTCTAACCAACTGCTTTGAGATTATGCTTTACAAAAAGGAGTTTTTGAACATTTGTCTGTCATTTATTCACCACAGCTTTTCTATTCTTTCACCGCATTGTCGTGAATTATTTTTATTTTAGAGGTTTTGTGTGTCAGAATCACTGATTAAGAATCCTACCGACCTTCCTGCATAGCATATAGTTCCTATTTTAACCCTAAGGTAGAGCTCAGGCTCGTATACAGGGCGATTGGGGGAAAGTACCCCTTTCGAAATGAAATGTGAGAATAATCGCGAAAGACTTTTCGCGCTTCGCGTCGAATTTCACAATGATAATTTGTACAACCAAAAGCGTCTTTTCGCTACATGGATCGGAAAGTACAGTCGCTACATGCAGAGGCGGATTTAAGGGGGCGGCCGCTCCCCATTGGCCAAAATATTTGGCGAGATAACGAATGGATATGCAATTTGCAATGATTTTTAGCCGTCAGTGACCATAATTTCTTAAATTTTTCCAGCGCTACGCGCCGGCTGATACCTATTAATGACATTTATTTACTTTCTTGGCGACCTGGGCCCGGTTTCACCATAAGTTTACGACTCCTAAGAGTCCTACGAGTTCCGTTATACGGGAAAATCGGGTTTCACCATCTTTTTACGGGTTACGAATTACGACTACGAGTTATGAGTAACGAGCAACGGGTTAAGAGTTCGTATTACGAGGGTTTTACGAGGGTTTCACCAGGGTTTCCGTAGGACTCATAAAAACTCATTTTTTACGAGTACTTTTTGGACCTTTTTACAAGTACTCGTAATAAAATGTATATTTTTCTGTTGCGTATGTCATTCTTCGTTGATCATTGTCTCTGTTTTAAACAGCATAATTATGTAATTAATTGCAGATTTTATGCCGCTCGATAGAAAAACATAGAAAGTGTTAAGAAATGTTTAAGATTTAGTCAACAAGAATTAATAAGCTTCTCAGAAAATTTATAACTTTAAATAAAAATGAAAATAATAATATTAGTAATAATAATAATGACGATAATAAGAATAAAAATATTAATAATAATAATTATAATAATACTAATAATAAGAATATTATTAATACTAATAATAATAATAATTATTATTATTATACTAATACTAATAATAATAATATTAATAATAATAATTATAATAATACTAATAATAAGAATATTATTAATACTAATAATAATAATTATTATTAGTATTATACTAATACTAATAATAATAATATTAATAATAATAATAATTATTATTATTACTATTATAATTTATAAACGAAATCAATTAAAGCAGATTCAAAGACGTTATGAAGCTAAAAGTATATCAAAGCGTATTATTTCAATTTTCAAATTTAAGAAATCATTCTTAGTTGTGATTAATACGTACATAAAATATGCAGTCGGCTCTTTTCCGAAAGAAGTGCGATGGAATTCTAATTTTCAGTAATCTAATCAAAAATGTCTGATTTCCGCAATTCATGAAAAAATGTCTAAGTGATTGCAATATTTTTCATAAAAAAGCTGCGAACATTACTAACAAGGGCTAAACAAATAAATTTCGAATTACTACTCAAGAATGCAGCTTAAGAATCGAATTTTATGGGATTTCTCTAAAACATTTTTTGAAAAATATATTATTTTTAATGCTAATCTTCTTACCCTTTACATGTTCTGCCAGTATATGTATTATGTAGGTGTGTGCACGAAAGTGAAACAAATTGAGAAAAAACAAATCAGAAAACTATTAAACGCACTAGTCTGTCACTTCTTTACGAGTCCTATGGACCTCTTTTTGATCCGTGATAATATTACAAAATTTACGAATCTTTTCATTCGTAACATTCGATCGTAATATCTGGTGAAACCGCCCAGCCGTTATTCGTGAAAAAGCACTCGTAAAAAGTACTCGTAGAACTCGTAACTCGTAGCCCGTGGCTCGTGAATCTCAGTTTTTAGTGAAACGGAAATTTGTAGCACTCGTAGCCCGTACTCGTGAGACCATCACCCGTAACTCGTAACTCGTAGCTTTGTGGTGAAACCGGGCCCTGGAAGCCCTTTCCTGTTCATGTAGGTTTCAGAACAACTTTAACAGCAGAAACAGCTATTTTTGCATAGTTTTCTTCCATATTCAATAAAAAAATTTCAATGTTTCGCATCAAATGCTATAAATACAGGAAATCAAGCTGTAAATCATGCTTCTAGACGTCTGTCCGCCTTAAGTTTGCAAATTTTTTCAGCGCTTCGCGCCAGATTTTTGTTAAAGTCTCAGAAATTTAAGGATTTTTTCGCACAAAATTGTCGAAAATTCTAAAATTTTAAGAAAAATATGACTCAAATGTGATTTTATGTAAAAGTATACAATGTAAAACACCGAAAAATGCTATTTCGCGCGTTAAGGGCAAAATTTTGAACCTGTTTTTGACTTTTTTGGAAAAGGTTGTATACCACCCCCTCCCGCTACTGGATGTATCAGAAAGTACAGTAATTCTCGCATTTGTCTGCTACCATAAAATGTTCAAAAACTCTTTTTTGTAAAGCACAATCTCAAAGTAGTTGGTTATAATAGTGTGACTTTAAATAATCTGATAAAGGCTGATGACGACGATAACGCGATAGCACAACAAGGCGAAATAGATGAGGCTACTTAACTTTGATTCAATGATCTAGATTTCGATGATGAATTATCTGCTTCACCAGATTGAAATAAAAATTCTGGCTAACACCAATAAACATTTGTTTTAGTTCGATAAAGTGTTAAATATTACGATTATTCTCTAGCTCATGTACATACAAAATATTCTACGAGTACTATTTATGGGTATAGGTATATAAGCTTGACCCTCGGCATTACCCTCGGCCTCGGCCTCGGCCTCGGCCTCGGCCGAGGCAAGGATTTTAAGTCGCCTCGGCCTTGGCCGAGGCCGAGGGTCCAAAAAGTACCCTCGGTCCGATCACTACAACATCTGATAAAAAATCACCAAAAGTCCTCCAAACGTAACATATAAAAAGCACAAGATCATACACAAAGAACGCATGAGCAACTGGCCTCGCCTATTGACCTTAGCGAATATGAGGTCGCAAAAAGTTAGAAGCATAAAGCACAAAATGCAAGTTACCGCAAAACACGTAAAAATGTACATAAGCATTCAAAAAGATGCAAAAGTTGGGATGAGAAGGTAAAAACAAGTGAGCGGAAAAACGACCAAAATAATTAATCAAAAAGGACCAAAAGCGCCGGATTCCTTTAAAAGCGGCGCGACTCAAAGATCTGGCTCCTTCCTCCAGTTTTCCCTCGCGCACTATCATTTGCCCTCGATTGAACTCTTATCCTCGACCGTTTTACATCGTCGATAAAATTCGATAAACTTTCCATTCGTCATTTGTTATATTTATTCATTTATTGTTTTATCATTTTTGGACGCTTCGGCTTTTAGTAGCCTACGCAATCGGAGCCCACCCATTGCGCCTAAGTCGCCGCGATCTTTATAGTACGCTATCCGACGATTTATTGGGAATTCGTAAGTTTTCACCCTATTTTCCAATAAAATCGTAACTCCTTAAATTGTTGTTATTCTTCTATCGATACGTACAGAAGGAGAGTATCCCCAAACCTGCTCCATTATCAAGTACCACAAGCTTCAAGTAGAGAAAACCTAGCGCGAATAAGCGATTTAAAGCGTTATTTGGTAATTAATTAAGCAGGCGAATTTTAGGCGTGACAATATGGTTATTAATTTTTTTCGTTTTGTATATATTTTTCGTTTTGTATATATTTTTCGTTTTGTAAATACTCTTTTCGAATAATTTGTGCATTTTTATCATTACGTCTCTGGCCTATATTGTACTTTTTTTCGCCTTACATGTTTTTACGCGTTCGAAAAATTGATAATTCCAATAAAAAATTATTAAGTCCCAAAAAAAACTCGGCAGACAATCGGCAAAAAGAAATCACAGTTCAGTCCCGTAAGTTACTGCTAATTTATTTTCAGTGAGTTAATATTATTTTTATAATTTTACGTTTTCAGGTAAGTCTTGAGGTAAGTTTTATTCATAGCTTTAATCGCCCCAATGTTTAATAATTTTAAATTTTCAGCTGCAAGGTAAGTCTTGAGGTAAGTTTTATTCATAGTTTTAATCGCCCTAATGTTTAATAATTTTAAATTTTCAGCTGCAAGGTAAGTCTTGAGGTAAGTTTTATTTATAGTTTTAATCGCCCTAATGTTTAATAATTCTAAATTTTCAGCTGCAAGGTAAGTCTTGAGGTAAGTTTTATGCGTAGTAACCGCATTGATGTTTACTAATTTTAAATTTTCAGCTGCAAGGTAAATCTTGAGATAAGTTTTTTATTTTTTTCTTCGTGCTAAACGGGTCAGTTTGAATCAACTGCTAATCTACGACTATGGATGCTTTACCGAACGAAATAATTGTGCATATACTATCTTTTTTGGACCCGTTTGAGTGAAGTAAATTTGAGAGAGTTTGCAATCGATAGCAATGTTTAACGCGTACTTTAAACTGGCTCCTTGCAGTGATATTATGCTGCATATAGATGAACCGACCCACCAAGCTCTGCCGAGATGCACCGCCCACCTTGCCACCCCTGCTGAGATGAGCGCCCTCCCTAGCAAATGCCTTCGAGCCGTCGATTTCACCCCATCGGACAATTGGCCGCTCAACAAAAAACAGATTCTCGAAATTATTAACGAATTGTGACCGACGGTCTTGAAAATTAAAGCTGCATTGTTTATCATAGGTAGCGCGTTAGCGCGTACCTATAATATACTTGTATACCCCTAACACCTGTGCACCCCTACAGCTATAACGGGACACTTCTGGAAGGTGCGGCTTTTTTTGAAAGAAAGATAATAAAAAAATTCGCTGCCCGTGTTTTTTTGTTTTTCTTGAAACTCAAAACTGGCTGTGTAAAGAAGGTGTAAAGTTTTTGTGTAACGTTATAACATAGGATCAATTTTGGGAGGTTTTTTAGGCGGCATGTGGACAACTCAGTATTGACTCCTCAAATAAATTTATGGCACAGATTTGTAGAGGAAGGGATGCTCCAGAATGACTTTTTTTGTTTGTTGAATATCGCATTAGTTCTCGAATGGGAGTGTAAAGAGTGCGATAATCTGGGGGTGAAAAAGCACATTTTGGTCGAGTTTTCAACTTGTCCATGTCTCATACTAACTCCGGTTATGAGTTTTTAAAAATGTTTTCTGACAGAAATGTAGAGTGGATCAAGGGCTACAATCTGCCTACAAGCAGACTTTTCTACGCGCAATAGGGAGTTAGGTCCTGGGGTTTAAAGTTTACACTCTGGTCGATGGTGTAAAAAACAGATTTTAACTAAGAATTCTCTGCCAGTTTTTTGCGCTTATGAGTTGGACTAAAATGAGTATAACAGTAATCAAGCAGCTTCTAGGGGCTACACGTCGCAGCAAACCGCGTTCAAAAAACGCAATATTAAGTTATTTATGGGGATGTAAAGTTCGAAATCAGACGTGAAAAATGGGCGAAAAAACACGTTTTTTCCCCAATTTTGATTGGTAAATCATATCAAATAATTTTTGCAACAGAATTTTTGCACATAGAAACGTACTACGACTTGAAAGCTACAAACTGTACCAAACCGAATTTCTTTACACTCAACAGGGGATACGGTACGGATTTTTAAAGTTTACAATGTTCTGAATGATGGAAAATATGTCTTTGTTTGGGTTTTGTTCGCCTATTTCTCCATTCAGAAGTCAGGATAGGTCCAATAGAATGAAAAATAAAGTGCCTTATATGGGGTGTATGTAATAGCGAATCGCGTATGTCTAAACCAATATTAAGCGAGTGTAAAGTCAAGAATGGGGTGCTTTGAACAGGTTTCTGTCTTGTTTCTTTCTGCCAGCTTCTCCGGTTATGAGTCAGGGACATGATTCTCAAGTCTGTAAATGAACCTGATACCAAATTCGATAAGCAATTTTGGCGCGTATGTTTACACTCAACAGTTCAGTAAAGTGGTTTAAACCAATGTTAATTTATCCTTACATTATGGAGACTTACTATTTTCATAAAAGTTGGTCGTAATATCGAAGCAATATTAAAATTACGATTCTGACTGAAATCTTTTTTACACTAGGTGTTAACATATCGTTTACACTACATACTAATCTTCGTTTTAGAGCCTTGCGGAAACATAATTTTTTCCTTGTGACTAGAAATTTTTAAGGAATCAAGTGTGAGAAGTCGGTTAGGCACATTTTTTTACACAACAGTATTGTAAACTGTTTTACACCTAATGTTAATTTGTCACCAGAATATTGTTGAGACGTGATGTCATTATATATAAATGTTGATTGTAATATCCGCGTAATATCAGATTTACGTATCCGACTAAAATCTTCTGTGCATTCTGTGTATGTAAGTAAACACTGCATATGAACTTTTGACCTAGCGCCTTGCAAAACATAATATTTTTCTTAAATTCAAAAAAACAATAAATCAAGTGTGAGATGCCAGTTGGGCGCGTTTGTTTACAATGAACTTTATCGGACTAAATAAGAGTCAGCGAGAAGTAAAATGACAAAACGTGAGATTATTTGTTGAAGTTGCATCATGGTCGAAGTAAGCAACGATCAGAAGCCATAAAGGAATTCCAGCTTGAGCACAGAAAATAATGCTGCTTCGAACTTCAGCTAAATAATATTGCAAACGCGCGGAGTCGGAATATAATTCATACACAATGCAAGTATAATTTGCTAAGATGGAAGCAATACCTAATGACATTTGCTACAACACTGACAAAGATAGGAATAACTACTATTTTTTGCTAACAAAAAGTTGGGTACTAGCAAGGAAGAATGCTCCGATGGAACAAAAAAGGTAGAATATACTTGAAACAGAGAATTATCAAAGACGTAAAAGGAGGGACTAGAAAAAGCTCCTATCTACAAATGTCACAAAATTTGCTAAAACTCAAAAATTTCCTAAACAAAGAAAAAATGAAAGTAAGTCAATCAAAGAAAAAACCTACCTGTGCCTAAAACTGCAAGATCTGCTAAAAATCAGACTTTTTCTAAGCAACGCAAAAATCGAAGTATATTCTGCGGCCTCTGAAAGAAATAGGTGAACCTTCTCATATTGTCCACCATACAGTGGGCGGTTCCAAAATTCTGAGGGGGTTTTCAAATTGGAATATTGGTCTTAAAAATAGTGCTATGGCGAAGAAAACACCATTTTTGAACGTTTCTTGTCGAGCTCTATCTATTGGTACCTACCAAAAAAACCAAAAAGAGCAGAAAGATTTAAAAAATTGAATTCTGGAGGTATTGTTGGGTATTTGCGTTTTCTTGTTGGGTATTTTGCCTTGGGGTGCATACTCCCCAAACCCCTACGTCTAGGTATGGTGTCCAATGCTTATTATAAAGCTTATAAAATAAATCTCAAATCTGCGTTTTTGCTAATCACTTGCAACGTTAATTTATTCGATATTGTGGCTAGATAAATATTACAAAAAGTTATATCCTTTGATTATTTGCGATACCGCAACGAAAGACTGTGATTTCTATATAATGCATGTGTCCATTCAGTACTCTTCTGGCCTTTAATCCCACGAGACCACCCGGATTTCATTCCAGCCCATGTAAACTGATAACCATTAGGCATGGGAGGTTAGGAGTATGCACCAGTGTTCCATCAGAAACGTCTAAAATTGCCGTTTTTCCAACATACCATAATTACTATTTTTTGACCCAGAAAAATATTGCAACATGGCGCTGCTCAGCTATGGCGATATCTGCTTTTGCAGAGTGAGTGGTTCAGTTATCTAGCCCAATGTTTTATCTTTGTTCGACAGGAGCTGCTTTCTTCTGCAGGCCGCAGAATATACTTCGATTACTGCGTTGCTTAGAAAAATCTGATTTTTAGCAGATCTTGCAGTTTTAGGCACAGGTAGGTTTTTTCTTTGATTGACTTACTTTCATTTTTTCTTTGTTTAGGAAATTTTTGAGTTTTAGCAAATTTTGTGACATTTGTAGATAGGAGCTTTTTCTAGTCCCCTCCTTTTACGTCTTTGATAATTCTCTGTTTCAAGTATATTCTACCTTTTTTTGTTCCATCGGAGCATTTTTCCTTGCTAGTAAATATATATACAGATTATACGGTTTTATTCTCAAAATGCTTCCTGTTGCACTTTTGGTGAAAATTTTTAAATTTTTCAATCTTCAAACGCGATTAAAAATGCGAAAAGTGTGCCATAAATTTAAATTATTCATTGATACGTTTAGATGGTCAGTTTCAAATAATTCATTAAGAATTTCAAATCGGGATCATTGTAATCTGTTATGAGCATGCAGTCCTATACATTTGAAATTAGAATGTAATATTGACATAATCGATGCATTTTTGAGTAAATACGCCGAGCATAAAAGTTTAATTGTTCGAAATTGCTCACCTTTGTTTAGAAATAGATATACAATCAATACATGGATTTTGAAATGAGTGTTTTTGGATGATAAATTTTCCGATTTAATCACAAAATTAAATCCTTCGAGATTATTTCCAAAATTAGTTAAACTAAACAACAACTTTCGACTTTCAGTGAGCTTACGTTTAGAATTCATTTCTTTGAATTTTTTATCTGTGAACAGCATCAATGAGTGCCTATCATTTATTGTACATTTAATAATAACAATTAAAACTTAATGCCGAATTGTCTTAAGCTGCAAACAAATTAAATTTTTTAAAAACTAAAAGTTTATATCGTTTTCTCGCTATGAACGTCGACGGTTTTAATTTTTTCGCATTAAATGGTAAGAATCAATGGGAAAACGTGTTTTATGACTCGAAAAATAAAATAATTATTTTAGATTTAGCTGGAGAAGTCGATTTTTTTCCATCCTTTATGCTTTAGCTGCCGCTGTCAGCAATATTGGATTCCATCTGATCCTACGTTCCTTTCTCAACCGGGACGCCCGAGCCAAAACCATTTTGCTCAAAGACCGCGCCATTGTATGGGCCGGCCTGTATGCGACCGAAAATTTTTCGATGAAAGACCTCATCTTCAACGGCAGCATCGCCCACCTGGCCGACACCGTCCCGTTCTTCAACGCTGAACGGTAAACCTTACTCGATTTCAACCTTTATGGAACCTACCCCGGTGCAATTGTGCACATCTTGCAAGCAATGCCGCGTTCAAAGGAACTCTATATCGATTTTGAGTATAGTTCAAATATCAATACGTGCTGCGTGCTTTTCCGCGAAATTATTGAAAATTTTAGAAATACGTTGCTAACGGATCACTTTGACTCTTACAATTTAGGATTCTCGCATACTTCGAATTTTCGCTTGGCTTTTGATTCGTTGCTCAAAAATATTAGTTATTCTGAATTTGCAGCGTTTCGCTCTTTTGAATTCAATGGCATAATCCATATAATATTACCGATCGCGTTTGTATGCATTTGTTCAACTATGGACCTTAATTAGCTTTTTTTTAAAATTAAAAATCAAAAAATTACAGTCGCCCTGGAAGGAATTTTGCTTTATTTTTTTAATTAGACATTGATATATTAAAAATGTTGTTATTAATAGCTATGCTACCCATATTTTAATTAATTTTTATGGATATATCTATTAATTGTCCTCATATATTTTTAATTAGACATTGATATATTAAAATGTTTTCTGATTTAAACCATATTTAAATTAATTTTTATGGCTAAATTTATTGAATTACTCTAATATTTTTTTAATTATACATTGATACATTGAAAATGTTTTTATGATTGATTATTATTTTAGATTGACGTGTTTCGGATCAGCAAGTTGCAAATCGATCACTTCTGATAATTTGGTGGCCCTTAAAAGGGCCGTTGGGATAAGTAATACAATAAAAATCGACCGCTGGTCGATCCACCTATAGTCTGTTTCATTTATTTGAGAGCTTTTTAGTCAATTCTTTTAAGGGCTACAATAAGCGGAACAAGTCGAATTACTGTAATTCTGCAGATCAGCTCAGTGAGGGCGAGTGGCTGGAATTCTTCCATTTTAAATGCACAAATCCGCCTATATAAATTTAATTTAGGCATTTAATCAGTACTGGGATATACTACAGTAAGTGCGCTAAATAAAAAGCTATCGGGTGGAATCGAAGTTAGTTGCTTCGACACGACAAGCAGACGTTTTAGCACTGAGCTATGAGGGAGTTCACAGCGTTTCTTAACATTATAGTCTATTGTGTTGAAAGTGTCAACCAAGGATAAACTGAATGCACGATTTTTATCTGTAAGTTGATTAATTTGCTGGAAGACGACAATAAATTATGTCGCAAAAATGTTATTGAAAAACCCTTCTCTGCAACGTTACTACAGTGAGATCTAGCGAACTACAGCAAATAAGAAAGAAGAGGTTACTGTAGCCTCCAAAAACATTTACTGAAAAAGCTCTCGGATTTATGAAACAGACTATACGAGTAGTTATACGTGGCTCCCTGGCACCAATGGTTAAGGATACGCAATGGTTAAGGATAGGCAATGTTATAAGATAGGCAGTGGTTAAGGATAGGAGGCCGGTTCCGGCCATAGTCTGGCCCCAGTGTTATAGCATGTACAGTGTTATGGCATAGGGGTCGGCTTATGAGTCTGGCACCAATGGTTAAGGATGGGCAATGGTTAAGGATAGGCAATGGTGAAGAATAGGCGATGGTTAAGGATAGGAGGCCGGTTCCAGCCATAGGCTGGTCCCAGTGTTATAGCATATACAGTGTTATGGCATAGGGGTCGGCTTACGAGTCTGGCACCAATGTTATAAGATAGGCAATAGTTAAGGTTAGGGGTCGGCTTATGAGTCTGGCCCCAGTGTTACAGCATATACAATGATGAAAGATGGGCAGATCTGCTCCCTGGACCGAAATTGAGGTAGTGCTAGGGAGCAAATGGCTGGGTATGTGGTCGAGGTTGGGGGCCTGCCCGGGGAGGGGGGCGCGTCCAGTCCAGGGCCAGGGGCCCAGGGCCATGAAAGGGGTAAATTTCCCTGGGGGGAAAATTCAAAGAGCTATAACTCAAGAGCTTACAGTCGGATTGAACTCAAATTTTTAGGGTAGGATGAACGTATGCGACACATGTTATGCATACAATATGTACGATCAACCTACAGTATACCAGCATAAGTTTACACTTTTGCGTAACTCAATAAGAATTAGCCAGATTTTGTTCAAATTTTCAGGATATGATGTATATAGGAAAGGCTTGCTATGTACAGAATTTCAGCGCGCAGTCTACAGTATACCAATTTACTTTACACTTTCTTATATAACACTATATTTCAAGAACTATAGAGTGGATTTAGCTCAAATTTTCAGAGTAGGGTGAGCATATCTTGCATGTGTTATGTTATTGATATGAACATGTAATATACAGTATACAAATTTACTTTACACTTTCTTATATAACACTTTATTTCGAGAACCAATGATCAGATCGGGCTTAAATTTTCAGGATAAGATATATAAATTGTAGCTGCGCTATGTACAACATTTTAGCGCGCAACCTACAGTATGCCGATTACACTGGTTTTTTCAGATGATGACGACAAAGGGATGGATGTAAAGTTCACTATGGAGATTTTATTTTTTTACAACTAATAATTAATTATAATAAACATGCCCAAACCTGTCAGTAAGCCTAGCTGGGAAGGGGTAACAACAATTTGGCAGTGTGTGTGTGTGTGTGTGTGTGTGTTCCAGGGTAGCAGTCCCTGTGGGAGTCCACAAGCGCCACCAAGGTCCACAAGCACCACCAAGGTCCACAAGCGCCACCAGGGCTCCTCTACGCCGCTTTACACTTTACACTTGCTACCACTGCCACTCAGTCTTAAATATATCTAAAATGTGCCAAAGTAAGACAAAACTGAGCCAAGGACTGGATTTGAGTGTAAACAAAGCTTAGGAAAGCCAAGGTATAAAACAAGCCTAAGCATTGTAGAAATTTATCAAGCAGTGTATGACTTGCTGTCCCTTTATGTTCACATGGCAGATTATGCAATTAAGTCTTGAGTGTAGAGTAAGTGAATGTTGTAAAGCAAATTCGAGTAAGCCTAGCTAAGCTAGGGAGTAAATTGGGCCTTAGCACAAAAAGAGTGTGTATATATAGGTTCGACTTCCCGGTCCTTTGACTTCCCGGTCCTTTGACACAAACTGATCTTTTTGACTTCCTGGTCCTTGCTCAAATGTCTTGAAACAGCGTTCCGCTCTTGCAACACATCAACACGCTTATGCATGTTGTGTGTACCCTCTGCCATTGCAAATGATGGACCGAGTGAGCCAAAATCTAGGATTTAGATTGAAACAAGCATGTGTTGTAAAAGATGCACCTCACATGCTGTGAATTCGTGAACTAATTTAGCTGAAAATTTGTTGCTTGTGGGTCATGGTCGAGAAAATCTAGTAATTTTACTGTTTTTAGCAATTTTACGTCAAAATACACTGTTTTTTGCTCAAATAGCTCAATGGTAGGTTCAATGGTAGGTTCTGCATGTGTCTTGCAAAGGAGATCAGCATTAACTTATATACTGTGAAAGTGAATACATGAGGAAGAATAGCTCAAATTGATTTAGAATTCAACATACAGGTCATACACCTTTAACAAAGTGTGTACTATTTGTAGAGCTGAGCACAAAGCAACTGACACTATTATGATTAGTTAGGTCTCCGAGGCTATTCTTCTCTGCTGAGGAGTTTAACAAAACCTTTCATTTCAATACAATAAATGCCTCAGAAACATAATTAACATGTATTATCAACTTTAGTTGGTTCAATCACTTCTTCTTTATTTGTATAACTTAAAGTAAAAAGTGCACTTAATTCAATTACATGTGAGCATTGAAAATAGCTCATAGATTGTAGAACAATTAGAAGGAAAGTGTAGGCAAATTAAGCAGTTTAGAAAAAACTGTGCGGAGGTTGGTAAAAAGTGGGCAGCTTTTGGAAAAAAGTGTGCAGAGTTTGGAAAAAAGGGTGCAGAGTTTGGAAAAAGTGTGCAGAGTTTGGAAAAAAGTGTGCAGAGTTCGGAAAAAAGTGTGCAGAGTTTAGAAAAAAGTGTGGAGAGTTTAAAAAAAAAGTGCGCAGAGTTTAAAAAAAAGTGTGCAGAGTTTGGAAGAAAGTTTGCAGAGTTTAGAAGAAAGTGTGCAGAGTTTGGAACATTTTTCACACGCTATAACATAGGAAGTGTGCAGAGTTTCGAAAAAAGTGTGCAGAGTTTGGAAAAAGTGGACAGAGTTTCGAAAAAAGTGTGCAGAGTTTCGAAAAAAGTGTGCAGAGATTTAGAAAAAAGTGTGCAGAGTTTGGAAAAAAGCGTGCAGGGTTAGGAAAAAAGTGTGCAGAGTTTGGAAAAAAGTGTGCAGAGTTTGGAAAAATACCTAAAAATTATTAAGACATATTTTGGGGTAATTCGAATGTCATTATCATTCAGCCAACTATAAAATGATAGAGACATGTAGTGTAAGTGGTTGGGCCTAAGTTCAGCACTTTTTAGGGCTAATAGCGACAGACGAGAATTATATGGTCAAAAACTCTTTTTGCTTTGACATAGTTTATTAAATAAATTATACAGGTATATTAGACTTAACAATTTGATGACATAGGCATGTGCCTGAAATAGAAACACAAGAATAAGCATTTAGGGTGGCTTACTTGGGTAGTGTGGCTGTGAAATAATTTAATAGTCAGCTAATTTTCATATAATAGGTATTATTTGCACACACATTTGCTACATAACTGTCCAGGATGTTTATTGGCTATAACATTCATTATTGCAACCCCTCTTACATATAGGGAGATATTCCATTTTCAAGGACCAGAGACATAAAGATCACAATACTGTTAGGTAGTCTTAAAGAATATACTGCATACAGTACACAAAGTATGTTGAATTTATAAGAGTGCTTGTAAAGTTTGGAACATTTTTTGTAAAGTTAAGAACATTTTTCATAAAGTTTGGGACATTTTTGTAAAGTTTGGAACATTTTTTGTAAAGTTTCGAACATTTTTGTAAAGTTTGGAACATTTTTTTGTAAAGTTTGGAACACATTTTACACGTTATAACATAAGAAGTTAGTGAAGTTTGGAACATTTTTTGTAAAGTTTTGAACATTTTTGTAAAGTTTGGAACATTTTTTGTAAAGTTTGGAACATTTTTGTAAAGTTTGGAACATTTCACTTAAAGTTTGGAACACTTTTTGTAAAGTTTGGAATTTTTTTGTAAAGTTTGGAACATTTTTGTAAAGTATGGGAAATTCGGAACAAAGCTTGTAAAATTTGGAACAAAGCTCTTAAAAGTCAAAAGAAAGTTATATAAATGTTTAAATATCCAAATTCAGCCACAATTAAAGAGGTATTGCATCCAAAAATCCTTGTTTCTATTGCCTTAGTTAATAACACTGTTAGGCATCTGTACAGAAATTTATATTTGTGAGGCTGCGTTGTCTGTCTTATTGGTTAGGTATAAGCATGATAGTATTGCACTGTGCGCTTAAAATTTTGCTT
>JAVLUZ010000033.1:319765-357265 GCA_036768485.1 Mermis nigrescens
GGGAAAGTCAGATTTTTCTAATTAAATCTGTGGTGATTTCACAATAGAAATAGTTAAAATTTCAAAAAAGAAATTCAAATAGGTCTGTTTTTTTATATACTGTTATTGTTTCTTGATTTATAAATCTGCAAAGTCTGACTACTCATTTTTTTGTGTTTCTGCTTTTTTACAGTACACATATGAACAATTAGGACTTTTCTGATGTTGAATGTGATTGTTATGGGTGCGCTCAACAAACTAATTTTCGCTTCATTGAATTGATTTTTAAAAGGTGTAAAGTCTGACTGTCAGCTTAACTCATAATGCATAGTCTGACTATATGTCTTACTTGATAGTTAATCATTACGTGCAATACATTGTAATTAAACTCTAAATGGGAGAGTCAGATTCCTCTAAATAAATTAGTATATAAATCTGTAGGGATTTCACTATAAAAATTAATAAAATTTTAAAAAGAAATTAAAATAGTTTAATTTTCCGTACACTGTTATTGTTTCTTGACTTTACAATCTGCAAAGTCTGACTACTCATTTTTTTGTGTTTCTGCTTTTTTAACAGTACACATATGACCAATTACGACTTTTCTGATGTTGAATGTGATTGTTATGGGTGCGCTCAACAAACTAATTTTCGCTCCATTGGATTGATTTTTAAAAGGTGTAAAGTCTGACTGTCAGCTTAACTCATAATGCATAGTCTGACTATCTGTTGCACCTTGATAGCAAATCAGGGCGTGTAATACATTGAAATTCAGCTCAAAATGGGAAAGTCAGATTTTTCTAATTAAATCTGTGGTGATTTCACAATAGAAATAGTTAAAATTTCAAAAGAAATTCAAATAGGTTTGTTTTTTTATATACTGTTATTGTTTCTTGATTTATAAATCTGCAAAGTCTGACTACTCATTTTTTGTGTTTCTGCTTTTTTACAGTACACAAATGGCCAATTAGGACTTTTCTGATGTTTCAATGTGATTGTTATGGGTGCTCTCAATAAACTAATTTTCGCTTTATTAAATTGATTTTAAAAAGGTGTAAAGTCTGACTGTCAGCTCAACTCAAACTGCATAGTCTGTCTATATGTCTTACTTGATAGTTAATCATTACGTGCAATACATTGTAATTCAACTCTAAATGGGAGAGTCAGATTCCTCTAAATAAATTAGTATATAAATCTGCAGGGATTTCACTATAAAAATTAATAAAATTTTAAAAAGAAATTCAAATAGTTTAATTTTTTCGTACACTCTTATTGTTTCTTAACTTTACAATCTGCAAAATCTGACTACTCATTTTTTTGTGTTTCTGCTTTTTTACCGTACACATATGGCCAATTATGACTTTTCTGATGTTGCAATGTGATTGTTATGGGTGCGCTCAATAAACTAACTTTCGCTCCATTAAATTGATTTTAATAGGTGAAAAGTCTGACTGTCAGCTCAACTCAAACTGCATAGTCTGACTATATGTCTTACTTGAAAGTTAATCATAACGTGCAATACATTGTAATTCAACTCTAAATGGGAGAGTCAGATTCCTCTAAATAAATTAGTATATAAATCTGCAGGGATTTCACTATAAAAATTAATAAAATTTTAAAAGAAATTCAAATAGTTTAATTTTTTCGTACACTGTTATTGTTTCTTGACTTTACAATCTGCAAAATCTGACTACTCATTTTTTTGTGTTTCTGTTTTTTTACCGTACACATATGGCCAATTAGGACTTTTCTGATGTTGCAATGTGATTGTTATGGGTGCGCTCAATAAACTAATTTTCGCTCCATTAAATTGATTTTAAAAAGGTGTAAAGTCTGACTGTCAGCTCAACTCAAACTGCATAGTCTGACTATATGTCTTACTTGATAGTTAATCATTACGTGCAATACATTGTAATTCAACTCTAAATGGGAGAGTCAGATTCCTCTAAATAAATTAGTATATAAATCTGCAGGGATTTCACTATAAAAATTAATAAAATTTTGAAAAGAAATTCAAATAGGTTAATTTTCTTATAAACTGTTATTGTTTCTTGATTTATAAATCTGCAAAGTCTGACTACTCATTTTTGTGTTTCTGCTTTTTTTACAGTACACAAATGGCCAATTAGGACTTTTCTGATGTTGCAATGTGATTGTTATGGGTGCTCTCAATAAACTAATTTGCGCTCCATTAAATTGATTTTAAAAAGGTGTAAAGTCTGACTGTCAGCTTAACTCATACTGCATAGTCTGACTATCTATTGCACCTTGATAGCAAATCAGGACGTGTAATACATTGAAATTCAGCTCAAAATGGGAAAGTCAGATTTCTCTAATTAAATCTGTGGTGATTTCACAATAGAAATAGTTAAAATCTTAAAAGAAATTCAAATAGGTTAATTTTTTATACACTGTTATTGTTTCTTGACTTTACAATCTGCAAAATCTGACTACTCATTTTTTGTGTTTCTGCTTTTTTACAGTTCACATATGACCAATTAGGACTTTTCTTATGTTGCAATGTGTAATTTTCGCTCCATTAAATTGGTTTTAAAAGGTGTAGAGTCTGACTAAGGTCTGACTATATCAGTTGGGACGAGAATCGTTTTTTCAGTATGCTTCATTTTTCCCAATTATTGCATTTGCTATCGAACTACCAACTAGTGAAAGAATCGGAGTAAGTAAGAAGGGTAAAAAACCACCGTTTTGAAAGATGACGTTTTTCCTTTCTTTTGTTGATGCCTTTTTATTATTACCCAGGTACCTTATTTGCTTTTGATATCGTAGTAATTTTCGAAACTCTTGATCGGAAAATGGAATATTGCCCTTCAAAAAATTACGCACACAGTCACAAACACATAAAATTTGATCCTTACTAGCCGTATTTATGATAGCATCCCTCTGAGCTTGCTTAGCTGTATTTAATAAATGTAAGCAGCCAATGTTGCGTTTGAGACGATTTGGAGCCATTTCTCTTTAATTATCTCTTGCATTATTATTATTTATAGATTTATAGATTCTGGGATATAAAGAGTTGGATGGGTACTGAAAATGTCTGTTTTTAGCCTATATAGATCATTAGCATTTTGTGTCAAATCGATCAAAAGGTAACCATGGGGCTGACTAGTTGCATCAATAAAGGCTTCTAAGAAATATTTTGAATTCGAAGGATACAGCTGGCGTGCTAAAACCTGTGCTTGCAGTTTATCACTTGGATTTTTAAACAGCACTATATAATCTGAATTCACTCGCGAAGTTCGAAGACCATCAAAAAATAAATTGTGAACAACATGAATAAGGCTGACATTCCAATGATGGCAACCACGAGTGAACAGCTGAATTAACTGTGGCTTGCCTTTGCTTTCTTGCATTAAATCATCCAACACCACTAACTGTGGTGTTGGACTATATTGCTTAATGCGATTAATATCTGGAAAACCTTCTACAGATGTGACTTTTTTAATTTTTGGTAGAGTGGTTGATTCTCTATATAACACCACCAAATTTTTGATACTCTAGTATTTATGAGCCTTTCTCTATTTTGAATTATTTGTTGAATGAAGGATGTCTTCCCTGACTTTGTTGGTCCAGAAACTATACACGAGAAAGGATGCTCAAAAAGCATCAAAGTACCCATCCACAATAAAGTTATAGTAAGTGGTATTGATAAGCAATGGCAGGCTGATCTTGTTGATTTACAGTCATTGAGCAAATTCAATGGTGGGTATAAATTTTTGCTAAATTGTATTGATTTGTTTTCAAAATACGCATGGTCTTTGCCACTCAAAGCTAAAACTTCAAAACCGATTCTAGAAGCATTCCAGGAAATTTTTAGAACCGGTCGAATGCCATATAAATTGCAGACAGATGCAGGAAAAGAATTTATCAACAGAGAAGTTTAAAAATTTTCTAAAAACTCAGGATATCCACTTTTTCAAAACATAAGGTGAACTAAAAGCCAGTGTCGTAGAACGTTTTAATCGAACTCCAAAGGAAAAAATGTGGAGATATTTTACAGCCGAAATAAATATAGGTACATTGACGTTTTGGCTGATTTGTTGGAAAATTATAATAATTCGTACCATCGAACTATAGGGACATTTCCGGCAAATGTTGATGAAGAAAATGAGCAGGAAATTCTGAATAAAGTATTTCGAACCATTAGACAATCTATGATGTTTAAATTTAATGTTGGAGATAATGTACGAATAAGTAAAGTAAAACGCGCATTTGAAAAAGGCTTTTGGCCTAATTATACAGAAGAGTGGTTCACAATTAAAAAAAATATGCAAGAACACTGCCTGTTTACACTCTGCAAGATCAAATGGGTGAGGCATTGGAGGGTGTCTTTTATGAGCCGGAACTTCAAAAAATCCATGTAAAGAAAGGTGAGCTTTTGATTGTTGATAAAATTCTAAATACGCGTAGGAGGAATAATAAGACCGAATATCTGGTCCACTGGTGGGGGTACCCATCAAAATTTGACTCTTGGGTTTCCACAGTGGTCAAACTGTAAATACTATTGTTTTTTAATTTCCAAACTTTATATATAATTTCCAAATTTTACAAAATAAATTTCAAATTCTACAGAAAAGTTTCCAAATTTTACAAAATAATTTCCAAATTTTACAAAAAAGTTTCCAACTTCTACAAAATAATTTCCGAATTTTACATAAAAGTTTCCGAATTTTACAAAATAATTTTCAAATTTTACAAAATAATTTCCAAATTTTATAAAATAATTTCCAAATTTAACAAAATATGTCTGATTTTTTTTTGCTAAACCCGTATCTTCGTGTTTTATTGTCTCATATTCTTATTAAGTATTATGCACGTTTTCAGTGTGTTCATACAAAAGATCTGCAGTCTACAGAGTGATCCTCTAGCTTTAGGTTGGGGGAGATCTGTGCGAGACTGTAGACCCTTTGTAACCTTTTTCACAACCGCCTTTTCCTCACCATGGGTTGAAAAATGTTGCCTATAGTAGTCCTGGTGCACTGTTCTATCGTGTTTGTTAAATATCTCAAATTTCCAGCTCAGCGAATCAAAAGATATGTGTTGTAGCATACCTACAGTAAGTCCATGCACTATATTTTACGTACGTTATTTTTGACTCATACGCATCTAATTTATTGAATTTCAGCTTTATTTGACTATTAGTTTGTGAGATATAGAAAATACAGAAAGCTACAGTATACCTACAGTAAGCCAATGTGTAAAGAATTTTGACTCGCGTTATGCTGTTTCTCAAATTTGAGCTCAATCCGGCCATTAGTTAAAAAATACGTGATATAACATAGCTACAGTAAGCCGGTACACGATTTTCATTTTCAATATTTTTGGCATGTAGTCTTTATATTCTGAACATTTCAGCTCGATTAAACTATTGGTTCATGATTCATAGAGGTTTCATGATAAGGTGTAAACTAATCAAGTGTAAAGTGTAAAGTGATATGCTAGTTAGAATATTGTACACATTTAGTGTAGTAAGCGGTGTTCATAGTTATTCCCAAAAAAATAAAATTCTGATAGCTCCCCCTCCCCCTGCATTAAGTAGGTACTCTTGCTATAGTGTAAAGTAGATCGGTCTACAGTATACCTGGTTGACTATATCTGCAAGTTTAAACTAATAGACATTATACCTTGTGCTTTTGTTTATAATTATCTATAGTCTTAAGTATGTAGCCATAGTTATCCCCAATCATTATTAGTTACAGTAAGACTTTTTTTGTGATTCGCAAGTTTATGAACAAATACAGTATACCCATAGTTGTGTTTTACTAAGGTGTGACGTCATCCTCTAGATCGCAACACAAAGTATATAACCTATGCTTCAACATAGGATTATGCTTCAACATAGCCTATGCTTAAGCACGGGATATACTTTGTGTTGCGCCCCAGGAGACCCGCTTAACTACTGGAGTCCGAGAGGGCTTTATCACCACATTTTCGATTCTGGAGGGGGTCTATCGATCTTGTAGGGGTCCGCCGGATTCATGGATGAGGAGGAAGTTCCAGACCACGCCCACGTGTGATCAAGCTGCTTTGTCAGTTATTAACAATATTACAAACGATTAGGACATATGAAATCGTTTTAAAATATTTGATAATAAAAAAGTTCCAGCTATTTTTTATTTTTCATTTTGTAAACTCTCTTTTAATTCATCTTGCTGAAAACGCTCGAATTTTTCCTTTTACGGAAAAACAAAATTTATATTTTTGACAGAGTGTTTCATCTCTTGACCAAAGCAAGGGACTAAACCTATAATTTATCGATGATAGATGAGATAAAACGATTAAAATTTAAAGTGACTCTGCCTTATTTATGCCATTCGAATTAATTATTGCCATTATCGTATGTTTGTTGAAAAAGCTCAAATACCATGAGAACTAAGACAAATGCGCTCAAACTTGTGAGACGTAGTAGATACGTAATCTAAAAACACGCAATAGCCGGCAGCTTTGATTCTAAATTGACTTGAAATATTTTAGACCCGTAAAAACAGGTTTTCACAGTTTATACGAATAATTGAGCCCGTAACAAATATACGCTGATCAGTTATTTATATAAACGTCAGATACACAAAGCGAGTCAGATTCAAGACCCAAGAGGTATCTCGTGCAAATCCGGCGTCATAGTCAAATTGTAGTCATTTAACTTTCAAATGTTAGCTAGAAATGACGACTCTATGAATTAAATATTTAGCAATTTCAATAACTAGATTTATAGTAGGCATATGTTTATACTTACTCCTTGCTTATTGCTAATCAATTTTTACAGTAAAACTATAAGTTATGTCAAACAACATTTCGTAAATTTTTTAATTTTGACTTTGACTTTTACTTATTAGGTATTGATTTTATATAATCGATGGATTAGTATCTATTGGGAGTTTTGAGCTCAAAACTAAATAATTTAAGTTTGAAACTTATAACTGAGTAGAAATTTTCATTTAATTACTTTATATCTCGAATATTGTACATCATTCTGTAACTTGTTCAGATTTTAATTTAATTTAATTTCAATTTGATTTTATTTTTATTTTAATTCTAATTTTATTTTAATAGTAATTCGACTCCGGTGTCAGCTATATTACTATTTTCTCAAATCTTTATCGAGTGATAAATTCCAGCATTAGAAACTTAGACATACGCTTGAATTTAAAAATGATGGTAATCAGGGCGATCGACCCGTAAATTTAAATTCTATTTGTTTTTAACGCATATTACGCAACTTTCATTCGCTTTTATCTGCTACAGTAAAATGTATTTTTCTCATCAATGAAGAAAAATACTGACACTTGGTTTGAAATTGGCTAAGAAATAAATTTTCAAAATTTTAACGAATAAATTTGGCACTGATTACCGATTCCATCGAAATCAAGTTCACTTTGCTTAATTTATTTAACTTCAGAATGACATTTTTTTAATTATACTTGAAAAGAATACTGTCTTTTAAAGGTAAGTTATGCGAAGCGGTATTATTTGCGTCATTATTGCGGTTATTTTATCGTTGGCACTTTGCCAAGGCAAGCCTGGACACAGTCACGAAAATCACCGTTACAGTCATGAGTATAACCGACACAATCATAAATCCTCGAGTTCTAGCCAATCTTCTGAGGAGCTACATCACCGAGGAGCTGCGCCCTACAACGCTGTCAATCGTGGCAGGTCAATATTCATTAAAAGTTTAAGAATTTAAAAACTACAAAATTTGCTTAATTTTTCGTGCTCATGCATTTTCTGTTAATTAAGCAGAAGTTTGTTTACTTCCAAAAAGTGAGCCTTTTAATTTTTTTGTTATAATCTTTCTATTTTTATTATTTTGCTTTGTCAAAATTTCTTGGAAGTCATATAGTAAAGCTGGATAAAATGCGAATATCAAATTTCGACTTGCATAGGTGCATACGTGGGCAGCAGCCGAATTCTGTGGGTCAAAACCGTTAAAAATTCTAAAAAGTATGCTAAAAATTTTATTCTGGGAGTAATCGTTTTTTTGTGAGGTTCTCATATTCAGGGCTTTGGTTGACCCAACTCGTCCCCCTTTCCACGCCCATGTGTGCTTGTACAGCTCTGTCGTTTTCTTGAAGGTATAGCTTCTTGCCTGGTGTCGTAAAAACGATTCCTTAACCCGAATATGCTCGATGAAAAACGAATGAGAGAAATTTCAAGCAAAATGTGAAAATCTTTTTTTACGTCACGCGTTGTTACTTCAAAATTAACTGACTATACCGTATATAGCTGATAACTAAAATAAAAGTTTAAATGCATCTGTATAATTAAATTTAAGTATTATAGATATAATTTCTTTCGAATTATATTATGAGTACAAATACAAGTTAAAAAAAAACTTTCCTTTAATCAACGACATATCGTTATTTTCCAAATAGATCGCTCTAACGCAGATATTTTGAATGATTTTGGCTCAAAATTTTGAATATTTGCATGGTTTTTTAGCTTTAATAACCCATGCGACGAGAATTTGGGCAAAAACAAATCGTTGTCTGGTAGATCAAATCTTTTTTATTTTGAATTTCGGTCTGATGATCACAAACACCTAAAAAAATTAGAAAAAATGCATTTCTCAGTTATGATTTTTTCCTCAGACATTGGTGCTATGAAAGAGTAAAATGCTCTGATTTAAAAATTTATCTGTAGGTACTTTTTATTTGTTTGTAGTTATATCTCTCTCTTGTCATTCTTATTGCATGCGCTTTTAATTCGTAGTTGTCCGTGCTTCCTTTTTTATATATACGAGTTTAATGTCGAACTATTCTCGTTAGTAAAATTGTTGTAGAAAAAATCGTTGGAATTGTTTTCTGTGTAACTTTACTTGTCACCATCGTTATACGTGAAGGGCAATCCAAAAAATACATGGCCCAGTGATCAGAAATTTTTAACATGTCAAAAATTGTCAGAAAAAAGTGTTGATTAAGCAAAAGACGGCCACTTTTCGATGCCTTTTACCGAGCTCAATCCATTGGCATCGAAAAGGATTTCAAATTTGAAAAATTTGAATTTGCTTTCCGCGAGTTTCTTTTTAAATTTTGGAAATTCAAGCTCTCGGCGCCGAAACATGTGTATGGTTGAGTGATGTCAAACTATGTGATTGAGCAAATATTCTTAAAACTCATTGAACCTCAAATTTTTAATAATTGTCAAATTTTGTATGATTCTCTAAAAGTAGAAGTAAGACATGAAATCAAAATGAATAACAGGCATTTAGTCAACAGTATAGACATATATTTTTTATTTCAGCAGAATATGGTCTGATCGCACATTAGCAATTTTCGACGTTCTGATATCAAGCGTCTACTATTGGTGCCTATGAATCATGAAAAAGGGTATTTCAAATTTTATTGAGAGGAGATTTCTCAGAACTCCCACGCTCAGCTGTAATCGCAACCTTCCGCAGCCATACGTGATGTGAGGAGGTTAAGGGGAGTTATTACTTCTCTCCAGAAATTTTTTCACTCCCCCGGAATTTACGATTTTCAAAAGTTTCCGACTTGCTTAAAAGTGTCAAATTTTCGGCGCTTTACGCCTTATACACATTTTTATTCTATTTTATTCTGTTTATTCGAATTTGTTCTGAATTTTGTTTTTATGCTCTAGAAAACCCAAGTGGGAGTATTGTCAAAAACGTCGAAAAACACAAAGTAGGAACCCTTTTGTAATCAAATAATCGACTTTTGGTCACTGAATTTCCTACCGAGCGATTATCGGCCGCGATAGCGGTAGTGTCAAATACGTATTATGTTTTGCTTTGTCTTAGTTTTTTATTTTTTCTACTCAGGAATTGAAAACGAGTCACGCACTTCGTCCTGGCTGTTCCTTCGTAATTTTTGCTTATAACATGCCTTAATTGACTCGCTTCATCAATCAGAGAGTATTCTATGCAAAAGCGTCGGACAAAGCTTACATTGTGAATGAAAATCAGAAATTATTCGTGTATTTACAGGAATGAAGATAATCCAGACACTTAACCATGTTAGGATCAGTGACACAATGTTATTATCAAAATTGCAGTTATCCTTTATGACTGTGAGTGAAGGTAATTTTAATCAATCCTAAAAAAATTGAAAATGATGCTAAAAATGTACTAGAAATGTGCGGCAGTCGAAGTTAGAGCTTAAGAATCAAATATTATTTCCACGCAAGAATCTTAAATCTTCCGTAAATTATGTATTATATAAAAGAATCAACTTTTCCTATTTGTCACTTTTCGCGAGAATAAAAGGATTTTTTTATCAGGTTTTGCCCCTGTTGTTACTCAATTTTTGTCACGAAATAGACCAAAACCCTGTCTCTGAATATCGATTCGATAAGGAGAGGTCGTACCACAAACGATGATTATCTGAAATGAAGTGGTGCATCAAATTTGTCATTTTTTATGTTTTAGGAATCCTTCCAGATTTTGCCAAACCCAGATTTAGATTTTTTTAGATTTTACTTTCAGGAATTATTACACAGTTTTGCTCTATTCCATTGATATTTGTGCCCACTCTTCTATTTTTGGTTTTCTACAGCCTTCTGATGGACAGCTGAAAACTAATTTCGTACCCATTTGTTCTTATACCACTTATTAATTAGATATTGCCATCTTAAGTGGTACAAACTTTATTTTTAATACTGAAAAATGTAAGTTTATTCTTTTGGCCAGTGCATGAATGATAAGAAAAGTAAATATGTACGCAATAAAGGTCTGCCGGAAGGCTATCGATTTTACAATGACAAATTTTTTGGCTCCCCATTCAGCGAGAAGCATTTAAAAATAGAAACAATTGTTTTTTGATAGACCTTTGTACGTTTTTCTCGCATTATCTTCCATTTTCATGCCTTCATTCCCGGACTAAAATCATCCTCTCATATAGCGTTAAGCAATATTTATAGATACAACCCATGACTAGCAAAATATACTGCTCCGAGGGAACAAAAAAGGACGAATATACTTAGGATTACGGATTATCAAGGATGTAAAAGGATGAGACTAGGGAAGAAGCGACCTATGTAAACGCCTAAAATCGCAAAATCTGAAAAATTAGACTTTCTCTAAGCAACGCAAAAAATCCAGATATATTCTTTGGCCTGTTAATTGGAATAAACTATTGAACTAGAAAACGATCGGAAAAGCAGCGAGCTAGCAATGCTGTAGGAAAGCAGATGGAGTAAATTAGGAGCGACATTGTGAGTCAACTGAATGAATTCGCAAATGTGGATCAATTCATGATAATCACAGGACTGTTGATTAAAATAATGGAAATCGAAGCTTATGTGAAAGAGACTACATATATGTACATAGGTACACTTGCATTGCATGCTTGCAACGATTGAGTGCACTAACCAATCGACGCCACGTTTACTTAATATAATGCTAACAATGAGACTATAAAACACTTTTTAACGCAATTGTAGTTATTTTTCTATTAGTCGCGGTCAAACATGGGCAGCAACCAAATTCTGGGGGGTCCGATGGGGCGTAATTGCCAAAAATAGTACCAAAACTTTAATTCTGGAGTTTGTCCATTTTTGTTTGGGGAAGGGGGTTTGCCGGATTCTGAAGGTCTAGACCTCCCAGACCTTTCACGCCCATGTGTAGTCACGATACGAAGCAATTCAGCGTTACAAGTTGCAAGCAATTCGCAAAAACGTATGCATTTCAGATTATCTTTCTACACTCTCGTGTGAAACATCGAAAATTACTTAAAGAAGATTACATTTTTTCACAGCCGCAGGACAAATCTAATTTTGAAAATCTGGAAATAGTTCTTTATTGAATATAAAGAAATTCGGTTTGGGCCAGTTTGTAGCTCTTGATTTGTAGTACGCTTGGGCGTGAAAAACTTTTGTTCCGCGTCCTACTGAAGATATTGACCAATCAAAAAATGGAATATGCTTTTCTATTCCATTTCGCACCCCTGATTTTTGAACTTTACACCTCCAGTAACTCAATATTGAGTTTTTTTAAACGCAGTTTGATGCGACTTGCGTCCCATTACTTGCATTTTATTTTTACTTTATTGAATTGGTCCCAACTTATATGCGGAGAAATCTGGGACAAAACCTGTAACATGTTCCTTACAGCGTCCACTAAATTGCAAACTTTAAACCCATAGATCTAACTCCGTATTGAGTGCAAAAAAGTTTTCTATTGAACGAAAAGTTGATTATGAGTCGTAGTACATTTCTCTCAGAACAAAATTTCTCAGAACTCATCAACGGACTTGTTGACAGACGTATAGAAGACAAAGAGTACGATATTAAAAAAAAACAAAAAATTCGAGTTTTAGATAAATTTATCCTCTACAATTCTATGGCATTTTTTTGTATAAGGCATTTACACACGCTGACTAGATAATCCGTCAAAAGTTTGTGTATGATATTCTTTACGCCAAAACTTTACACGTTCATTTCAAACTCGGTATTGAGTGTAAAAAAAGAGAAAATAGACCACATCCAGATTTTTAAATTATCAATCTTTTGAGAACCTCGCTTTTCAAAATCTCTCAGTCTCACTGTAGGTGGGCATGAGGGGCCTCATAAGTTGGGGGTACCTAAGTATATCATAGAAACGCGCTATTGCGCCACAACTTGCTGATTTATTTCTGCATTTGTTGTTGCAGAAACATGCTTTCGCTGAGCTCGATGGCCCTCATTGAAAATTCTCAATTTTATGCCTTCGCCATTTTCGAATTTTTCGTCTAATATATATTTTACTATTATGTCAGCGACTTTTTATTTCAATTATCGCGTCAATCTGATTCAGATAGATCAGAAAATAAATTTTATTATTATTCGCGGCGTACAACGCGTGGGCATAAAAGTTTCTAAAAAGGTCAATAATGCGTCGAAAAAATCTAGTGAAAAAATACCATTTTTTGGTGGTTTTCATGGAGTTCTATCCATCGAATTAAAAAAAGTGCAAAGAAAATGAAAAAATAGAATATTTAGACAGTCATTCGAATTCTGGAGAGTGTTTTAAATTCAATTCTGTAAGTGAGTTCAAAGCACACGTGCGCTCGGGAAGGTTGGCGTGGGGGAGTTTAGACCTCCCTAATCCAGCAAACCCTCAGACAGCATGTTCTTCTAGGCTTTTTAAACAGTTTTACACCACATAGAACCCCATTATTCGACTGCTATCCATTCATAGTGCAGACCACCATGGGCTTGGGGTTACAAAGAAGTCTGGCTGGGCCATATATGGGCAACAAATACATTTCTGAAGGAGTCTACAAGATTCTCGGAATGAATTCCTGCGCCACCCCCACGCCCACATGAGGTCTGGACCCGTCTAGAATCTTAAAGAGCTTCTTCGAAAATCGATAGACCCCAGAATTGAATATTAGGTGCAATGTTTGAAGATTTTGCCCCATCACACCCTTATAATGTGTTTGCTGGCTAACTATGGTCCAGATCCCCAAAACTCATCTCACTCGGGTGTGCGTTCAAATATGTGACTTATTCTTTTCTATCACAGGAATTCTACTTACTTAGTATTATTTTTGAATCATGATTGAGAAGTTGGTCTTTATGACAAGAATTGCTGGCCAATTAGAAACTGTAAGAAAATACATACATGCGTTTTATTTTTTCGGCTTTATCTCATTAACATTATTGTTTGGTTATTGTATGTCTAATAAACTTTGGTTATGCAGGTCATTTTTACGATCAATTTGCGATATTTTATGTCACATTTATCGTGCTAGCAAAACGTCAAACTTACGCTTTTGCATCTTTTTACTCTTATTCTGATCTTTCTGCTTTATTTTTAAATTTATCTCCCTCTACAATTTTACAATAGATAGAAGATGACCCCATTCCTGAATTTCGAAGGATTTCCTTTTGAAAAGTCATGCCAAATTATGTCGCTATTGTGACACTGACAATTTTATTATTAGCAGTTTGCCATAGCGTGCCTTAATCTCACTATCGTATTCATCGAAGTGCTAACGATTCTCTCGCAACCAACCTGAATGGATCCTTGGATAATGTCGAAACTGTTCCAGTCCTGGAAGCAGAACCTTGCTACAGAATTTACAACAAGAATTATGCAGAATTTTCAAAGACTAATTTTGCATTTTTCTTATATTTTAGCTTAACTTCCAGCTCATATATCGCGTAAAATTAATTTATGTGGTTTGAAAAATTTTTCTTCCTTCTTTTTCTCTTTCTTAAAATTTTTCTGGCTTTCTTTTGCTTTTTTATTTGTATTTTTGGCTTTTTATATTTCTTTCGCATGTTCAGCTTATTCGTTTTTTCTTTTTAAATTTACGAGTTAAATATTCAGAATTTCAATTTTAATCATCATCAAAACTTTTAAAAACAACGCTAAACATTTTCATTTCTATCTTTGCTTGCTTTTCTAACTCTGCCTTACTACAAATAATTGAGTCAACAAAACACAAGAGGCATGGATATTTCGGAGGTCTGTAGCTTCCCTTTTTCTCAAGAATTCTACGGACCATTCCTAGAAAAAACGATAGATTCAAAGAATTGAAATTTTATGTGCTATTCTTGGGGATTTCGCCCCCACAAGACCACACATGGACAGCGACTGAATTCTGGGGTCTGGGTGGTGTAAAACTGAGAAAAACCCCAAAAAATATGCTAAAAAATAAATTTTAAAGGTTCCATCGATATTTGGGTGGTCCACCGGATTCTAGGCGTACAAACCGCTTCGCGCTCATGAGTGCACATGACCCCTAGAATTCGGCTGCTGCCTATATTTGGTCTACACTACTCTTGAGGTTCATTTGAATAAATATCATTGTTTTTAATGAATTGAAATAAACGATGGCGATGTTGGAACTGACTAAGCTAACAGCTATAAGGAAATCCGAAGAAACAAACAAACTCGACTAGAAGTATGTCAAATAGTGAAAGCTTATTATTGATAATTAGATTTTAAAAATATTCTAGTGCTCATGATTTAAGAATAAATTTTTTGCTTCCGATGAATTTCCTTGAGTTTTCAAAAACTATGTTTTAAAAAAACTTTTATTAAGCAATTGGCTTAGGGCTCTGCCAGCTTTGATTTTATTAAAATATAGAGGTTCATTTTATAATTTGACTACGTATTTATGCACGTTAATCAATAGATAGCAAGGCCTCCTATTAAATGAAAAAATATATTAAAATAAAACATGTGAGTATTAATAGCAATACATATTGATACATACTTACAATAACATACCCCAGCATCAGGTAGACGTAATTGATCAGATTGCTCAATGGGAGAATTCCCTTCTTATCCCGCCTCCCCGAGCCATAAAATTTCTGACCTTCCCCCGGTTTTTAGAAAGAATTTGAATTTTTTAGCCGTTTTTTGGCCTTTTTTGGCCATTTTTGGCCTAAAATTGGAGGTAATTTACCCCCCCCCCTTTGAAAAAGGCCGGGACCCGAGCCGTCGCGTGTATTATTATACCGATTATAAATTCTGTTAATTATATTTTTAACATTTGCTAGTATGACTTACATAATTTTACTTACAACTAAGTAAGTGATTTTATTTTATTATTTTTAGATTCCTTTGAGTTTAGATATGATTGCCCAATGTCATTTGAAGCAGGAATTTTCGGTACTTTGTGTCAAAATCTGAATAGTAAAATTTGCTTTCAATTGAATGCAGAATTCGAACAATCAATATGAGAACATTTACCGAATTGATTTTAAATCGCTTTAATTACACATTAGTGGATTTAAAAAATTCCAAGATAATATATTTATTGATGTGATCTAAAAACCGACACAAATACGCCAATGCAAGGAGCATAAAGTTTCTTATCTCTCGTCGCCTTTGTACCTATAAAAGCGTGTTGAGGGTTCGTTAGAGTTAAAAATGACGAAAATGATAAGCGCTGCGGAACCTGTGATGTGGACTGCGAATAGTGCCAAATTTTAAAATTAGAACTTTAGGCTTGCTTTTCAGCATGTTTATTATTTAATAGTTTTTTATTTGAAAGTATTCTGCAGTCTATCGTTCTCGTAACATTTTTGTATTTCAATTCTATTTTTCTGTTTTGCATCAAAATTGACAAATCATTCAACACAAAGCACTTCTTGCAACAATTACACGAATTATTTGTTATTGAAATTACAAAGTTGCTTAAATCTATCATTAGAGCCCTTGGTATACATTTTTTAAATGATCAGATAATTATCCATTTCATAATTATACTATTGTCTTACTTAACACTAGTACCTACTCGAGTTACAGAAAGCCTACTTTTCCGAAATTTTGATTCGATACCTCAATAACCCTTTTCTACATGAAAAAGTTAATGGAAGCGCTTCAATAATAGTAATCAAACTTCAGTGTAAAGCACTTAAATTGTTTACACATAACTATAATCTTTATCACCAATATAATAACTTTAATCCGCTTATCTATGTAGGATCAGATCAAGAACAACTCTATTAAGGACCTCGGAGTATCTATCGCAGATCCTGTGCACGGATGGCGTAGGGGTCTGGACGCCTTCACCTCCTCGAAAATACGAAAGGCTCCAAAAATCAACCGATCTCCAGAATTATCTACGCTATCTTGACGATTTCGCTTATCAGACCCTGCAGAATTTAGTCGCTGTCCCTTATGATCCTCTGTCAGATTTGACTGAAATTTTAGTCCAAGTCTTCCAGTTGCTAGTAAAATTTTGCATTTTTATTAATTTAAAGACTAAATATTCGGAATTTTTCAAAATACACCTTTCTATAATTCTAGATCACACGGGAATGTTGCTCTGTTTGTTTAACAGTCGACTACTTTGTAACGTACTTTCGATTATGAGTTGTAGCTGACTAAGCTAACGTGTATATTTTTTGGAATAATTGTAAATTGGTAAGTTATTTTCAGCTAATTCCTATAATTTTCATGATTTTTTATTGCTCAATAAATGTTAATTGAATTTAATTAATTTCCGTGCTTTATATTTTTAAAACAGGGTTTTGCTATTTTTCTATATATTTTTTGTAATATTTTTGTTAATTTTTATTTTTATCAAACATATTTATTTTTAAATTTGTTTTTGTATTCTAAATTATTTGCAATATCTTAAAAATTCCGGTACACACGTCGCAATTTAGATCGTCAAATTGTTTCTGTAAAGTTATAAATACATATTATGAATTTTACGAGAAGCATTTATGCAGCCTGATTGGTCTGTAAACTTAATTTTTATCGTACACCATATCTACCTTTCGTTTCCGCTTTCATTCGTTCTGGTATCCTGACAATAAAACTTTTCAACAAAAAAAGATAATTGGAACACTCCTTTTCTAAGATAAATCTAAATTATTTCTTCACTTCCATTTCTACTTATATATTGAATTGTTTGGCGCGTGAAGAATAACCGCATTTTCATCGTAAGTTATTGCATTCATACATAAATATTTTTTGCAAGCAGTTTCCAAAACATGCAACCTTCGGTTACAGCTCGATCATTTTTCAGCGATTAAAAATAGCGTAAAGCAAATTAGTTGAATGATAGCCAAAGGAAACGGATCAAGAATATAAAAAGGTGTATTCAACTGCCTACAGATACTGCAAAGTTTCAAGGCAACAAAGGCAAGTAATGTTGCTGACAAAAGCTTGCAAGACTTAATAAAAGAGACATTTATAAAATTACGTATATATTTTGGACAAAACAATAATTATAATTATTATTTTATGACCCAATTCGAAAAATAATGAGTTTTCCAGCAGAACAAACTGCATCCATTGTGCTTTTATTGTTGATAAGTCGTTTTCTGACATTTCTGACGATGCTCTATCTTTCCAGAGCATAAAAACAAAAAACGACTGGCATAAAAAAAAATAATAAAAATAAAAAAAACAAAAAAACATGAAAACAAAAAAGCTTTTTTTGTAGAAAATTAGAATAAATTGTTTTTCTATTATTTACATGGCTGTGTTTCAAACAGTTAGTTTTCGAAGATCACGAAAAGAAAAAATAAAGGAAAATATATAATGCTAAATAGAAGGCTGTGATATTCTTTCGTAAGGTATTTTAATCGATATCTCCGCTCCTGGAATATTGACGAAACAGGTTTTTGACGTTGTGCCATCATGAGAGTAGGTCAAGCCCTTAGATTAAAAAAATTAATTTTCTACGAAAAATCAGGCGAGATAGAAGTCACTATAGATTAAAAACATCTTGAATTAAAGAAAAAAATAATAATTAAAAGTAAATTAATCTTAAAAATTAGAAAAAAACGTGAAAGTTTCAAGTCTTTTTAACTTTTTTCCGCGTCTTGAGCATCCAACATATATTTTTTTGTCCATTATTATAAAACCTAATTAACTTTCCGGTTGAGATATTCTCTGGTCGCTTTTAGTGGTAGACAAGAAATAGTTGCATCAACAATTAAAAATTTTTAATCTATCTCTTATTTGATTTATTTTACAACTGCACGTGTTGTACCATTCTAACTGTGAATACAATGACTTTGTTATTTCTTCCTTGCAACGCTTACTTCCACTTAGTGAAACTGCTCTAGGAAACGGCATTGTTATTGCAGATTTTATATTTTATTTAGGATTTGTTACCATAGACAGCGGCAAAAGTCCTAGATTCTAGAAGGTAGGTCACAATTTTTTCTAATTGCTAAAATGTCGTTTACAAGGCAAAAAATATTACTTTTATGTTTTTGATCAAATTTTATCCATACCATCAAACAGCCGCAAAAAAACTTTTCGAAAATTTTATTCTGAAGTGTTGAGGAGTTAGATTTTCATAATGATCCAAACATTTTATGCCCCGTGTAGGATAGCCTTTTTGTAATAAAAGACTCAATTTTGGATCTTTTCGTAGTAACATTATATATGTTATTATATATATTATATATTTCACGATATGCCCAAACCTGTTTGTTTCATCAGTCAAATAATAGGTATTGCAAGAAATTGTCGACTACAAAAACTATGGTAATAAATGCTGTTTTTTATATTGTTCAAATATTGTTTTTGAATTTAAAAAATGTAAGTTTATTTTTTGGCCAATGCATCCTGTTAAGAAAAGTAAATAGATACCTGCGTAATAAGCTCATCCAAAGGCTAGCGATCTTATAATGATGATTTTTTGCTCCTTATTTAGCAACACGACGCATTTGAAAATAAAATAAATCGACTTTTATACGTTTCCCTTGCATTATCGTTCATTTTCGTCTCTTCATATCCAAATGAATATTTCACACTTATGGCGGCAAAGGGTATTAGCGGCAATCAGTCTATTTGTGTTTTTTAATCCATTTTTTGATCAAATTCTGCAGTTGCTGTTGCAGAATCATACAATCCCTGAGCTCTTATTTATTACTTTTTCTAATGTTCTTATTTTATGCTTTATCTATTGTAAAACTGCAATAGATTCATATTTCAATACTGTTGCATCGATCACTCATTTGAATTAACGCATTACCGAGCTCCATTCGTTAAAATCAAAAAATTACAAAATAAACATGAACAAATTTAAGAGATAATTTTTGGAGACTTTTTAATTGTGTGGAGAGTGTTTTGGATTTAATTCTGCAAAGGTATTCAGCAGAACCCCTAAATTCTTAAACGCAATTTACCTCTGTCACAGAAGTCCTACTTTAATATTACTTTTGAAAGCTTGATTGAAAATTTAATCATGAGATAGAAACCGCGAACCTCGTAGAAAAATTTGAAATGTCGCACTTTATCTCATTAGTAGTTTTATATTGTCATTCGATGCCTAATAAACTTTGCTATGCGCTTTATAGGTGAAATATTCGTGAGTCGCAAAGTAAAACTTGTAAAACCAAGTTCGATCTATTTAGTTTTCCCATCTCTGCAATAATCTATTCACTGCATTTAGTGTCGTACTTATCATCCAGGCAAAACGTCAAACGCACGCTTTTAAATTTTGTTCTACTTTTGTTCTGGTTTTTCTACTCTATTTTTAACTCATTTTTCTCTACAATTATATTTTTCGATTTATATTTCTCTAATTCCGCTTTAGGTAAAAGATTGCACTCGCCCGTTTCTGAATTTCGACGAATTTTTTTCTATTCAAAAGGTCATGCTAAATTTATTTACTTACGCGACAATGATAATTTCATTATTGGCAGTTTGCCAGGGCGGGCCTCATCCTAATTATCGAATTCATCGAAGTGCTAACGATTCACTGGCAACGAGCTTCAACAAATCTTTGGATAACGTCGAAGCTGCTGCAAATCCGAAGGAAGAGCCTTGTTTCAGAGTGTAAATCCATGCGTCGCATATGATATTTTAAAATTCAGCTTTGAAGGAATCCGAAGAAAGAAAGAAACTCGATGAGAATGCCAAATTGTGAAAGCGTATTGATAAATCGATTTTAAAGTAGTTTTATTGCATATGAATGAAATTTTCGTTTTCGCTGAATGCCTTTGAATTGTCGAAAGCCATGTTTTCAAAAAATATTCTGTTAGCGCAGAATGTTGATGTGATTTCCCGAAAGTCTGATATGATATCTCAGTGAGTGTTTTCTGCATAATGCCATTTTCACACAAATTGAAGAATTTGGCACATTTATGCTTGCAACTCTTGATATCTTGACACTTATAAAAAATTAAGAACAATAAATAATCTTCATTTATTGGGCTTCCATAAGAAGTAATGCATATTATATAATATCATGATGCACCTATAGTATAGATGCAGACCGAAGCAATTATACCTCTTCACCCTTTAATCATGCTGTTCGTGAAATGACTATTTTTGAGATTAACACAAGAACCACTCGATGGATTTCAATAAAATAGAGTGTTTTGGGTATATAATTCTAAAATAAATATTTTGCTAAAAAATGTTATACTTGCTTTTGTCTACAGTATGTTATGCTCTAGAAACTGCTCAAACTTTCCATTTTTACTACATTATACAGGTTCTGCTTCATACTTCGGATAATAGCAAACTAGTTAGATATTTTTTGGGCTCTGAGTTACACCCCTTTCTGTTCTTCGTCTTTCTGAATACCTAATCCTGCAAATTCAATTTAATTTTTTTCCAATATGGCTGCCCCCATAAGATATGCATTTTACTCGCGCTATTTTCCATATTATACAACCTTAAGGCAGATTTTAGAAAGCCCAAAAAGTTCTTTCGGATGATATCCTATTTGCCTCATTTAGTAAAGAATTTAAGTTTTTTAATATGGCCGCAAGGGAGGCTATCACATTGTAACTATTGATGTTTTTAGCTTTTCTTTTGCGAATTCTTAACATATTTCAAATTTTTTTCAATAAATTGCCAGAAAATGTAATGCCCTTTCTAATGAGCTATGTCTCATGTTCTGAACTCTTCTTGTTCGTTCAGGAAAAATCAAAAACTTCAAAAGTACTTATTGTACAGTGAAAAACGGCGGAGCATGTAAAGGACAGCTGGGGTTTTTTACTTGGCTTCAGTTACGAATTTGAATCGTTAGCACATGATTATGTTTATCTTAATTATTATAATAATTATGATCATTATAATTATTATGTCTATCGTAATCTGATTATTTGTGTAAGCATCAGATCAAAAACTCTGATTCGGGACCCTGGATTATCTATTGCAGATCAGGTGCTAATATTGGCGAGATGGGTCTGGACGTCTCTCACCCCTTAAGAAAAGACCCCAAAAATATCAAGAGACCTGCAGAATTATATTTTGGTGCTATTTTAGCGAATGTGGCCATCAGACCCCTCGCAGAATTCAGTTGCCGCTACTGTGTGATTCTGTGTTAGACTTGACTGCAATTTTGATTAAAGTCTTCTGGTTGCTAGTAAAATTTTGCATTTTAATTGAATTAAAAATTAAATCTTTTGCATCAGACACATGCTCTGTTTGTTTAAGTGGCGACTTTGTAATGTACTTTTAAAATGGAAGCTAACTCGCACCTGACTATAAGTAACGTTTGTTTTTTAAATAATTATTAATAAACGACTTTTTTTAATTAATTCCATTTATTTCTTAATTTTTTTACTCCTATGATGTGTAATTAAGTTTGATACTGAATACTTTTTATTAAAAAGTGTTTTGCGTTTTCTTATTACATTTTTTTGCAACATTTTTTTGCTATTTTTATACTATTTTTAAAAAATTTATGTACTACTACTTATTTCTTATCTTGTGTTCTAGTTTATTTGCAACCTGTTCAAATTTTATTCCCCGATACGCAAGTCGCAATGTAGATTGCCAAATTTTTTCTGTAAAGTTAGAAATAAAGATTATGAGTTTTATAGGAATCATTTCGTCAGTGTGATTGGTCTGTAAGTTTAATTTCTGTCGTAGTCCATATATACCTTTCGTTGAAGCTTCCATTCGCTCGCCTCTTTCCATGTCCCTTATAAAATAATAATTGCTCACAATTTTCCTTCGAAAACTTTCTTTTTTATTTTGAATTTGATGCTGATTTCCTGATCTCAATAAATCAATTCTCATTTTTTTAATCAATTTAGTTGAGTAGTCCTTTTCTCTTTAGAAGACTTGAAGTTCTTAATTTAATAAAAATATTATGCGGAACAGCGCATATAGTTCGCGTCATTATTGCGATTCTTTTGTTCGTTTGAGCTTTGCCAAAAATTAAAATACCCAGTTCATTAGTTAGTTATTCCAAAACCTTAAATACTGCTGTAGAAATTTTATGGCAGTAATTTTTGAAATTGTTGGTTAGCATTGATTTCTTATTTATTTATCTAGAAACAGCACATGTTATATTTTGTATTGTATATAAATTAATTCGTGGAAAATTATCGGAAATCGCAGATAATGTTGATGTACAGAAGGGATAAAACGATGATCGCCGTGCAAACAGTCACTCAACCTAATTGTGCTGCCTGAACGAACATGAGAAGATATTTTTAAAGAAAAGATTATATTACTGTCTAGTTTTAAAAATTGAGTTTCTGAATGTTACGAAAAGAAAAACAAACAAAGAATATATAATGCAGAATGGTAAGCTAGTATCTTTCGTACGGATTATAAATCGATATGGCTGCTTCCAAAATATTAACGATAAGTCCGTTATGACGTTATGTCAAGGCTCAGGCAAGCCCGTAGAAGAAAATAAATAATCTTTCTGAGGAAATCCAGGCCAAATTAAGGCTATCATAGACCAAAGTGTGAATCATAAAAATACACGCTAATATATAACATAAAAAATAAAATTAAACAATAAAACAAAAATTAAATAGAAGCATAAAAATAGAAAAAAAGTACTTAAAGTTTGTAGCTTTTTTGACTATTTTTCCTCGCTTCACAAATTTTAGGCATCCACCATGTATTAAAAAATCGCTTTTATGACATTTGTTGGTCGATAGGTGGTTCCACGAGGCTAAAAAGGATGGCTTCAAAATGAAAACAACGTCCGGTTTTCGCCAAGTGCATTGTCTATGAAAGCATAATGGGAGTCGGTTAGGCCCTCAGAATCAAGAATGCCCTCACAAACTACGTTAGACCCACCAAAATGAAAGTTTTGGCATTTTCTTGACTATTTTCGCCGCTTTTGCCTAACCCGAACCCCAACATCATTTTCACCAAAACATGTAAAATTTGCTCTTTATGGTCTACTGTGCTTGACCCAGGAAATCATATGTAATGATTGAATGCACTTTCGGATCAGTTTTCAAAGAGCTCTCAAATACATGCAAATTGAGCACTGAGAATACAGTAATCCGCTTGCAGTGCATAATAAAAGTATATGTGATTGTTGACACCTGAAAAAAGTGGTTCATATCTTTTAGGTTTTTTGAGCAAATCTCAAGATCCATTCAACTATTTTTAAAAAGGTAAAGTTTTTCTGATAGAAAAACTTAGGGCCCAACTATTTTGGGAAAAAAATTTTAAAAATATCAAGACATTATACTTGTGTAGCATGAAAATGACGAAAAATTGCTACTGCTATCATTATGCACACATTGTAGGCAGAATGCCCGACAGTAGCAAAATAGTTGCCTCTATGAACAAGCTTTGTTGTACAATAATTTTTTAAACAGAAGTTTCTCGTTCTTTAGATTTGCTCAATACAAATTTTTAGCATGGAGGCAGCCATATTGGAAAAATGACGTTTTAGTTTATATCTCTTGACCTACTTTATATTATTCCGTGTTTGAGAGCATTTTGGAATGTGCTCACAAAGCGCTTTGCACTGAGTGTTCATTTGCATGGCGTACACAAGTTTTAAGAAAAAATCAATATTGCTGCCATGTAGGCCGCCATTTTGGAAAATATGCAATTTTTGCGCTTTTTGATCTCTGATCTTTGACTGATCTAATGCGGTTCAAATTTTTACACATAGACATACATAAAAATTTTATGCTCTTTGATGAAATATGTTTAACAGATCAATTCCCGTGTGTTTTATCGAATTTTATGTTTTTTCTTCAAAAATCATTCATGTTACACTGAAAACGATGTGCCCCACAATTTCACTGCTTTATGTGTGTTTACAAGGCATCAGAAGTGAATGCTTTGCCCAAAGGCTTCCGAATGAATGAATGAAATTTATATTATTCAATTATCTTCATTTTGTGCTCCTTATCCTACTTGCACATAAGCTTCTTTTGGCACTAGGTCTAAGTTGAGCATTTTTTGGCAAAGTCCGTCTTTTTCTGGATTTGAAACTATCTGAAAAATCTTTTGTTTTGTAAATCGCGCAGTCAATCTTAGTGAGACACATATATTTGCATTTTTCCAAATGCTAATAAATCAGTCTAAGCACGTGTATGTACAAAAAAGTAGACACTTCTTATTTAGCCACTTGTTGCGAGATAATTCATCGGTAATTTCGGTTGCAAGCACCGTCCTCATACACATTTTTCATTATAAAATTATTTCTCTAAATCTTATTTTACGGACACAATTTCGTTAGAAATAAGAGCATATCCGCCGTAATGCTGGCCATCATCTGTTTTGACAGATTTTTCTGATCTTTTCACACGTATTATGACTATAAATGCATTTTGCATATAAGATGCTAAATTCGTACATAATTATCAAATTCAGGCACTGCACGCTTACTTCTGCTTAAGAGATAAATTTGTTTGTTTTAGCGGTTGCACATGAATTCGACAAATATGTAGGTCATTCATAGCGAACTATTTACTTTTTTTCATTTGAAAAAAGTGGTTAATTATAAATTGTTAACATGTGTCACAAGTATGTTATATATTTTAAGACGCAAAAAAAGATAAGAAGCACTCGGATGGAGATATCGTTTTTCGTCCATCTATACATCTCATCGTGCGTTCTTTTCATCATCACTCACCACCCGATGTGCATGTAGGAGAGGTTTGGATGTATTAAGTCCATTTGACGGCAAGAGGGGAGCATTATCCGCGGAAAAAGTCATATTAAAACTGAAAATGGATTGAAATAAAATTTTTTGCCAAAGTGCTCGAAACCTACTATTCCCTATGCGAGGGTGGGGGGATTTAGGAAAGTTTAGACCCCGAGAATCCAATAGACCCCCAGAACCAGTAGAACCTTTAATTCAATTTGCGGCGGTCTTTTAAACATTTTTGCCAGCTTTACACCAACCAACCTCTGAATTTGATCACAACCCATGTATGCTACCTTCCCGCAGGGTTCGGAATCGGCTGACCGAGTGGAAGGGGGCATATGCACGTATTTTGGGGTAGGGCGGGGAGCTGACTCTCAGATTGGCTAACGAACCCCGCAAATGACTGTTGTCCTTCAGAACTGTCGCTTCTCCGAAAAATCATTAAAAACGTGTTTTATAAAGCATTTGAGCTATATTTTAGCTTAAAACTATCAAATTTCAATGCTCATTCTTTGACTGCTATTTGTTCAATTTACTCCAATTTTTCGAATTTTTTCATGCACCGTCTATAACATCGAAAAATAGTGTTTAGCGTGTATCATGGCTTTTGAGCCCAAAAAGGGCAGCTTTAAAGATTTTGACATTGAACCCCTGAATTTCTCTAGTGGTACATACATGTTGGGTAGAGGGCTTAATTTTATGCTAAAATGACATTAAAAACAGCGATTTATGTTAAAATAACGTAAAAATCATACTTCTCCGGAGCTTTCGCTAAATTGCAAGTAATTCTGTTCGAAAATTTTGATTTTCATAATGTTTTGGTCTTGATTTTGCCTCAATTGTTTTCCAAAAATCTGTATTCCTCTTTCTAGTTGTTTAGATAAATCCTTAAACTCCTGTGACCATACAATGGCGCAAAGGTTTGCCTTCTCAATTTTAGTTTTAATTTGCAGTTGCTTTTAGGCTTGGCTTTTTTCTTTAAATATTTTTTTTATTTATTACGTTTATTATATGTATTTTTTCTTTAGGTTTGCAGAGCATTGCGGAAGCGACAGTTTTACTTCACATATTAATACCCCCTAGAATTGTGCTTTGGTGAATTTATTTTCTGCGCTTTTTTCGTTTAAGCAAATTGCCAACGTAAATAAAAACTAAAAAGTTTAATTGATTAATTTATTAAAATATTAAAACAACGGACATTTAAATGAATAGTAAAGTTTTGTAAATCAAAAAAGTCTGAAATTCTCGGCAATTATTACGCAATTCATTTGTGTCTCCAAATATATTTAGCAGGAAAGTTTAAATTGCGATTTATATTAATTATTTTTTAAATTGTAATAATGTGCTTTAAAAGGCTCTGGAGCCAATTTCGAAAATTTTATCATAGTAATAGGACAAAGAATGATTATAAGATAATTTAAAAAACGCATCATTTTATTTCAATCGACCGCACATCATTGACAGTTTTGTTTGGTGTTAGAGAATTAACTTCGTCATGCAATTTATTTAGTGAAGTGTTCGAACGTACGCTTTTGCTTTTTATTTATATTCCGATTTTCCTCGCTTATTTTTTAGCTTATATTGTACGAAAAATATTTTTAAGATTTCAGAATTTTTTTATATTTTTTAGGTTGCGCCTATTATGTCGAATTTTGTCATTTTCGCGACTTTGTCGATTTTATTTTTGGCAATTTGCCAAACCGTGCCTATTCACGACTCCTCGTCAACGAATAACAGAGAATCTTTGGGAAACAACGAAGCCGCTTCAACCCAAGAGGCTGAACCTTGCTACGAAGTGTAAATATAATGACTATCCTACATTTCAAAGAAACATTCTTTCCATATAAGCTCGTTTTCAAGCTTCTATATTTAGCAAAATTTTTCGACTAAATTTCTTCAATTTACTATTTTATTTTTTATGCATTTCTTTTTGTTTCTTTAGAAATGTTTGGCTTTTTCGATTCTTCCAATATTCTTTCAAAATTTTTTGTTTCGATGTTTGGATTTTTTCAAGCTTTTCGTTTTAACATTTTTCATTCTTTTCAACCCTTAACTGTTGCAAAATTTCTATCTTAAACATTTTAAAACATGACAACGTTTTAACATTTTTGGTTTCGATTTTTCGCTTCTTTTTTATTATTTTTTTCCAACTAGCTCGCTAGATGTAATTATTGTTTATTCCCAAATAAATCTTGTTCTCTTTATTATCAAAAGGACAGCAACGATAACGATGCCCAAAACGACTAAGGTCGTCGTACGCAGCCTTTCTATTCAACCCGAGGGAACGAACAAGCTTGAAGAAGAAGTTAAATAATGTGAAACTTTTTCTGATGGAACGATTTTTACTTAGATTTATTATATTGAATTATGAATTATTGAATTATATAATAATGTATTGAATTTTCGCTTTAATTGAAAAATAAACTAGATTTTAGTTGTGGTTATCTTTAAGAGGTTGTTTTAGGATTAAAAGGAGCTCGTAATGCTGCAAAAAATTAGCGTAAGCAACCTTAGATGCGCAGCATCGCTTGTATGGAAACTAGTCAGTGAGCTTTTTGGGGCCAAAATAGCCGCAAGAAGTAGTCCAAGTAGAAAATGGCGTTAAAAAATGTATGTTTACGTTAAACCGGAATTTTGCTAAATTTTAACATTTTTGCAGAAAATTTGGGATTTTGATCCATTTTTTGCTTTCTCTCTATCATACTTTTTCCAGAAAAGTTGCAAGTATAGATCCTCTAATTTCTTTCTCTACGTGCCTGTCTGGTATCAACTGTGACTCTCAAGTATACAAGGTAGAACATGAAAGATCGAGGAAATTTATTTCATCGATGTATTCAGAAGATATGTTCATGAAGTTAAGTCTTTAGATAATTCATACAAAATTAAATAATAAAACTTTAGTCATAATATGCATTAGACAAAAACAAAATAGGTATAACAATATCGCAGAAGCGGTAAAATACCGTAGAAGTTTCTCAATTAAGTAAACAAACAAATAAATAAACGAATATAAAATAAAATGTAATGAAATACTCAATAAATCAATCATATTTACCTATGCAGCTCAAGATAATGCAATAACGAGTATGTAAATATATATAGAATATTTTGATTATAATTGTGGCTGCGTTGGACACATTGCGAATTATAGAAAAACGTTTTTAAAAAGAGTAGAAATGGTGCTCTACAAAGTTGTGTCAAATTTTATTGCTTTATCTCTTCATTCAGATAATTTAGTTTAACAAGTCTTTTTGACAAAACAACTAATGAAGGAGTTACATAGTAGGTGCTATAGTTAATTACTTTGAATCATAATTGAATAATTAAAATAGTCTTAATTGAAATTTTCGAGACTGTTCACAGTGAAGTGGCTCGAATGAAATCAAGATTCAATCTAACATCACAGAGCAAGGTGATAATAACAAAACATTTATAGTCTGGTGAAGTAAATGCATATGAATTAACTTGACACATAGAGCTTTATAGAACTTGAAATGTTTTTTTCTGCTACAGTGACTCTGTTTCGTGATCAGTGTATGAAGTCGGTTTTTCGAATTTTGTTCATTTTATTATGCATGGGCTTACTTTTCTAATGTCGTGGCATAGGCAGCATCATCTTTGAAGAAAAGCCTCATTGTAATACAAAAATGAAGGACAAAATACAATTACGCTAAGTTTTTAAGTCATGCTATCAATTGTTCAGTTTACTTACATTACCCAAACGTAGTCCTTTACGTTATTATGTTTATCAAAGCACCTCAGCCTGTACACTGCTTTGTGATTAAACTGTGTCCGCTATATTTACAATCTCTAACGTTTCTTATCAGTAAGTGCCTCTATGAAGAAAATTTGTGTAATTTAGATTTACGTTCTTTTACTAGTGTAATGTTCGGACCACTAGGGGTGACAAAACAAACCACACAATGATGCACATGGGCCGATATAGGGACCATACAGTCAGTGAGTCTCGGCAGAGACCGGCCAATATGACCTCAAAGGACTAGTTAGTGTTAGAAAAGTTAAAATTGCGTAAAAGCTGTCTTAATACAAAGTTCTTCGTCAATTTGAAACAATTTTGAAGACAAATTTCAATTTTCATCGATTTTTTGCTATCATCTTGCTTCATTTTCCACATAACGATTTTCTATTTTTCCATTCTGGGGTCCTAGACCTCACAAATCCCACACGTGCATCTGGTCAATAAAAGGTCGTTTTTTCTATATTACAAAAATTTAGTGTTATTATAATATTCCTCGATCTGATCTTCCTTTAGTGTTATTACTACATCGGATTAACGTTACTAAGCCCTTGCAGATGTGATCTGAATAACTGTTGTCATCATTAATTAGTGGCACAAAATTAAGGTTGAGGATAAGTGAAAGAAGCATCAATTTAGTAGAAGTGACGCTAAAATTTGCCCACTTAAGCAGAACAAAACTTCCTAGTTGCCAAAAAAAGTTGCTTAATTCTCAAAAAGTGAATGATGTTTGCCTGAAATCAGCCGATAGCTGCTTAGTTTGAATAAGCTATCTCATTCGAAAAGTGATAGTCAATGTGATAGCTTGATTACCAATATGGGCACAGTTGCACCAAAGACTTGTTGTAAGTGATAACAAATTACGAGTCCAGCTAAAAACCACTGGTGTTACAATGACTTTTTAGAGGTTCAATTTTTCAATAAGTTAAAACATTTGTTCTGCAGGTTTCGCTTTTCTAGTAGAATACTCGTAAGTCGGTTTGCAATGATTTCTTTAAAAGTTCATTTTTTCACTAGTCACAAGCATAGCGTGGGCGTGGGAGGGTGGTATGCACCCCCAGAAGGCCGTATACCTCCGCCGTATACCTCCTCTCCCAGAAACTAAAATACCCTTAGAATTAAATTTTTGAAATTTTTTTTCGTTTTTTCGCAATTTTTTGATGCCATGGGTAGTGCCTGATAAAAAACGTTGGAAATTGGTGTTTTTTAGCTATACCACCATTTCTAAGACCATTTTCTGACCTAAGAAAAATCTCACACCCCCCAGCATTTAGGTGCTGCTCACCTATGGCCACGAGTGCTCCTAAGCTAGTGCTTTTTTTATGCTAGCTTACCAGAGTCTTTTCCTACAAGCTCCTGAATACGAAATGCTTTCTTCTGCTAGTCGCTAGAAGACATTAGTCGGTATTCTTCATAAATTATGGCGAGGATAAGATTTATAGGCGTTCATCATTATTTCTGCGTAAAACGACTTTTGATTTGGATGGTTTGGAAAGCGGTTTAGATTTTAAATAAACTACTAATTTAATAGAAGATCCACTCCTTGGCTAATGATTGAAATTTCTAATTAGACTTCATCGGGCGAAAATTTGTGATTGGCGAATTTTCAAAATAATGTATAGCATTGTGGATCACATATGTGAATGTTTTTTATCTTCTACCTGAATATCCATTTTCAGTCAATCATCAATTTCTGAATACCTATAGCACAAATGTTTGCTTGATAAATTATGTTTTGCTCTTTACCGTATGGCTTTAATCATCGAATTTTTTCGATACTAACATTTTAAATATAGTGACATATTCAGCTTCTATGCTTGTCACGTTTTCGTTAATAGGGTAAATCATATGTGTTCTTGTGTGGGTGAGGGGGAATTTCGACCCCACCTCCAGAATAGCAACTGACCACTACCCCTGTAAAACAGCTGCGACTTCCCCTCCATCAGAACTGTCGATTTTTTGTAACAATTAAAACGTATGCGTTCTTAAGCAATTTTAGCTCATTTTTGGCTCAAAAGTCTCGAACTTCCGGCGTTTCGCACCATATATACCTTTTTTGAATATATTTTGTACAGCTTACTCGATTATTTTAAATTTTCCCGAATTTTCTTCATGTTTTTATGTTCTAAAAAGAATGCGCATTGTTTGAAATGTAAAAAAACAGTGTTTCTGACGTGAATTCATCGTTTTTTAGCACAAATAAGGCAATTTTTTAAAAATTTTTCGGGCCTTACCCTATATATTTCCTAAAATTTTCATGCTATACATGTATGGTCAAAACTCTAATTTATTTCACTTTTTTTATTGTCAGCATTGATATCTTTGAATATTCGGCCTAATATTGCGGGTGTAAGAAATTTTACTAAAATGGAAAATTTAAAGTCAGTGGTTTTTATCAAACAAACCAAATCTTTCGTTTCATGCTTTGTGTTTGTCCTGTTTTGTAAGAATATAGCCAAATTTAAAGGATAATATTTCTTCCTTCGCTTCGCGGGTTTTTTTGAATAGCAAGATAATAAAATGACTCGATGCGGCTTTCCTCCTTTTTTGTTTACACTTAATGCCGAGTCTATAATGAGCGTGTAAAGTTTTGGCTTACCGTTAAAACAAAATGCGAAATTTGGGGTTTTTTTCCAGCATGTACACAACTCTCTGTGAATACCTCGTTTATTTTAATAGTATAGAATTGTACAGCACATAATTATCTAGATAAACATTTTTTGTTTTTTTTAATTTTGCATGAGTATTCGAGGGGAGTGTAAAGAATGTAAAAATCAAGTATTACTTTGTCATTTAGAACTGTTAAGAGTGGAATTTAGTTGTTACAAAAGTACTCTGACGTACAGTACGTAGCTATATATTTTCTGTTTGCCTCGCATTTCAGTATTTATTTCTTGTTTACTTAATTAACATTTAGATGTAAGGATCTGCTCTAAAGAATCTACAAAGTTATAAATAACAAATAATTTTAATTTTGTACGTTATCAAATCAGGTACGTATAATCGTATTATACGTCGGGGAACCGACACCAAATAATGTTTTAATGTGATATCTAATTGCATTTTCAATTTTTTGTTTCTATTCTTGTAAGTCGTCGCGGAGTTTTGTCGTATCCGTTACATTGGTCGACTGAATAAATACCTACATCATGCATCTATGTTTTTACATAAACACATACGTGTTGTGCAGTCCAAATGCATTTCAGAAAATTTACTTATTTCTCATGATTATCAACCTTTAGCATGGACAGAGAATTGGGATGGTCTGAGAATAGGGACAGACGGGGAAATGAGACAGATGGAGAATCGGGAATTATGATGTCTAAAAATAACGTTTTATACAATTGGTCGGAGAATCGGGACGGTCCGATAAACGGGAATTTAGCGTGTCTAAAAATAGCGTTTTATACAATTGGTCGAAGAATCGGGACAGTCGGAGAATCGGAATGGTCGGAGATCAGGACAGTCGGAAAAACGGTAATTTCGGGAATGTTAAAATAACCTCATTTAAAGTTAGACGGAGAATCGAGACGGTCGGAGAAACGAAAATTTAGCGTGTCTAAAAAATAGCGTTTTATACAATTGGTCGAAGAATCGGGATGGTCGGAGAATCAAGACAGTCGGAGAAACTAGAATTTCGGGAATCTAAAATAACCTCTTTTAAATTTGGACGGAGAATCGGGACACACCTGATGCAGTAGTTGGAATGAGAGTTAATGACCAGTGACCACCATAATTGCTGTTGTGGATACCGCTATTTATTACTCTAAAATGATGAGAGCACGAGTTTCATCATTTTAGAATAATAAATAGCGATGAAACCCTCGTATGCTATAAAATTGAATGGCTAAGTAAGAAGCGTTCTAATATATAACAAATAAAGTGAAATTGAGAATTCCGAAACTATTTCATATATTTTCATATTATTCAAATTTTTCCCAACTCAATTTAATATTCTGCATAACATTTCTATTATTCCAGCGAACTGAACGTTATGTGTGATTACGTTTTACCATCATCTGTCCATGAAATCAGCTGACATTTTTGAAAGATTTGCGGCTAGCATATCTGCAAAAGACTAGCTTAAGCGTTTGCGGAAAATTGAAACTTAGGCTAAACTCACACATGAAGAACTTTTGATTGTTTATCTGTCATATTAATATTCGTGCTTCCAGGCAAAATTGCCAAAATATTATCAAAAATTTAGAAATGCAGTTCTATGGGTTTAACGATTTTTGGCGGGGAGGCTCTACTGGATTCTAGAGATACATCCAGACCCCCAGATACCCCATACCCATTTGTGAAAGTTGGCCGATCTGGTGGTATGTATGCCCAAGAGAGTAATCTTCTGATCCCCTCTCCCCTAATCGCTGATATCTTTCACCCTCTCTCTCTCTCTCTCTCCGAACTTTAGGGTATTTTGACCGAAAATAGAATAACATCCTTCGTCTAAAAATTACCACACCCAAAATTTCAATCCGTTGCATGTGCAGCTTCTCCGATAATTTTTCTGGTGATAAAAAGCCATGCTTACAGATTGCCGAATTTCGTAGAATTTATGTTTTTAAGAAAAAATGCCAAAACTTGTTGCTCAGGCAGTGATTGTGTCATTAATTTCATTATTGGCAATTTGGCAAGGCGCGCATACTCGTACTTATCTAGCTGCTAACGACTCCTTGACAACGAATTTGAATGAGTCTTTGGCTAATGACACAGCCGATCCACTAATAGAAGCGAAACCTTGCTATATACAGTAAATAAATAAATATATAAATAAATAAATAAATAAATAAATAAATAAATAAATAAATAAATAAATAAATAAATAGATAGATAGATAAATAAATAAATAAATAAATAAATAAATAAATAAATAAATAAATAAATAAATAAATAAATAAATAAATAAATATTCAAATAAATAAATAAATGAATGAATAAATAAATAAATAAATAAATAAATAAATAAATGAAATAATAATTGTATCTATTTATTTATTAATAAATAACTTTATAAAAAAGTTTTTATGTATACTCGCTTGTTTTCCAGCTTCAATATTATGTAAGATTTTTTTCTTATTATAAAATTCCACAATCTTTTATCTTTCAATTTTTGCGCAATTCTTTCCGTTTTATTCTTTTTTGAATTTCCTTTTCCGTTTTCGCTCTTGCTTTTGTCTTTATTTTCTATATGTATTTATACTTTGTTACCAATTTAAAGATTTTTTTCATTTTTTTGTTACGAATTTTTTGTTTTTTAATTTTTGTATCGACATTCAACAACGCAAAATTTATGAGCTTGGCAACATTTTCAGAGGCAGACATTTGTCATCTCAATTTTTGGCTCCCTTTCCAAACACCATATATCACAAAATCCAGATACCGAAGAATCCCCGAAAATTGTGTTATTCTGCCCTATCCACTCTATAAATTTTAAGCGCTTCGCGCTGTATACTTATTTTTTGACTATATTTTGCACAATTTATTCAGGCTTTTTATAATTTATTTACCGAAGCTTTTTCTTATGTTTTTAAGTAAATGAAAAAATGAGCGTCAACTGAAACGTCTAAAACAATGTTTCTGACAAGTACCCATGATTTTTGAGCCCGAAAACTTTTTTTCAATTTTCGGTGCTGCCACTTCCCCCCAGAATTGCCATGCTGTACATATATGACCCAGACCCCCAGAATTGCGTTGCTCTCCATAAATGCGCTGCATTGTTTTGTTAACAAAAATCGATTAAATATCATTCATGTTTATACACATATAATTTTCGTTGTTTTTATTTATCAAAAGGAATTGCCCAACACGACCCAAGAGATCAAAGTAGCTCGGATAGAAGAAGCTCGAATAGAGCTGGCTCGACACACTGAAGCTTTTTGATAAATTGATTTCGAATTAAATTAATTTTATACTGAATACAATTAAATTGAGCTAGAGTAAAATGAATTAGGTATTGCTAAAAATCCAAAAATGAAAGTAACACAGAGTAACAAACAACGAGATTTCTGATAAGACTATTTTTAAGCGATCAATTGAGAGATTGGTGAGCTCGTAAATACTGTAAAAAATCTCTTATGTTTACTGACTTAGATTCATGCGGGAGGGGAGTTTATGGTTTAGACCTTACATGGGCTTGGGAAGTGGAATTAACGACGTGGGGGGATAAAGGCCCCGAGAATCCGATAGTCCCCCAGAATTATGTTTTTGGCGTAGGGGCTTTTGCCTCAGCCCTCCTCCCCAAAATACTGAACCCCCCTAAAGAAAGGAAAAAGAAAATTTTTTGGGAAATAGAGCAGAATGAAGACCGAAATAGACGAAACTTAAAATTGCCCAGATGGGTGAAAATGGTTTTTACGTCATTTCAGCATTTTGTATTAGTTTCGCATCTGTGCAACTACCAGACCGTCCATTCTATAAGCAAATCATTTTGCCTATTTCTCAAGGAACAAACTTACTACATTTCTTTTTTATGAATCATTTTTGCGCCTAAATAAGTAAAATGTAATAAAAATGAAAAAATATAGATTTCAACATGCATACGTGCAGATGTAAAAAACGGACCTCATAAGCTGGCAGACACCATAAAAGTGACCAAACTACTCAGTTTTCCTGAAAATTTTCGTTCCTTTGTAACTTCAGATGCCACTGATCGACGCAAGCTTAAGAAACGTACGCTTTGTTCGCCAGTTGGTATCTTAAGGCTTTTACATTTTAAAACTTTTCATGTTTCGTTATATTGCTTCCATAGAACAAGATGTTTCTAAGCGTTTTCTTAGCGAGCTATACATATCAGAGAACAAATCTAAAAATTAACGGACTAAACTCAATTTCAATTATCATATCCAGAAATATGTTATATAAAATGGTTGCGCAAACGATGTTTTAAATATGATATCCAAGCGACTCTGCAGAAACATCGCGAAATTTGTTTCAACTCAATTCAGGAAAAGCGAATAAGCTATGCCGTGAAAATAAGTCTGAAAGAAGTCCCAGAAAGTCTTGACGTGTTTTTCATGTCATCTTCAAAATTACGACGTTCGGGAGACAAAAGTTGTACAAAAACAAATTCGGCGCAAGCGCCTGATAATACGTACATTTGACTTATTCGCCCAATAGTATTTTAAAATCTATTATGGTCGTCTTTCAACTGCTCTTAAAAAACTTTTCCTTCCTGCGATCCTCGTTAAAAAAATGCTTGAACTTCTTAAATTTTAGGCCTTTGCCACCACACGTGGGCGTTGGGTGGGTGGGAGCTTTGCACTCTCCTAGAAAGCCGAAGACTCCGTCCAAAAATCAAAATACCCCCCCCCTTAATTCAATTTTTGAAAATTTTCTTCGTTTTTTTCGCAATTTTTTGATGCCAATAGTTAGTGCTCGATGAGAAACGTTCAAAAATGGTGTTTCTTCGCCATCCAACCAGTTTTAAGATCATTTTTTGAACTTTGGAAAATCTTTCACCCCCTCAGAATTTTGGTGCTACCCACCTATGCTTGCCACTATAACCCACAGCTATGTGCCTGTGTAGCAACAGAATGTTTGTTACAAATTAGGCGATATCAGCGAAAAACCTAATCAAAAATTTTAGACTTTACATCTTCGGCGGATTTTATCTCGGTAGGTACATATTGTTGCAAATTTATACCATTTAACAACTTTTTTAGGCTTGATCAGATTCCCAAATAAGTCTTTTGAAATAAATTTTCTGAAATAACATCAAGTCGGAGCTTCAGCGACTCCTTACAAGGTTGAGCTCCTAGGGAGCCAGATTACCATATTGATCAATAAAAAATTGTTTGAGCTAATGAATCTAAGCAATCAAACAAATCTATTATGTACGAAAAAGTTCTGTGTCACATATTACATAGAGTAAGGAAGGAATAACACGCTTTTTGTATTTTACCATAAAATTCTTTATTTATTCTAAAGTTAGATTACTATTTTTAACGAGTGTTTGGTTAGCAAAGTTTTGGACATTTGCCAACGCGATGTTCATGGTTCGCCTTTTTTCGTCGCTCTATGTATGTAAACAAACGGTCGAGTTAATAATGATTTCATCATCGCAAAAACAAATTAAACCTTAATTTACTATTGGAATTGATGAGTAATATGTACATAGTACTTACTGCCTATAAGTGAAATAAGCTGAAATCAAGATTACCTACTTATTTAAGTTTTTAGTTTTTCAGCAAAAAATGTCGTACTTCTGATAAGAAAAGTAAACAATAGGCTTAGGCACTATCTTTGTGAGTAACAACCGAAATGCATTACAGCTCGATTAAGAGCCGCTCTTTTAGTCTGTTTGATCTCTGCAATTTAGCAAGATTTTTGTTTGTCTTATCATCATGAGACACGCGTCCAGATTTTGTCAGGCCCTATAATGCATTAGTGCCGTGACGCTCACATTTCGTTTATCGAACTGGCGTCGCTATAATATTAATTCAAATTTTTAAAAAAATTATTTTCCTTAATTTTACGTTTTTTCGTACCCTTTAAATGTAGTATTCG